>VWZZ01005125.1:159787-178340 GCA_013399095.1 Psophia crepitans | reverse complement strand
AGAGATGAGGGTGGTCGGGCAGGACTTGCCTTTCACAAACCCATGCTGGCTGGGCCTGATCCCCCGGTTGTCACGGACATGGCACGTGATTGTCCTCAAGATGACCTGCTCCATCACCTTCCCTGGCACCGAGGTCAGGCTGACAGGCCTGTAGTTCCCCGGATCCTCCTTGCGACCCTTCTTATGGATGGGTGTCACATTAGCAAGCCTCCAGTCATCTGGGACCTCTCCCGTCAACCATGACAGTGTTAAGACAGATGCAAATGTGTAGCTTCAGACTTTTCCTGTAGTAGAAGAAACTTTCATGTCAGAGTTGAAAGTATATAATTAAATCCCTAGTGTAGCTGTGCTGGGGAATTACTGGCATTCGTTTAATTTGTAACAATATGCATCGATTCAGTATTTTGACTATGAGTATCAGATAAAGCACAGAAGACTTCTGTACCCCCTCAAAATGTGCTGTTCATTATAGCAGTTACACTTTGCTCTAGTTTGATGTAGACAGACTTTAATTATTTTAAAGTCATTCACTATATAAACATGTAAATTGCCTGAAGATTTACTATAAAGATAAGCTTTTCCAAAACATTGTTTTGCTTTTTTTTCTGAAAGCTTTGGTGTTAGCAGCACAGCTGCTGTTCAGCTTCAGATTTTTCTAGCGGTTTTTAGAAGCAGTAGTGTTATAAACCAGATTATCCAGTGATGTGCTTCTGAAGTGGGGTTTATTTCGTCCTATTTTTAGTTTGGGGAGAGAACTAGAGTGGATCCTCATTTATGCTTCGAATTTTGCACCCCATGCTCTACTCTAAGGTAGTTTTTCAGGTGAATGAAATATGCAATACATAGCTGGACTATTAACACTTACTTTCTGAAAAATAAAAAAGCCTCCTTCCTTCCCCACTCACCTGCGTTTCCATTCATACCCTTTTTCTGTATTTCTTGAAGGTTTGAAACCTTGAAAAATTAAATGCCTACTGGCTAAATCTGTGAATGTCGGAACTCCCTTGATAGTATATGAGACACTGCTGATGCCTCCTAAAATTGATCTTTTTGCTTCTTGCACAAGAATATTCATCATTCCACCAGCAGCTGGTATCTCATTCAGAAAATTCCCGGACAGGAAGACAGAAGACCTTCCATTAAGATGTACATAGCAAGCTTCAGCTTAGTTAGGTTTTTGTATCCATGCCTTTGGCATGACTTAACTGTGTGTTCCAAACAAATCAGTTTCTCAAGTATTTCACCAGTTACCACATATCCTAACATCTTCTCTGGCCCTGAGTATTTCTTCAAGTAATCTCCTAAGTTTATAACTAATACTGTCCATTTTTCAGTAATAATTCAACTACAATGCTTTTTTTTTTTTTGTAGTAAGGTAAGCGCTCAGAGGTTTGGTATTCTCTTCTTCATAATGGATGTTGGGTTTGTTGTTTTTTTTTTTCAGTGTAGTTGAAATTCATCCTGATGGATATTTTTAGAGGAGGAGGTGATTTCTTTACAATCAGAAAGTCACAGATGTGATGCTGAAGGATAGACCTTTTTCTGTTACTGTTTTGCATCTGTTTCATGTAAAGGTCAAGCAAAGACGTTTTTTGAAAAATACGTGGTTGAGCCCTGAAAGGTTAGCCCAGAACTTTATGGGTAAACATTTATTTGTTTTTTACATTTTATTTATTATCAGCTTTTAATTGGAGCAGGAGGCCCTTGATCTACTGCATATTGTATTCTTCTTCACAAAGTCCGTTGCTGGTCTTTTATCTGAAAGGCTTACTGACTTGTTCTGTTGCTGTCATTTTTGATACGTCAGGATGATACCTCTTTCTAAACAGAAAAAAAACCAACCTAAAAGTCTACAGAAGAACAAGTTTTTTTCCTAATACCTCTTTGTGTCCATTTTTATTCCCTTTATAAGTCTGTTAATAATCCTATAATCAAATTAGGTACAAGAATTTACCTGGCCTCCAGAAGTTTGTTGAAGCTGTTAGCAAAGAACTTGTTTTGGTCAAATGCCTTTTAAAACCTTGCTTTCAGGTATTGGCCAGTTAAAGTAGCTAATAGGACACCTTGTATTAAGAGCAATTTTGATTTCTTGCTGGTTACAGATTGGAAAGGCACAGCAACTGATGTTGACAGTAAGACATCACAACGTGATGTATAAGGGAGTCTTGATTTCTCTATAGCTTCCTAGCTCTTTTAGACACTGATGTCTTAAGGCTACTTACAAAGCATTGCTTTGGGGAAAGAGATGTGGTTTTCACTTATTAAATAACACTAATATTAAAGGTATCACTATTGTATAAATAGTTGTGTTTTGAAGAATTGATTTCGGCTATCGAGGTGTTGGAAATTGTTTATGCACAGTAGCTGAGCTCATTAGCTCAGCTGCTGTATGCTCTGGGAATCAAATGGTGGTATGAACTCTTAGGTGCAGGTACATGTATTTTGATTTTGTGACTCTTAAAGTATTTAAGCACTTTCTGATACTGTTTCCAGTAATGATTAATGTCTGCTATGTCTGTCTTCTCATCCCGGTGATGAGAAGCATGTGTCTTGAAATTTTAATGATACATATCCATAAAGAGAAACTTACTCTGTAGCTGGAGGTGAGTCCTAAAAGATGCTCTTGCTTTCATAAGACACATCGAAGCTGAACGCAAAGCACTATCCAGCCTTACTCTAAAGCAAATGCTAGCGTTCACTAGTTCAACATATCTGATCGGTGACTCTATGTAATGCGATGTTCTTCTGGGAGAGCCATTCTCGATACTGATTGAACCACCTGATAACTGCATTCAGACTAACTGCAGCTGTATACTCCTGGTTATCAGCTCCTTAGGCTAAAGCTTCTAGGCAAAGCATTAAAACGAATACAGCCTATACTGGAGGAACCACCTCCTTTCAGGTAGCTGTAGAGAGTGATCAAGTCTTCTCTCAGCCTCCTCTTTTTCAGACTAAACAATCCCAGTTCCTTCAGCTTCTTCTTATAAGACCTTTCACCAGCGTTGTTGCCCTTCTCTGGACATGCTCCAGGGCCTCAATGTCCTTCTCATGTCGAGGGGCCCAAAACTGGACACACTACTCGAGGTGCGGCCTCACCAGGGCTGAGTACAGGAGAACAATCACTTCCCTACTCCTGCTGACCACAGTATTCGTGATACAAGTCAGGATGCCTTTGGCCTTCTTGGCCACCTGGGCACACTGCTGGCTTATGTTCAGCTGGCTGTCAACCAGCACCCCAGGTCCTTTTCCCACTTTTCCCCAAGCCTGTAACGATGCCTGGGTTTGTTGCGACAGAAGTGCAGGACCTGGCACTTGGCCTTGTTAAACCTCCTATAGTTGACCTCGGCCCATCAATCCAGCCTGTCCAGATCCCTCTGCAGAGCCTTCCTGTCCTCAAGCAAATGCCTCCGTGTGCCATGCCATGCCTTTATGTCCTTAATGTCTCATGAAGTTTCTGCCCTATTCAGATTGAGATGTCTGCATCCGTACATAAACATATGTGCCTGTAGTGGGTATTACATGTTTAAAGGTGTGTCTCAAAACTACTCTTTGCTATCTGTTACTAATAAGCAATCAGTTCCCCAAGCCGGTGCAAAATTTAATAAATTGTCTAGCATCATTTGATCTATTTTTTATTTTTGATCTATTTTTCTATTTGACTAACTGATGCATCCCTATTCAAAATCACAACTGGTGTAGTTGTCTGCATGCATTACAAAAGTTATGCACGTCATTACCATAAAACATATTTTAAAAAAATTTATTAAAGTAGTAATTCTGTTACTTGATTTGAAGACGTCTTCAGACTTATTTCCACCCTGTGATGGTACTCCTGGCACTTTTTGTTTTAGCATTTCTGCTTTTGCAAAGATGAGTTTTCTCTTCTGAGACAAGATCTGCTTTCAGTTGTTCGTGACGTTAATCACAATAAACAAGTGTCACCATACCTAGATATTTTACAATTTTGCATAAGGAAACAATTTTGAGCATTAGGACAAAAATTCTAAAACCTTGTAACCATCTACCTAGAAACTTGTGTTTTGGAAAAGTAGATGTTTTCATTTGATATTACCTGCTGTAATTTAGGAGTGAGGGAAGATTATTTTAAAAAAAAATACTATCTTCTTTATATGGCTTGATGGAGATGAATGACTCTCTAAGCAGTTCTGTGTCCTAGCTAACACCATCCAGTGCCTGACTTTGTCTTCGCTTCCCCCTCCTTTTCCAGATCTTGGAGTCTCTGTGGATAGTGATGAGTCGCAATGTGAGCCTCTTGTTTACTACAGTTACAACGCTGGTGACAATCCTCTTCCATAGTGGGACAGCTCTTCTCAATTTTGTGCTCTCAGTGGTAAGTAGTATGTCATCGATTTACATGGTCCGTTTCCCTAAAGGGAACTAGTTGTACATGTTGTAACAATGAAAAATCAAACCTAAAGCATTCGAAACATCTTTTAACCTTATTTAATACCAAAATTCTTTAAGACTTTTCGACTTCCAAATCTGTTGTTTGGGGATTGTTGTAGGCAAAGGGCAAGATTTGTGTAACTTCCACATTAAGGAGTTGGCAGTCTTCCTGCCATTCTGTTCATGGAAAACTCTTGCTTCTGGCCTTGAAGATACTGAGCTGTAACTTATGGTATCCTGCAGAACTACTGAAATCTTACAACATGTCTTCATAAGTATATTCTTAAACAAGCCACCGCTCTCAGAAGAGGCGAAAGATTGTTACCGGGAAATGTCAGCAAAAGTATTTATTTCTCAAGGATTGCCTTATATTCCTTTTTAATGAAGCGTCTTCAGCAAATCTGTGTGATGGGGTTCTTGCATTGTCTTTATTTAACCTATGTGAGCTGTTAATTGCAGAATGCTTCCTACACAAAGTTAATTCTTATTAATATTATTGCTTAGACTAAGTAGTAGTCTCCGAAATCTTTTTATTAAAGGTGTTTTCTTTAAAAGAATGTATTACTCTTCAGTGTATTATGTGAGCTAGATGCCTCTAGTTTCTTTTGTTTTGAAATGCCACAGTGGTGTGGAGTAATTTATAATGGTAGAGGTAAGTTCTTCTCATTTACTGTGACAGCTGTTACTTAAAAATAAAAATCTATCTGGCCTGGGACTTATCATAGACTTTTTCAGTCTGATCTTGGAAACTTGACTGAAATTCATGTCCTGGTTTTTAGTTCAGGATTCAAAAACATTTGTTAGAAAACAGTGTTTTGCCAGTTTAACTTCATTGTCTTCATGCTTGCTCAGGAGGGATGTCTTTGTAGACAAAACTGCAAAATTGAAATAATATTTGACAACATTTCAAGGCAGCTATGTGGATTCTCTTCATGCTTAAGAAAGAGCAGATCACAGTAAGACTTAATGGAATGGCTGCCCTGAACTGAAGAAAATCACTGCCACTTAATTTTGCTGTTCTCTAGTTATCTTTCAGTTTGTAAAGAAAAGATTGTATGGGAATATTCCATTTCTTTTCTTTCTTAGTCCACAACTTCAACCATGATGACAGATTGAAAACAGTGTCTGAAAAGTTAGTATACCTAAAAATGACAGGTTTGGATAATAATTGCAGATGATTGCAGTGCTTTCATTGCTCAGACACAAAATTTAGCTCTAGATGCCTAATGTCTTATACCAAGTTCATTACATGCTGTCGCTGTGTTGTACGATCCTGCCTTTCTGTCTGTCGGCAGGGTCCTGCCACTTGTTGGGTCACTGTGCAGTCAGATGGATTAGCAGAGCTAGCTGGGATATTGCTGTGTTGGAATTCTTTAAAAGCTTAGGTGCCCTAAAGGCTACTCTGTTTCCTCCACGTCTGTTGTAGGTTGAACGTGTTACTTAAAATGGCCATATCAAGCGTTCTCCACCAAAACCACGAGTCCGGCACTCTTGGCTTCCTGGATTTGACCATGAGCTTCCATTTTGCACTGCTAGTGATCTTATGTATATAGGAAAGATTTGTTTTAGTGTATGTAGAGTCTTTCTGCAGATTCTTGATAATGGTAGCCTGTGAAATGCAAACAGCAGAACTGATAAATTAGAAATACCTCAATTTTTAAGAAATAAGGCAAAAAATCACTGAACAACTTTGTCCTCTTAGCTGTACTTCAAATACACCAGGGTAAAGGAGATGCTTGCCTCCATTTCTGTGCAATAAAATGTCATGTATAGTGTTGGTGTTCTTGTAACTGTATGAACTACCTCTTTTGAAGGCATTTAAAATTTGCAGACCTACCTGAAGAGTAGTTATTAATGCTGTTAAACCCTGTGGGAGAGTGCTGTAACTTAGTCGTGTTTGCACCGCACATTTCATAGGCGGTTGTGTCTATTCAGAGGCACGGTTTCTCGTCTTTATGGAAGTCTTTTGCAAGGGCTCTAGCTACAAAGCCTAAACGGATTTTCTTAAAACACAGAAAGGTAACTTAATGGAACTTATTTTAATAGTATTTGGAGTGCGTTTAACGGCTTATGACTGTAAGAGAAAGGACTTAAATGTGGAGTATTCAGTAAATAGCCTGCACTGAATAAAGATTGATACAATCTGTTATTTGGGGCAATAAGTAAATGAAAATACTAGTTGTTGTGAGGGTTTAGTTGAACCTTAAAGTGCTTTTTAGTATAACTTCACTTGAACTGTCATGGAAGCCATGTAGAAATAATGTAACTGCCTCTTATTTTTTTTTTCTTGCACTTTTTTACACTCTTTCTGTGCTGCAACAGTTTAATGCAATAAGCAGAGAAAATATAGATGCGACCCTAGAACAAACCGCTGCAGCTTTTTTAACTTTTGTGATGTGCATTATTATTGAATCCCATTTGGTATTATGTCATTGTTAGATTTGCTTGCCAATCATGTTCCTTCCTTCAGACCTAAAGAGAAACACCGTTAGAGTGAGGAGGAGAGCAGAAGTGACCTTTACAATTCTTGTTCTTCTGGAGTCTCAAGGCATACTTACATTTTTTGCTCTAGCGAGATTCCCCCCCACCCCCCCCAATAATTTGCTTTCCAAGGGTGGTTATTTCTAACAATTTAGTTTTTCTTTGAGCTGAGATTTCAGCACAAGCTGCTCCATTTTGGAAAGTCTTGGATTAAGAAGTTCATGGTTTCCAGGGAAAATTCACTGTTCTCCAGTAAGCAGAAAGAGCTTTTGTGTAGAGTTCAATTTGAACGTGAAGGCAAATAGTTTCAGGGTTTTTGATTTTTCTGGTTTAGTTGCTGCATCTTTGGCTGCTACCTGGCTCAACATCTTTTCCCTGTCTCCCTTTTTTTAAATGTAGTTTTTGAATGGAATCTTTACATTTTGAATGGCCTGAACCCTAAAGCTGGGTAGGCAGCATTTGAACACATCTTGTGAGTTGCTGTGGTCTAACCAGCAGCGTTAGCTGAAAAAAATTACTCTCTTGAAAATGCCATGTCTCTGTGTGACAAACAATATATTTAATAGGCTGCTGATGGATTACTGTTTTTCTAAATGTGAAACAGAAGGACTACACTCTTATTTTTTCATAATGCAGGATTCTTAGTTGCTATAGAAGAGTTTTTAGTAGTTCATAGTGGCACAAGCTGATTTATATTTTCCAACAAGATAATTGCTGAAGTTGTTGGCTTTTCAACTGATTATACATTTCAGTCCAGTTTTAGTAAATTTTTTTTAAAAAAAGACAGTGAAATTGGTTTGATAAATGGTTTAAAACATTTGCTTTAAAACACAGAAATAATAGATACTTTGTTCAGAACCTCCATTTTGAAAAATACATCTTCCATTAAAATATTCAGTAGGAAGTAGTCTGTGTAGCATATCCATCCATGATCCAGTAAAACTGTATTCCGATCCTCAACAGACATTCAAAAACTGGTCATTAGTTACAAGAATGCCACTTGTATTCAGAAGTGAAACAGAAGTTCCTATCTGCACATGAATGCACATGGGTGTATATATATGCTTCTGTGTGTTTATATATATGTACACAAACACATATACACTCATTCACATACACACACACACTGCTCATACTCTGTTACAAAGATTAGGAGAGAGAAGCTCCATTTGGTTGATGGGTATCTACTGTCCTGCAGGGAATATGCAGATTTTTGATGCTGTAAAAGTAGGAGGAAAAAAAAAAAAGGGCTTTTGGGCAGAAAATGGAGTATGAAAGGCAGATACAAAAATATTTCATAAGTCTAGGGGACAAGCAACAAGCAATTAAGTCATGTGTTTCTTGATATATGTGGAAATGCTGAATTACCATTTTAGTATAGAGTGTTTACCCATAGCTTTCTCCTTGAATTCAGTCTATCCGTCCTCAAATTAGAGTATGTAATGTTTTGATCTACAGAACAAATTTACAGCAAGAAATAGTAATCCATCAGTTGTTTAACAATGGAAAGATCTTATTTTTGTTTTTGGTGAATTCCTTCTCATAGTCATGAACACGGTCTTGAATCGTTGCTTAGGAAACAATTTGGGTAATGTCTTAAATCTCAGGTATCCTGTAACAGAGTTCTGAAAACTGTCAGACTCCAGCTGATATAGGGTAGGACGTATCTTTTTGCTGCTGAATGTACTGTTGAGGCTATTCTACTTGTTTGGAGAGTTAGCAAGCCACTTGATAATAAATTATTATATTTTGTGATGACTACTTCTTTTTGTTTTTCTGTACCCATTGAGATAAAGCAAATATGTTAATTTCCCAAAATGCAGATAATCTAAAATTCATTTGATTTTTGTGTGGTGCTGTGGTAGTGTGGTTTAGCCCTGGCCAACAGCTGAGCACCTCACAGCTGCTCACTCACTCCTTTCGAGTGGGATGGGGAGAGAATCAGAAGGGTAAAGGTGAGAGAACTCGTGGGCTGAGATAAAGACAGTTTAATAAGTAAATCAAAAGTCATGCACACAAGCAAAGCAAGACAAGGAATTAATTCACCACTTCCCATGGCCAGTCACCACACCAGGCAGGTGTTCAGCCATCTCTAGGAAAGCAGGGCTGCATCACATGTAACAGTTACTTGGGAAGACAAATCTCATCACTCCAAACACCCTCTCCCCCACCCCATTCTTCCTCTTCCCCAAGCCCCTTACATGCTGAGGATGATGTCATATGGTACTGAATATCCCTTTGGTCAGGTGAGGTCAGCTGTCCCGTCTGTCCCTTCCCAACTCCTCATGCACCCCCAGCCATCCTGCTGGTGGGGTGCTGTCAAAAGCAGAAAAGGCCTTGGTTTTGTGCAAGCACTGCTCAGCAGTAACACCACCTCTGCGTAACAAATATATCTGTATTATCAATGCAGTTTCCAGCACAGATCCAAAACACAGCCCCATACTAGCTACTATGAAGAAAATGAACTCTATCTCAGCTGAAACCGGGACACGTGGTACACGCATCTTGTCGTTAAAGAAACTGAGTTAGGTTTGTCTCTTTTCCTAGCTTGTAGTTCATTTTATTCCATTGCTGTTCATCCCCAGCTATCACTTTGGCTTCTGCAGTTCAGGTGGGTGGGTATGTGTATGTCGGTGTGCTGTTACTCCCTAAGAAAGCAAGTGTGTTCTGTAAACATTGGGGAAGAACAGCTTTTCCAGTCAGTACAGGTGCTGTGCATGTTTTAACTTGAACTATCTTTGGCTCTTATTCATAGCCTGCCTCAAGTCAACCCTGTGTGTTTTCTCGTATCGCAGGGAATCAAGCTCTGCCTGTTTGCTGCAGTTAATTTCCTCATTCCCTGGTTGCCATATCCTTTTCAAAAGGCAACATCTTCAAAAGTTAGCTGAGGCTGTCCTAACAAAGCAACATCCACTGGAACTAATTTTTTCACTTAGCTTTTTTGTGAGTGTCAGGATGAGCAGATATTGTACTTAGAGCAATATCCTGCTTTGTGTGTTGAAAACTGCACTGCAAGGAGGATCTGTAGCCAGATCATAAAATCATAGAATAGTTTGGGTTGGAAGGGACCTCAAAGACCATCTAGTTCCAACCCCCCTGCCATGGGCAGGGACACCCTCCACTAGACCAGGTTGCCCAAAGCCCCATCCAACCTGGCCTTGAACACTGCCAGGGAGGGGGCAGCCACAGCTTCTCTGGGCAACCTGTTCCAGTGCCTCACCACCCTCACAGTAAAGAATTTCTTCTTAACATGTAATCTAAATCTGCCCTCCTTCAGCTTAAGGCCATTACCCCTTGTCCTATCACTATACTCCCTGATAAACAGCCCCTCTCCATCTTTCCTGTAGGCCTCCTTCAGGTATTGGAAGGCTGCAGTTAGGTCTCCCCAGAGCCTTCTCTTCAAGCTGAACAATTCCAACTCTCAGCCTGTACTTGTAGGAGAGGTACTACCCTCTGATCATCTTCATGGCCCTCCTCTGGACTTGCTCCAGCAGCTCCATGTCCTTCCTGTACTGGGGACCCCAGAGCTGGACACAGTACTCCAGGTGGGGTGTCACGAGAGCGGAGCAGAGAGGGAGAATCACCTCCCTTGACCTGTTGGTCACACATCTTTTGGTGCAGCCCAGGACACAGTTGGCTTTCAGAGTCCTTATCATCAGGACTGCTCTCAATCCATTCTCCTCCCAGCCTGTAGTTGGAATCCCAGTGGAAGGAAGACAAAACACCACCTGGATGCTACTTCAGTATAGGGAGTTTTGTAGCAAAGTTGGGAAATACTGCAGTAGCTTAGGAGAAATGTTAGACCCTATCAAAGAGACAAGAACCAACCATACTTGCAGCATTACAGAGGATGCTAAAATCTGTACCCAGTTTTAAGATTTACTCATTTGAAATTGTAACAAAGCAGCTGATATTGCTACTGACACTGGTTTATTTCCTGTTAAACCAAGGCCTAATTCAGTTGGGGGTGGTGGTTTTGTCTTGGATTTCTTTTACGATCTCAAAATGGATGTTAACAGTATGCACAGTATGTTGTTCAAATGTGCTGATGTAATGACTTGTTTTAGTAGAGAGATTGGTTTGTCACCCAAGACAGAAGTTACACACCTGGCAAGATGGAATAGAGCCTAGACTTGTATATGACATTTTGGAAAGGCATCACAGTAGGTGAAGAGCTGAGTGTGACTTCCAATTGGGAGGGTGAAGGAAAGTATTAATAACATTTCACTGAGTAGAAAGGAATTAGGAACAGAGGCCAATCAATGGTATTCTTGAGACTGGTAATGGAATACTGCATGTTATGCTGTCTGCATTTTTTTTTCCCCTAAATGTGTTAAGAGAGAATGCAGGAAAAGGGCATGAGTTGTCTGCAGACTGGATAAAATGCTTGCAAATGAGACTTACGGAGGTCAGGCTGTTTGGCTTATCAAAAGATTAAGATGTGGCTTATTCTATCATATGAGTAGGTTGGAAATAAGGAATGTGAAAGAATTCTTTTTAATCTTGGAAAGAAAGGAAAGAGATCTAAGGCTTGTAGAGGAAGCAAATATGAGCCATAATTTATCATTGGAGCATACAGAATGGATTTTCCTTATTTAAGGTATTCTGTTTCAAGCTGGACATGTTTCTGTGATACATGCTTAGCCCAAGAAGTTGGTGAGCCCACTGACAGGAAAACAAGGAAAACATAGTAGACTGCAACATACAGAAAGCTAATACAATCTGATTGTATTTTTTGGTCTTTAAACTGAACCAATGGAACTGCTATCACTTCTGCAAAGGCTCATCTTCAGGTTTATAGAAGGAGTATTAGTCAGAATTGCCAGGCTAATAAATATTATAAGTTTTCTGTTCATGACTTTTTGTTTAATTTGTAACTGATGTCCACTTGTGTAATGACTCTTCAGACAACTCAGATTTATTTGGTGGGTTTTGGGTTTTTTTTGGGGGGTTGGGTTTTGGGGGTTTTGTTTGTTTTAAGAATAGATGTTACTATTCAGTGAGTCTTTGATCTGCTGAGCATGCTGGGGGAAAAAAAAACCCAACAAACAAACAAACCAAAAAACAACTAGAATGTTGATCTAATTGACAAACAATATTGTAGTTGTTTGATCTAGATGTCTTTGGGAAGAGGCTGAACAGGGGTGAAAGCTTCGTAATGTTCACCTATAACTGTTAAGGCCTTCATGGAGCAGGGGAGAAAATTAGTCTTCTAGCTCTGTGCGTTTTTCTAAATCCAAGTTTGTGGAATAGTGTTTTGTGCCTTTCCAGTGATGTTCAGTATCTGAAGCATAGCTGCATAATGTGATTCTGGAAAGTATTTATTGTCTTGTAGATTAAAACTCCCAATATGTTTTACAGGTGATTTTTCTGACCACGCTCTTCTACCTGTTGAGTTCCAGTGACGAATACTACAAGCCAGTAAAATGGGTGATAAGCCTGACACCTCTGTCTCAGCCAGGTCCCTCCTCAAATATAGTTGGCCAGTCTGTGGAGGAAGCAATAAGGTATGTTGTTGATTTCTTGCCCTTTCTGGAAAACTCTTTTTTAAATCTGATGTTCGACTACAAACACTCAGCAATTGCAGCAGCTCATGTTTCAAAGACAAGTTACAAATCTCAAATATTTTCAAGAACCTAGCGTTGATGATTTTTTCTCCTCAATTGTTACAAGAGCAATTTGATTGGACTTGCCTAAAAAAATTTCAGAGCTCTGTGCTGTAGCAAATACTAGTATTTTATAAAACTGATGCACCCATGACATCCCTAACCCATCAGGAAGCAGCGTATTTGCAGCTGTGTTGGCATTAATGACTAGTACAGCTCAGTAGGAGCAGATTGATACAGCAAAACAGTTGAAATGGAGGGCCTGACATCTGTGCCGTATGCATTTCAGAGTTATTTAGTTTGAACTATTTTTAGTCTAATCTTGAGGACTAAGTACCCATTTCCAGCTGGAGTGTATTAGATATGCTCCTGGAGTGCATTTTCCAGTTCAATTTAATCTGAAGGATGTCTACTTCATGATCTTCCATGATCCATATTACACCAAAGGGAGCAACAGGGGAGCGCTCTCCTTATCCCACTTAAAACGCTACTGCAGTGCACCTTCAGAGTGCATCCACAGTGTTTCATGCTTAGTTACCGTTCTTACGTTTCACCTCGAAACTACTACAGTAATTGAAGGAGGGCTTTTTGTGTTTTTAAATATGGTTCACTGAGATTTCGGAATAAAGCAATTTTTGGGGTTGTACAGTAATATATTTCATTCATCGCAGATGAGCGAAGCCGTCAGCTTTTACCTGTCAGCAGCTTAAAACACTAACATATTGGTAACATAATAAATGGATTTTAAATAAGGTATTTAAGTCATATCTCACTTTTTCAAAGAAGTTAATGGACTGGGCAAAGTCAACAGACCCCATGCTAAATTCTATACAACTCTTGTCTCTTACAGCACTGGTTTGTGTGTGATCTTGTGTATACACACAAAACATGAATAGACAAACTGGCGATGTATTAAAGCTGCTTTCCAAACTTTTTGCCAAGTGTTTGCCATTGTTCTTAGATGTGCTTTACGAGTCAGCATTGTTCTGTGTTACTGGAGATGCTGTTTCTGGGTATGTTTTAACAATGAGATTATATCGTGCTGTGTTAGATCTTCAACAACAGTTATAACTGCTGTAGTCATTCAAAATGAAGGGGCAATCCAGGTAGAAAACAACAAATTTGGAATTCTGCCTAAAAGTTAATAGCCCTTCTCTTGAGTGACTGCTATTGAATTTTCATTGATCACATGGTTAATATCTCAGTTCTGTCTCTTCTGAAGAATGCAAGCAGATTTAGAAACTGAAACTTGTTTCACAGATTGTTCTCTGTAACCCTTGGTAGAGAGGAACAGTGTCAAAAAAAAGGGATATGGATACTCTGCAGGGAGGATTGTGTTAAATGCAATTTGAAGTTTATAGGTCTGAGACACAGGTGACCCAGGGTAATCGGAACAGTGGAAAGAAAGAAAATAACATTAAAGAAGCCACAGGGAAAATAAGTAGGAAAGAGCCAGCATGCATTCCTAACTGCAAATAGAATGAGAAAAAGCCAGTGTTGGGAGACTGGAATGTTAGGCTGCTTGTCATATGTAAAATAAATCAGTCTGTGTGTTCACTAAGGCAGCCTAAATCAGTCATTCATGTTTGTCTGGAGTAGCCTGTACTTTGTGCCTTATTTGAGTTCTTTGGAATATTGCATCTGAGATTTTCTGAAGTTCCTCTTTCTCTTGTTCAGTTGTACGGAAGGATTTATCATAGTGCTTCTAAATTAGCTTGCATTCGACTCAATGCATACTGTCATCTTCAGTATGTAGATCTGAAGAGTATAGTAACAAATTCCCGTGGATTTATGCATGCCCAGTTTGTTACCATATGAAAACCGATTACCACTGCAAGGCATTTCTTTTGTCACAAAGTAGCAGCTATCCATTGCTTTTGAAGATGGGTTGTTGCTAAGAGGAATAGGAACCTAGGAATGGCTCATCTATAAAAGGCATGCAAAATGGATGTTAATGGTTGGTGGTAGGATGGCAGGAAGGGGCTCAATTTCTATTATGAATTATCAAGTAATTAAACTTCTGTAGTCACTTTTATCATCAAACTGTGACAGCATTGCACAACATGAACTCAGCCTCAAAATACTCATGCATGCAAGTTGACCAAAAGTATAGAAAGGTCAGGTTATAAATCTTGAAGTTCACCAGCTGTGTTCCAGCACCCATCATTCTCCAGTAGGACATAGCACGTGCATGAAACTAAGGGTGCATCTAACTAGTCCTGTCCAGAGGGCAGGGACCCTCCTGGAAGAAGATGCAGTTACATCTCTGTCGCGACATGAAAAAACTATTCCTCCATGTTGTCAGTCACTTGCGTTCTTCTTTTACTTAAAATGTGTTGTGAAAAGCACTAGGGAACTTGGATGCTATCAAGGAAGTCCTGTCACTCTGGTCACCATTGAGAAGAGTCTGCCCCCTTCCTTTAGACATCCACCCTTTAGATATTTATAAGTGTTGATGAGATCTCCTTTCAATCTTCTCCAGGCAAAACAGTCCCAGCTCTCTCAGCCTTTCCTCATACGAGAGGTGGTCCGGCCTCTAATCATCCTGGTAGCCCTCCACTGCTCTCTCCAGTGGTTCCCTGTCTTTCCTGAACTGGGGAGCTCAGAACTGCACACAGCACTCCAGATAAGGCCTTACCACGGCAGAGTAGAGAGGTAGGATAACCTCCCTCGACCTGCTGGCCGCAGTTGTCTTAATGCACTCCAGGATACCATTGGCCTTCTTGGCCACAAGGGCACACTGCTGACTCATGGAGAGCTTGTTGACCACCAGAACTCACAAGTTCTTCTCTGCAGTGTTGCTTCCCAGCTGGTCAACCCCTAACCTCTACTGTTGCCTAGGGTTGTTCTTCCCTAGGTGCAGGACCCCATATTTCCCCTTATTGAATGTCATATGGTTCCTCTTTGCCCAGTTTTCTCGTCTTTCAAGATCTCACTGATGGGCAAGGCGTGGACAGGAGAAGGTGACTGCATGTCGGGAGGGCCAGTGCCTTGGGCTCAGCAGGACAAATCCCACCTGTGGGGCAGCTGCTCATGGTGGTGTGCCCTCAGGTTAGTGTTGGGGCTGATGCTGGTGATAGTCTGAAGGGCCTGAGTGGGAGTGGACAGGGCTGCTTCTGCAAGGTTGTGAGTGTCCCTTGCTGCGTGGGGAAGGCAGGACAGCTGATGGGGATGTCCTTTGCTATCTGGAGAAGGCAGCAGCTCAATGGAAGCCAGGCCCTCTCCTCCTCTCTCCCTCGGGGCTCGGTGCAGAAGAGATGGCCGCTCTTCAGGAGGGGCAGTGCTGGGGGGTGGAAAAAGGAGGGCCCACACGACCCTTCACAATCAACAGAAGACCTGTTTCTTGGTGGGAGATGTTGCCAGTGAGCCTGCAGGATGTCCATAGAGTTTGTCTTCAATTAAAGAGGACTTTCCCCTTGTGAACCCGTGTTGGCTGTGACCAAGGACTGCATTGTCTCTCAGGTGTTTGTCGGTAACTCCCAGAATGGCCTCCATAACTTTACCGGGCACTGAAGTGGGATCAGTAATTTGGGAACAAGAAATTCCAAGGGTTCCATGCCATTATGATGATAATCTTACTCCGTTGCAAAAATGAGTATCAAATAATTGATTCTTTAGCCTAAAAACCCCAGAATGTAAGACACTGCCGAAGCACCAAGGTGGGCATGGAAAAGGAAGGTTTCCAAAAGGAGCCTCCTACTCCAAACGAGAGACTGTGAGGGGACACAGGAGTGCAGGTGCAGTGCCAAATAAAAGAATACAAAAGCTTTTTTTATTCTCTTGTTGTTGTTTATTGTCCAGCCATGAAGGTGCAGAGGCTGAGGCGTCAGTAGGGATCCGGCCAGGTGTTCCTGCGACACTGTTGACACCATCTGATGCCTAGGAGCCTGGATGTCTGGGGTGCTGCCAGGTGACCCCTGTGGCAGGTGATCCCACTGCCATGGAGGGTTCTTACTGATGTGGATCCACCTCCATGGGCTCCATGCTGTTGTCTGGTGGATTAACAGCCATCGGCCTCATGCTCTGCCCTGGTGGATCCACCTCCATGGGCTCTACTGTGTCCTTTGGTGGGCTGCCACGCCTGGGCCTCAGGCGGTGCCTCAGGAGATAGGCACGCCAGGGTCCCAGGCTGTTCCCCTGTGTGGCCACAGCTGCACGCCAGCTGACATCGGCTGTGTGAGCATGGACAATGGCTCTCATGGCACGAGGGGTGATGTTCCTCCTCCACTGCTTCACCATCTGTAGATGGCTTCTGGGAGGTGCCTTCCTTTTTGCCAGTTGTGGGAAGCGTCCCTGTGCTCTCCCACACAGAGGTGGGCAGCCACCCGCCTGGCTGCTCTGGGTGCTCCCTGGCAGGCAGACCCACTTAGGCTGGATGGCGTTCCCTGGTGGCCCTACAGCCACGTGCTGCATGCCACTGATCAGAGACTTTAGGTCTGTCGTGCTTGTGGCACGAGGTGTGTTTTGGTTCCTCCTTCTCCTCCTCTGCTGCCTCCGCTTCCTCTTCCTGGGGTCCGCATTGCTCCCATGCGGTTGTGGGAAGCAGCTGTGTCGCGTCCCACGCCAAGGTGGGCAGCCACCTGCCTCACTGCTGTGGCTCCTCTTCATTCCAAGCATGCTTGGCATCTTGAGGTGCTCGAAGCTCGACGAACTGTGGGCCAGCTTCAGGGGCCTCGCTTTTTATAGGTCCCCAGCAGCAGGCAGCGAGGTGACTGCCACTGTGATGACAATTGTGACCGTGGCTGATGCGTGTGGCTAAATATGGCCTTTTTGGACGTTGGGGACCTGTGGCCTGAAAGATCCCCAAATGTGGGAGAAGGAGAAGGGTGACAGGGGCTGAGGGCCCTTTTCCTGGTTTTTTTGTTAGATTTTTTATTGTTTGGGGTTTTTTTAATGTTTTATTGCCTAATCTTCTAAAGACCTCCTAATGAAACAACTAGAAGGGCCTTTAAGGTTGAAGGCCAGCACTTCTTCCTGGCAGAACTGTAGTCTTCTCCTGTCTCTCTAATGTCTTTGCTTGATCTGTTGCTACTCTTTGTGTGCTGCCATGGCGTATCTGGATTGATTTTCAAGAAGCTCTTACTCTTCTATAGATTTTAGACACCCACAGGAGAGGGAGGGGTTCAATAAGCACCTTCGCTTATGGTGGAGGTTCTTAGCCTGGGAGCATAGATCAGTGTTTCTAGGCTTCTCCTGGGACTAGGTGGCACAGGGAAACGCAAGGGATGGCCTGCTGCTGGTTTGGTCTTTCTCTGTCTTGCAGATGTGATTCTGTTTGTAAGCTGGCTGTTTGTCTTTGCCCCAGATACCTGCCTTTGATGAAGTTTTCCCACTTCTCACAGTTTTGTCCTGGTGACCTCCAAGCAGTCTTTCAGAAGGGGATTGGACTATGGAACAAATGCGGCTTTGTAAACTATTCAGAAATTAGTTTTCCCTATTTCAAGTAACTTTCATCATGAAAACGCTCCTATCATTTTAGCATAAACACTTTTGTGTGCTTTGTTGCCGCATACTGTCTTTGCTCCTCCTAATTGGTTGCATCTTGGGGAAAGCACCATTTAATTTTTGAGGGAAGAGAGAGAAGATCAATACATCACACATCATTTGTGTGATGATCCCATAAAATGCTTGGGAGGAAGATCAACATCTTCAACATCTTTGTTGATGATTTGGATGAGGGAATTGAGTGCACCCTCAGTAAGTTTGCAGACGACACCAAGTTGGGGGGAAGTGTCGATCTGCCGGAGGGTAGGATGGCTCTGCAGAGGGACCTGGACAGGTTGGATTGCTGGGCAGAGGCCAACGGGATGAGGTTTAATGTGGCAAAGTGCCGGGTCCTGCACTTTGGCCACAACAACCCCAGGCAGCGCTACAGGCTGGGAGCGGGGTGGCTGGAAAGCTGTGTAGAGGAAAAGGACCTGGGGGTGTTGGTTGATGCTCGCCTGGACATGAGCCGACAGTGTGCCCAGGTGGCCAAGAAGGCCAACGGCATCCTGGCCTGTATCAGGAATAGTGTAGCCAGCAGGAGCAGGGAGGTGATTGTCCCCCTGTACTCAGCC
>VWZZ01005125.1:118884-159626 GCA_013399095.1 Psophia crepitans | reverse complement strand
GGTGTTTAAGGAAAGGTTAGGCGCGGTACTGAAGGACATGGTTTAGTGGTTAATAGGTGGTGGTGGGACGGTTGGACTAGATGATCCTTGAGGTCACTTCCAACCTTAACGATTCTATGATCACTATTAAAGGCACATGTGACCACAGGCTTTTCTGACATGTATGAAGTACTGGTTCTCCTTCGAATAGAATCATAGAATCATCAAGTCCAAAGTTCAACCCAACACCACCATGTCTACTAAACCATGTCACAAAGTGCCACATCTACACTCTTTTTGAACACCCGCAGGGGCGGTGACTCCACCACCTCTCTGGGCAGCCTGTTCCAATGCCTGACCACCCTTTCAGTGAAGACATTTTTCCTGATATGCAACCTAAACCTCCCCTGGAGCAATTTGAGGCCATTTCCTCTTGTCCTATCACTACCTCAAATAGAGCAACTAATTAAAAATTTGGAATTTCATGTGCCATTGCCTGCAAATGAGGTGGGAAATAAAAATATAAAAAATGGTAAGAATCCTGAATACTGTTAACGCTTCAGTAGAAAAATAGCTTCTATTCTCTAATTGTTTTGGTCTTTCATGCCCAGTTGGTTTATCCGTTTCTCTTTTTCTTTAGTTTGCAGTCAATCTCAAGTCTTTCTCACTCCAATTGTAACTTTCTTAGTGTGGCCACTCTTCATTAGTATTTCTTCTTTTTGATAAAAGCTTCATTGGCCCTTTACCTTTCATCCCTCCTGCGATTCTAACCTTTTTTTTTTAACTTTTTTTTTTCTTGTTTTCCGTATTACAGAAGTGGGTATCAGCACAAAAATGCGATCAGTTGCGAAGGTATAATCATGTGCAAGAGTCTCCCTTGGTTGGCAGTGGTGCTTAGTAGCCAGGAATATAGTAAATACATGATCTTCTTTCACTTAAACTACTGAAAGTCAGCTACAGGAACCAGTGGGGAAAGTGGAACAGGGAGGGGACTGGTGACTGTGGTTATGCCAGTGGGTTGAGCAGGAATTCTTTCAGCAGCACTCTCAGTCATGGTTAGGAAGATGACTTGCGTTACGAATGTGAGAACCACTTGGGCCGGTTTACTGTGTTTAAATAATTTTAGTTCTCAATACTAGTTAGTGAAATTTTTTATTGTAATTATATTAATAATGTAATATTTTGAGGGTTGGGGGGAAATTGTTATCTGCACATACCAGTGTGAGATTTGCTTTGTTCAGAAAGGTTCTGTAAGATCAAGTCAGTTCATAAGTCACCTACCTCACTGCACAAGTAGGAAAATTATTTCCTTTATTCCTGAAATAGAGGTGATGCTCTTATCTGGATTTTTACTTTTTTCTTGAATGGATAAGCAGTAATTCTCCAATTCACAGGTCTCCAAAGTAGTAGCATGCACACCTTTGCCTGAACCATTTTCCTTTCCCTGAGCAGCATGTCGTTCTCTTCCTGAATGCACCATACCCTTCTTCCCTGAAGCTCCCATTCTGCTTGCTCTGGTGGAGATATTGCACATTACTAAGTTGCATGTTGTCACGGCCTCAGTGCAATTTAGTGTGTGCGATACTTTCACATGAGTGCATGCACACGGGTATGGCTGTGGCTTAAAGTTACTGCAGCTTTCAGTTTTGGTGGGGCCTAATTACTTTGTGAAGTGGTCTTAAACCCAGATCAGTATTTTGAGTGATGCCTTGAAACGTGTTAGTGGAAGTTTGTTCTGTAATGCCAGGAAGATGAGTACTGTTTGTTTTCAGTTTGAGAAGGGTTATCATTATTTGATTCATTTTCTTCATTTGCCATGTACACCTCAAATTTGATCAGATTTTTCATTGGTTATGTAAAAGTTAATTAAAATACTAGGTGTTTCGAAAGAGGAAACAGCAATCATATCCTTACCTGAAATTTGCCAGAAAGTCAAAGAGAGATTTGATGAGAAGAAAACCTATAGTGCCTTAATGGCTGAAGTAGGTTCTTACTGTTTTTTCAACTTTTATTTATTAACATTTAAAGAGATCTGAAATGAGCTACCGTGCAAACAAACAAACAAATCTCAGCTGTTTATGCATCTAGCTGGTTTGTTATGGCCTCTTGGCAGTAATGATGGAGAAAATGAGATGGTGATACAATTCCCACAGAAAACAATGATCTTCCAGCATGTTAAGCTAATGCTTAGAAAAAGCAAAATATGTGATGGTGTTTATTTTACTGCAACATTAATAATGTCTTTCATTAACATTTTTCAAAGACAACTGTTAACTGATTATGTTTTGACTGATTTTTTGCATGCAATGTATGTTCCTTAGTAGTAGGAGTCTCTCTTGCAGAAATCTCTTTTGTCACAGGAATGCGTTTAGCAGGATCTTACTGAAATTTTGTCAGATCTCCTTCTGGTGTATGTTATGACATGGGAATAGAATTGAAAATGCTTTTGTCTTAATGAAATAATTTCTTAATCTAAACCTGGGAATAACAGATACTTTCATTTTTTAAAAAAATTACATTGAGGAAAGGAATGCCTTAGCTGAGTTACTGCAAAAAAGGTAGAATGTAGTGCATAAATCTAGAAGAGCTGCCGCAATGTTTCAGTACCCTTGCAGAACCAAACTGACAGTAACTGTATCCTGATTATCCCGGGATAGATAGCAGTAGCTGTCGACTGATTGTTTAGTAGCAGTAACCACATGGCTCACTCATACAGCTATATGCACAAAAAAAAAAGAAAAGGATTTTTCTTTACTTGTATTTCCTTTTCTTTTACATTGAAAGTACTTGTTCTTATAAACACAGCTGTCAATATATTGCTTTGCATGCATGTGATTTTAAAAAGTTATTCAAAGGAAAACATATTCAGAGAACACTTCAGAAAAGAAATGTTTTGCTTCATGCTTAGTCTTTTTTTCCAAATTTACCTGAAACTATGAAAAAACGTTCACTCTTGTACAACTATAGTTTGGGTCAAGCATGTCACAAAGTCTGTAGGAATTTTAAAATCTACTACCCGTAATTCACGAGGTTATGTAAATGCGTAATCTGCTGCTGAAACAAACAGTTCCGTTCTCTGCGCTGTGCAGACTGGTGTAGTGTGTTTTCACACACATTGGTGGGTTATTGAGGGCTTCCTTGGTTTATATCGGGCAGTGCCAATGTTCTGCCATTCGCTGCTTTCACATGCCGGGTGGCGCGTCCTGTGTGTTCGAACAGCAGTTCCTCCGAGTGCAGTTCTGTGGTTCGCCATTCTGTGACTGTGCACTTTGTTTGAGACTGAAGATACCTGTGAGCACGCAGAGGATGTGCGTTCTTGTGTGTATGTGCGCACGCACGTTTAAACACAAAAGCAGATTTGCACGCAATCTTTAAGAATGATGTAACTACATTGCGTCTTAGATACTAGTCCTTTCATGACGTATTGCGCATACGTATATGCTGCTTTTGTCTACCACACCAACTTTTTTTAAACAGTTGTTTGTACGTCAGAACTTACAATCTTCATTTTAATGAAAATTTAGTTAGTATGTGACATAGACTGTATCAATAAAACCAGTTACACTTACTGGATCTGGAATTCAGCTCAGCCAGTTAGGTTTTTTCCTCCATTCCTAAGGCAGGCCTAGTAGCTAACTGGGGAGGGATGGAAAGACAAGGGTTGCTGAAAGAATTATTAAATATATAGAGAAGAGGTTTTCTATCAGGCATTTCTAAAAATAAAGGGACAGTATGAGAATTATTTTTAGCATAACATGTTGCAGAATTCTATCCTTGCATATCTGATATTTCTTTATGTCTTTATGTCTCGTTGCAGTATATATTATTATAAGCTTGGTTAGATTTCTGCTATTTAAAATACAGATTTATTGTAATGTAAGAAGACAGCATGAAGGCTGATATAAAATTTCAGTTTTTCCTGACATTTCAAAGATTTTACATCACAGCTTTAGCTTTTTGCTCTTTGGTCATATTAGGTCATATTATAAGGCCAATCCATTATTTATTCTCTACACCAGCATAAGCAATCAAAATACCCTCTTCTCTATGGTTATGATTCATTATTTTATAGTAGTAATAATCTGAACAGACTGGGTGTTTTTTAATATAAGACTGCAATGGATCTTGAGCTTTATTGAGTCCAGCTAGCTGTTGCTCTCTTTCATGAACTTTTCAAGCTAAAATTGGGATCTAAAAGAATTACATCCTACAAGTGGTGTGGAGAATAATAAATGTTCAATGTACGGTGCTGATGTATGCAGACAGCTAAGAAAGGTTTTAGTAAAGGTAAAGGGAAGACTGCACAGCTGAACAGCAGAGTAAGAAAGGCCAAGGAAATGAGAAACTATCCTTGAAAATGCTGAAGTTAGCTAAATGAAGAAAACGAAAGGATCATCACCTTAGCAGGTAGAAACAGGCCTAAGGGCTGGGAGGTGGGGTGGGGGAGTTTCATTCATTTGCTCAAAGCTCTACAAAACACGATTAAATCAAAATACTATTTTTCATATGCAGATGGAGCAAGAAGAGCTCGGGGGGTGAGGGATGACAGGGAGTGCTCAGCAACAACAAGGCTGCTGCAGGCTGTTGCAGGAGGGGAGTAAATTGAGGCTGTATTGCTTGCTGCTGTGAAGGAGGGAGCCACATTGTAAAACCTTTCTTATGGGTGAGCTGCAGCTGAATCTCTCAGAAATTACAGTGACTCTAGAAGAGGTTGTAGAAGAAACAGACAAAATAAGCAATAGCAAATTGCTGGGAGTGGATAATACCAACTCATCAAAGAGAACTCAAGGGTGAAATTAAAAAAAAAGAAAAGTTCTAGGGAACCCAAGAAGGACAGGCATGTAAGTTGGGCATCGGTACTGCAGCTTAGTAGGAACTAAAGTTAAGGACATCCCGACACCTGGTGAATATGATTTAGTTGCAAGGAACTAAATGGACTTCTCACAGAGAGAAGTTCTGCCTTACTGCCCATGGTAGGAGGGTTGGAACTAGATGATCTTTGAGGTCTTTTCCAAACCAAACCATTCTATGATTCTGTGATACTCTTCATGTTTTTTGAAGTGGTCAGCAAACAAGGCCATTAATAAGGTTTTTTTGACTGCTATGTTCTACTGATGTTTCATAAAAGCTTTTTGCAGCATCTCTTTCCAAAGACTTTCAAGGAAATTAAGTAGTGGTGAGATAGGAAGGCTAAAAGGATAAATAATCTGTTAAAAAGATAAGAAACAGAAGGCAGGAGTAAATTATGGTGTAGGTAGGGATCTCTGCTATCCCACCTATTCATAATTGTCCTGGGAAAGAAGTAGAGAGGGACACCTCACTGATGCTGCAAAACTGTTTGAGCTAGTAAGGATGAGGACTGATTGTGGAATTGCAGCAGGATTGTAGACAAACTCAGTTAGAAGACAGCAGTGTTTGGGGAATAGAACGACTGGTGAAATATAGTGTAGATGAACATGGTGCATGGGGGTGAAAACCAGTCCTAACTTGACACATAAACTGATGGCTTCTGTGCTGACTGTTAACACTTGGGAGCTATATTTTCACATAGGCATGCTAGCTCAGTGCTTGGTAATATCTTAAGACATCTGCCAGGCATATCAAACGTTAAGATTTGTTACAACAGACATACACAACAGAAACACAGAATATTACTCCCATTGTGTGAATCTGTGGTTTGTCTATACCCTGAATTACTGTGTGCCATTCCAGTTCCTGCATCTCAGAAAGCTAGGAGGGCAACAAGACTGATTAGAGGAATGAAGGTGTGCATCAGTGACTGAGCTGGTTAGGATTCTTCAGCTTGGAAAAAGGATGTTACACAATGGAGGTTTGCAAAATCAGAACCAAAGTGAACAGGGTGACTGGTGTTGGAGTGCTTATGGTCTTTTTCAACATAGAATCTTGGGATCATCAAAAAAACCAAGCAGGCAGCTTCAAAAATTAAGAAGGATGTGTTGGTTGATACAACAGGCAGTAGGTATGGGGAAGGTCTTGTCAGAGAATGTTGAAGTTGCAGTAACTTGCAGGATTGTACAGAGCAAAGAATAGATACTAATTGAAGATTTCTAAACAGACAGCCTGCATCAGGTTCATGGTATCCCCTGGGGTAGAAATAGAGGCTGGAAAAATGTTGAAGGACATCATTAAATGTGTTTATCCTATTTCTTTTGTTCCCTTAGCATTTTGCTTCTGGCCTCTATCGGGGGTGGGATGCTGGCTAGACAGACCTTTGGTCTGAACTGCATTGGCTGTTTATATATTATGTTCCAAAATCCATTTTAAGAATAGTTAGGTGTTGCACTTAGTAAGCATCATGGTCTGCTCATGATAAAAATCTGGAAATGTTGGAAATAATTGATTCAGAAATAACTAATGCTTTCAGACATGCTTCTCAGAAGAAGAATTTTAAGTTTATGTGGTGTATGAGACTAAACCAGGCCAAAATAGTAATTAAAAAATATTTACAAGTGTTACGAATACAAAAGTATTGTGAAGACATAATCAGGTGTAGAATTTCTTATAGGTTGGACTGTATGTTGATCGTTGTTTCTTAGAGAATGTAGATGTTTCTCAGAGAAGAAAGTGTTTGCTGCTGTGTCCTTCGGACTAGTTGCCACTGTTCAAAAGTCTGAAGTTTTGATACAGGCACTGGAGGCCGTTCTGCCTTCAGAGGTGTAATATTTGCATCAGTTACACCATCTCAAGGACATAGGCTTGTTCGAAATTATATCGCTTTATCTGGTTAGTGTCATTACTAGCCTCCGTATGTCTCTTTGTTCAGCTCTGTCATTCCTAAGGAGAAATTAATTTCAACAGCAAAACTGTTGAGATCTTGTCATGGAGTCGTCTCAGAAAATAATTTGCATATTTATATTGCTCCTGAGATGATCTTACTCTGTCAAGAAACACTTACTGCCACTTCTGCTTTATTCATAACTGCAATATATCTTAGTGCTCTTTGTTTATTTTCAAGTGTAATTTGAAAATGAAAAATAATGAGAGTCTTTTTAATTCCTAAAAAACCAGAACCCTTAAAGACAGTCAAAGAACAGCTTAAGAGTTTTTTTTGCAAAAGGATGACTTTGAGTCATTTCATTCTTCAGTCTTCTCCTGGTGATCACTTGAAATCTGAGGGATCATTGTAGAACAAGAATACTTCAGCCCTTTTTAAGATAATAGCTGCCATTTAATTGTCACTGATAGTTTGTCTTTTGCGGCGGATCTTTATGGTGTCTGAAGGGAGAAAATGAGTTACTTGGTTTTGAAGTTGCAGTGGCAGCGGCTGTTAGTTTCAGCTGGGATGAGACAGCACTGTTGTGCCAAGAGGAGCTCCTGCCCTCCTGACTCGAGTGTGCTGGCTGCTTTCCTGGTGGGAATGCAGCTATTTATGCCACTGCTCTATAGTTGGGTGAGGAGTAGAGAGCTGAGCTAGTTTGTTGAAACTAACCCAGCAAAAACAATTAGTAGCGGAATTAATTGTAAAAACTGTCGTGACACATAAAAGAGACTGTGCTGGCAGATGGAGAGAGGAAGGGTGGTCTGGGGCAGAAATTAATGCTTGTGAACAGGGGATGGGAGGGCTCTTTTCTTCTGGCAGTTCTGAGTTAACCTGATTTGAAATAAGTTGTGAAACTGTGCTGTGAAGTTTGGAAATGCATTCCATTTGCTCTTATGTCTTGAACCCTCTACTTTTGAGATGTAAAGGTTGTATTCTCAAAAAAAATGGACTAGCTGGAATTTCTTAGAGCATTGTTTTGAATTAGTCAGCTCTGTATACAGGAAGATGTTGCAACAAAGATACAGTGCAATCCTTGTAATGTCTCCTTAGAGAATGTGGGAAAATACCAGATGTGTGAAGATGATGACGAAAGAGTGAAGTTGTCTTTTTCTTAATAGCATTTTTGGCTTAGGGTGTTCCTGTTATCGAACTTGAATTTTAATTGGATTGTAAACCACTGTATGGCTTGTAAAGTGTCTTGTAAGGTATTTAGGGAAATGCTAGTTCCTGCAAACATTTCTAAAGACAAATATCACTTTTGTCTAGTTTTCACTCTTATGCCCATTCAGCGGTCAGGGTCAATATGCCTTCAGTATAAATTTAGTATAGTAACCAGTAAATCTCTCTTCTGAGCTTATTATATGCTTACTCTAATCTTTCTGCAAACCCCAATTCTCATCATTTCAGCCCATATGCTCTTCTTTCCTGCAGTGCTCTGGGAACAGAGAGATCTAGAAAATCAAATTAACTCTGAGGTCAAAAAATGAATGCTCTGAGTTGAAGCTTGAGGTATGTTCTGCATCCCAAGAGTCTTCACTTTTCTGCGTCTTTCCTTTCAACTGGGGTTGTTGCAGCTTAGGGTTGAAATTTTTGAAATTTCACTGTGTTACTAATGGAGAACAGACCTTACCTGCAGGCTCTATGAAGTGAACCTGACTTCAGGTGGACATACATTTAATGTAAACTTCAGTGGGAGCAAAGGGGAAGCTTTCGACTTTTTATGGCAAATCAGTAAAAGAGAAAAATATCCACTAAAACCCCCAAAAGTCATAAAATGAAATGGTGGCACTTTGCCTTGTGAAATCTGCAAGCAAATTCCCTAGCTTTTCAGTGAGGTAGAAAGAACTTTAACAAAAAAAAAAATATATTTAGGCCAGCTATGCAAAAATATTTGACAATTTGACAGAAGTTTATTCATTTTTAATCTGAATAATGTGAAGTATGACCCAGGTACTCTGATTTTATTTTATTTTTTAATTTTCCATGCTTTTCAAAGCTCAGTAAGATGGAATATGTATGTCTAAGTATGCTTTACAACAAATTGCCATGAAGTGCTCATAAATTACACATTTGCAGATGACGCTCTTGCAGGTAAAGTGGTTCATCCAGATACAGTGCCAAAGTGAGACATGAGCAGCAATTGAGTTTTCTCATTTCTGAAACATACAATTACTCTTCTGTATAAAAGGAAGCTCTATGTATGCCAATAACGTATTAAGAGATGAAATTAATTTACTGTCATAATTTCACCAGGAAGGTCTATATTTTACAGATGGTAATAAATTCATTCAGCATTTGCACTAGCATACCACATCATCTTTAAGATCCGGTCTCACAGGTGCAGAGTAGCTGAAGCATACTGTTGATGAAGGTTCTGGTTAGTGTTTTTTCAGCACTACTTTTTTTTAGCTGCCTTAACCATGAAGTCAAATGGATATGAATTTCTAGAGACTTTAAGATACGATTCCTAGCTTTTCTGGCAGAAGTAACAAACATGACTCTTCAGAGACTGTCGAGTTCTTCTGGGGCACACGTGCCACAGAGTAGGATCCCTTGTGCTTTTTTCTGACCATTTGAGGCAGACACAAAGAAAGGTGAAGGAAAGGAAGAGAATGAAATCAGGCCCTCGCTTCTTGCTTGACCACTGGCACCTCACAGCTTCTCAGCGGTGTGATGCCTTCTCCTTTCAGATGCTGTGTGTGCTAGATGCAGGGAGCTAGAGAGGTGCTGTACAGTCTTCTAGAGGTATTTGCTATTTTACTATGGAAATATGTTGCGTATCAACTTTCAGAATGACATCAGACCACAACATACCCGTTACTCTATGATTAATTTTTCTGTTATTCTACTGATGCACCTGTAATGAGTAATGGGCTTAATAGTGTGAAATTTTCTTGTAAGTTGCATGACTGCATCAGCAAAAGATATGGCAGAACTTGAATTTAAATTTGAATAAAATTAACCTGAGGATTGTCTGAACTGAAATGTGAAAGCTACATAAGGTAGAATGACAGTTTTGGATGCTTTCTTATGAATGCAGAACAGTTTTGCAGTTACACCCTAATATATTTAAATTCACAGCAATTCATTCTGGCTGTTGGAATCTTTTTTCTGCGTTGCTGTCTTTGTTTTGGTTACCATAAGTCTGTCTCCCCTTCTTTTGTAGTCTCTGAGGGAAAATCTAAAATGACTAATTGTTCCTGTAGGTATAGATGGATATTGTAATTTCAAGTGAAGATGATACTTTAGATATTTGCGTCAAGCCAGAGGCCTGCCTTGCCACCTGTATACTGAAATGTAGTTTTGGGGGTGTACTTCCAGAAGTCGTTAAGACCTTGTTAATCTTACCACAGTAGAGAAAACATCTTTATGGGAAAAATAAGGAGATACTTCAAGGACATTTTTGACAACTGAGATATATTTGTTCCACAGTTCCTGTTTGATTGATAGGAAGAAGAGTTACGCAAAGATTTAATTACAACATGTTGAAGTCTGGGTTCTCATAGATGCTATTAAATATGTAGATTTAATGCTTCCTCCTAACAAATTGTTCTGGGTATGTTGGATTTTTTTGTTGTTGTTGTTTTGGAAGGACTTGGCAAATTACATTAAAAAAAGTTGAAAACATTGTGTCACCAATGAAGAGTTTCAGAAATTGTGAGATACCTTCTTTATAGTGCAAATGGATTTCTATGGGACAAGCCTAAGACTTAAGGTCAACAAGGCTGAGGAAGTTGTCTTGACAAAAGCTTAAGGGTATAGTGGGAACAAATGTATCTTTGGGGCAACCAGGAGAAGTGATAGGGTTGGTTTTGTTGCACCCTTGTCATCATTGCAGTACAGATAGCACTTCATCTCTCCAGCTGCCTGGAGGCTTCCACTGCCAAAGACCCTGTTGTAATTGTTACTGTTCTAAACTCTCAAAATCCAACCACAGATAATTTGCACGGGTGGATTAAAGTGGTATTTAGCCCTCTGGTTTTTTAAGGTATTCTTAAATAAAATGTTGATAGATCGATTATTTTCCCCCTTTTTGTATTCTGTTTATAATTGATGGTTGACAGAATCAGTCTTAATTAATAAACAGGTTATTGTTACAAAAATATTATGCTCCTTTGTTATCCTCAGAAAGAGCAGGCATGAATTAAATGTCACAGAAAATGCAGAAAATTAAGACTTCAGAGTAGCTCAAGCATGAAAATATGCTGAGTTTTTAAGGCAGACTCACATTTAGCATTCTTACGGTGGCTTTGATCTTCTCTCCTCCTTCCCAAATTTTTTTACACCAGAAGCTTACTTTTCTTATAACTAAAATATGGGTGAGTATTTATTTCACAGTTCAAAATCTGTAGATCCTATATATTTTGGTCTGTGATTTGTTATTTTAATATTATGGAACTTTATCTAAACTGCGAAGTATTCAGGCTCTTTTCAGTGAGGCCTCCACATATTTGTCAATATTCCTTCCCTGGCTTTATGCACCTCATAATATTTGTCTGTCAAAGGTTGGATTTGTTCTTTCAGGTTGTTCTTTAAAGCTTGTTTTTTTCCTATGTTTTCCCTTTCCCTCTTTTTGGAAAAATAATGGAAATAATAATGCCCATGGAAATAATAATGAGGATAGTGGCCAAAGAAGAGAAATCTGGGAATCTTGGAATTCTTACTGGTAGTTCAGAAGAGAAGATGCTGCCTAGTTGTTTAATAGCAGAGAAGGTTTCTTTTCTACAAGGCTTTATCACTCAGCAGGGTAAAGAAACTTTGCTATTAAAGGCTTCAGTTCCAGAAAGGGCCGTTTTCTGTGCAAACTATAGTTTCTTCCAAGTGCAGTGAAAGCCTTCCCACTAATTGTCTGGCTCCATGATTTCTGTTCCATGTCTTCCCATCCTCTCGGCCCTCCTGCCAGAGAGTTCCCAAAACTGCAAAGTCACAAGCAGTGTAACTGAGAGCATGAAATGTAAAATGGGAAGTTAACCTCAGGAAACTTTGCATTCCTCTTTGCTAAGAGGATGTGTGTGCCACCACTTTTGCAGTGACGTAACTGGTAGGACTGTTCTGAGGAGAGGAACTTGGGGATAGTTTGGTTACTTCAATCCAAGCTAAAATAGTGGTTGCAGGAATCTTCATGCTGTTCTCAAATAAGGGGGGAAAACTGGCGTAATACAATGGTAAACTATACCAGTTTTAGAGTATAATTTTTGTGACTGTAGTCCTAAGGCACAGGTTTTCAGTTCAGTTATAGGATACTCCACATGGGTAAGTGCGCTAGTTCTGTAAAAATGACAGAGCACTTAGCTGCCTGTTTGCTCTCTCATGAAACTGTGGTCACACATGAGGGAGGAGAACTTTGTTTTGTGGCCAGCATGTTGGGTGGAGATTCAGCAGGACTGAGTTAGATTACCAGACTTCCTATTTGGTTTTTAGTAATGTAACCTAGTAAGCAAACCATAATCTAGGAATATAATGATACTGAGACTAAAATCCAGTAATGAGTATGAGGTGCTCAATTATTTTCCCCTGGAAAGCCATGTAAGTATGTAGGAAAGTCAGAGTTTAAGTAGCCTATTTCACTTCACAGACCAGTGGTTTTAATCCAATGAGAATGAGCAGGTATAGAAATGTAAGCAGGTAACCAAACAGGTAGAAGTGGAAAAGAGCAAAGAAAAAGTAGTTTGTTCATAGAACGATACTGCTTCTCATAGATAAAAGGTTATTTTCGATAGAAGATGTGCTCTGATGCCTGAGCAGTTTCTTTCAAGGAGTGTATCCTGGAACCCATTGTACAGTAAAGCACAGTCTGGGGTTTTTGTGTCTAAATGCCTTAAATGACAGATGTGATGGGTGCTTACCCTTTTCTTAGGGAACAAATGCATAAAGGGTCCAGTGGTACCTTTTCAGTTGTTATTTGTGGCACTAAGGGCTTTGTGGGTTTTTTAAAGCAGCTTGTGTATATCTTTATAGTTCCCAGAATCCTATTGCAAATAAAATCTAACATCAAGTTTCTTTGATTGTTTTAGAGGCGTATTTGATGCTTCCCTCAAGATGGCTGGGTTCTATGGACTCTACACTTGGCTGACTCACACCATATTTGGGATTAACATAGTTTTCATACCATCTGGTAAGAATTTGAACAATTATAATCTATTTATAGATAATATTACATAATTGTTTATTGTACAAGATCAGTAGGATTAAGTGTTGCTGATAAGATTAGTCTGGAAGTTATTTTTAGAGAACATTAAATCAGAGGCTGGCAACTATCAGAATTAGAATTGCATAGGCAACCGTAATATGGTGGTTTGTGCAAATATCTTAAGATGGTTTCTAACTACAGGATTGGCTACTTTTTTATCATAACACCTGAGTCTGTTGATGAACTCAGTCTGTGGTATGAACTTAATGAGTACCTATTCAGAATTTTTGTTCTTTTGTTCTGTTCAGTATGTAACCTCATTCTGATTTCCTGTGTATCGTTCAAATCCCACAATGAAAATATTATGACAAGTTTAATACTTTTGTAATATGCATTGTGGTTCCAAAGAACTTCTTAGCATTGGTTGTTTCTTCCAAGTTTAATTTAAACTACCATAGATCTAGTTATTCCATGAAGATTGTAGAGCTTTTCGTAGCTCATATTTTCAAAATCTTTAGTTCCAACTGTGAATGTATGTAGCACTGCTGGCAACTGCCCATGGGTAGGGGAGAAGTCCCTGATTGCTGTCATACCTCTGAGCCTTGCCTTTTTCTGTTTTCACAACACTTTCCCTGCCTGCTATCTTACTTCTCCTGCCTGTTTCTTTTGCTGGATGTAATTCTCCCCTCTATTCAGTCCAAATCTTTCCAGGTTTTAACCTCATTCTGCCTGCCTTGGCTTTTGTTTCTTCAGTAGTTGACAGGTGCTGATTTTTCAAGATGCCTTAATACAGGAAGGTGTGGTATCATGAAAATGCACAATAGAGGTTTGCTTCTTATTCTCAGTACTGTTACCTGACTGTATTACCAGCCTCTAGTTTTCTGTTATTCTTTAATCTTAGCTTTGGAAGTGGCTGAACAGTTCTCACTGAAAAATCCCGTCCCCTGTTCCTTTTTTGCCTCTCTTCCCCTAATAATATCAGTAGTAATGATTGTAATAGTAAAAGGTTGTACTTTCATGTACAAGGGAACGAAAGGGGAAAGCTATAAAGCAACAAAAACCAATATAATAGGAAATGGCTATATTATAAATGCAACCACTTTAAAGGCATTGGTTAGACCTACTTAGAAGATAATCTTTATCTTTCAACTACATGCAAAATCTTTAAAGTTTTTGCTTTCTCATTAATGAGATCAAAAAAGAGGAAAAAAACCAAGCAGCTTAATTATTTTTTGTGTTACGTTTATGCCCATTGCACTAAATTAGAATGACAGCAGTGCTACATCACTTTAGATTACAACGGTTGTTTGTGTAATCAGAAGAGTGTATGCCTGTGTGTACATGTGTGCATACAGAAACACATCGGTCATGGATTTTATTTGCCTGGTTTCTCACAATGCTGCCTACATTATTGTGGTTGACTGAAGGAGATCCGGTAAGTTACAATGAGACTTCTGTTTGTGTACTTTTTTGTACACAGTTGCTAATTTGTAGTTATGTAAAAGTTTGAAATGTGCATGATTGGTATAACTTTAAATTTTTCTGACTTGGTGCCTCTTTTGGAAGTAACTTATGACTGACAGTAGGTGAAGCTGTTCTGTATGGGGAATAGTGCAATCTTCTGGTTTTTCCTAAACCACATCTGTAAGAGTGCCACCAAGAGCTGTGTGTGGCACTTCTTCACTGTCTTATTTACAACAGTTGACGGAAGTTGGGACTACTGGTGTGGCAAAAGTGTCAGAATTTAACTGTAAATATATTTATGAAATACATTTCTCTGGTCTCTTTCTCACCTCTGCTTCTGTGTGCTCTAGCATTAGCAGCGATCCTTGGAGCAGTGCCGTTTCTGGGGACATATTGGGCAGCCATCCCTGCAGTCCTGGATTTGTGGCTTGTGCAAGGACAGGGATGCAAAGCCATTTTGCTCTTGGTTTTTCACCTCTTGCCAACCTATTTTGTAGATACAGCAATTTACTCAGATATATCAGGGTAAGACTTTTTAGAGTTAGTATTGTGCAAATGCTTAATGATCATCGACACTTTTAATTAAAACTTATTTTTCTGAAGCATGCAGAACAGTATATTCAAATACACCTCGTAGTAAGAAGCCTTACTGGCCTAAGTGCCTTTACTTTCCCAAGCTTCTTTTCTGTGAACTTTGTCACTTCAAGTGGTCTTGAACTCAGTCTCAAAGTCAGCAAAATCAACTGTTTTCGTTGCTAAAGTAATTCTAAGAATAACTTTGCTATTTACCTAATCATTGACTAAAGACATGAAGCATTTTCCTTTACATCACCTCATGCCAGATGATGCTGCAGAACAAACAAGAAATCAATGAGCTAGTTAGGGACCTGAAAAAAAAACCAACAAATCAGAATAGACTGTGAGAATTTTGAGGGCTTTTTGAAGCCAGCCTTTGTGTTGTGTCATCGTACCACAGTGTAAAAATCTATTGATTAAGGATTGATCCTTAAATGTGTTGCGACAGATGAAACAGCAAAACTGGCTCCTACTGAGACACTGGCTGGTGCTGTTTTCCTGTTGTGGGAGGTGGGCACAGATTTCTTGGCAAATCTTTCTAGACGTTTGGCTGCCTCTGTTGACTTGGAATCTCTCCTGGTTTCAGCTTTGAGTTTGTACACAAAGAAACAAACTCTAGACTATGGAGACAAAGTCCACATCTGCAGTTGTATCTGGAGTGCAACTGAAATGTCCATTGACATTTTCTGCTGCTAAAATACTTAGTGAATCCCTTTATGCAATTCAGATTAGAAGATAAAGCAGTGCTGTCTAACAGAGCTGACAAAAATACGAACTGTCAAATTTCATATGTGCAAGACATGTTCACAGCCATGTACAGTATAGGTATAAAGTAGTACTCCTCTAATCACTGCGTCAGTCTTGATCATCAGAAGTAGTCCTAGTAAACAGTTTGAATTGAGAACTTCATGGTCCAGACTAGTTACATGCTGGTACTGGTCCCTCATTTGTGCTAATTTTTATTATAATTAATGTAGAATAAGGGCATTAAGTGTTTCAGTTCTGTGCTAAGTTAGACATTAGTATTTTTGCTCACCAAATAGAATTACACTGAACAGAGCAAACCTAATGTTAATACACACAATATTAATAATAATTTTCATAGACCATGGTACTAGTTGTTCTGCATGAATTAAAGCTTAACAGGTGAAGTATAATCAAATTACGATATTTTTTTTCAACAATAAATCATGGATAAATTTAAGGCTAGTAGCTATTTAACCAGCCAATAATTCTTCTACATACTGGAATATGTTTTTTGACTGTAGAGGATGCAGGCTCTGTTTACTGTCAGGCAGTATGTGTGGCAGGAATAGATTTTGTGATGGTGAAGCAAAATTGTATTCTTCCCATTAAATGGAACAATAAGCATCATGCTGTCTTGCAGATTAGATTACATCTATTTGAAATAGCTGTAATTAGGTTATGCAGGGGTTTCCAAATGCCTTAAATTTCTACTGTAGTCCTATTTCATCAGGTGGTCTGTTGTTTAATTTAGCAAACTAACCAGAAGAACATTTAAACTGATGCAAATCCTGGAAAAAAAATATTTGAAGTTTTGAAAGGTTTAGCAATGAATTGTGTCTACTGTTGGAGGAACATAAAACTTTAAGGTCAAGTCTGTCCCCTCAAAAACAATCTGACCCTACCAGTAGGTTCCGTTTTATCTAGGCAAGACATGATTGACATGTGTATGATGTAATAGGTCATGTTTCACGGTCTCATTCCACACACAGTTGTGATGAAGACAAAGACTGCCTGAAAATTGGTGCTGAGTTTCAGATGTAGCTTTTCCTATGTAATTCCATATTACCAGCATTATTTTAGCTATGAAGATTAAGCATGATGAGCAGGTTTTGTGTGAATGTTGTTGATAGGATTCATGTTGTGCGTCTGAATTGAAACATGGAAAAAAAAAATGGCATGGCTTACTTGCTGCAATAATAGCTCTTATCAAAAGCTCCACTGGTCCCAACTTTCCAGTAAATATTACTCTGTTCATAAAAATCTGGTTTTGTTTTTCATCTAAAACCATTAAAAGCTAACGATAACAAACACTCCATCTGAGGGGTTGTTTTGTAACAAAATGAGACCTTTTTTTTTAAACATGGCTGTTTATATAAAGAATATATGCTAACTATTCTTTGAAAGATGCAATGCAAGTTGCTATCATCATGTAAATTAATGTCTTTGCTCAGGGGCGCTCGTGTTGCTAGTTGTCTTAAAATTTAACAATTCTTGACTAGAAAGCATGAACATTTTTTGCAATCATTCATCTTTCCCTTTCCAAAATGGATATGTTTTTGCCATTGACTCCTTCAGACATTCTTCAGCAGATGTCTATAAAGTAGCTACTCCGTTGTGGATATTATATGCCATAAAACATTGTTTGATCTGTTGTGCAAATGTAGCGCAGAATACAGCTTGGAATATTTGTGCAGTAATTCAAACATCAGTTTATAGTGTAAATATGGGTATTTATAGCTAGCTGTGTCATTTTCTAAGTATAGTAAAACATTTCATAATTGATAGTATTGTTGTTTGTTGTTATTAATTTAATTTTATTCTACTTGTGCCATAATTCCAGAGGTGGCCATCCTTACCTGACAGGTCTTGCAGTGGCTGGTGGAGCATATTACCTGGGACTGGAAGGAGCCATCATAGGACCAATTCTACTTTGTATACTTGTGGTTGCTTCCAACATATATAGTGCCATGTTGGTGAGTCCAACAAATTCAGTGCCCACACCATCACAAGCAGCGTCGCCATTACAGATTTACCGGTAAGTTATAAATGTCTTACATGTGTGCGTTACATTTTTACATGGATTAGTGTATGTACGCATAGGCATAGAGACTGTGTGCATGAGTTTTATATATGAGTGTGCATACACATCTACACGTGTGTTGAAGTATTTGGAGAGGATTCAGTTATCCTGTGTTCTAGAAATAAAAATTATGGTAAAGTAAAATATTCACTGGAACTCGTAAACTTGGAATGTTTATTTAATGTCTCTCAGCTTCTTATAGAAGGGTCTTTTAGAAAATTCACTGATAATACCTTTATATCCTATAATATTCATGTTGTCATTGTGCTAGGAGATGATTTAACATCCTTTTTTTTTCTGTGTAAAACTATTAGTCATGGATATCTAAGTCAGTGTTCGTTGTCCTTAATAAGAGGCCTGCCTGCAAATACTGCATTTTTATGTTACTGTACAATACTGCAAAATATAAATAATCATACTTGCATTTAAAAAATGAGGCAATAGATGCCATTATTCCATTAAAAGTATGATCTTGATTAATATCTTCATTGAAGTTACGTATCTTTAAACTGTACAGTTAAGAAATGGGATGAATAAACTCGTAATTGAATACTTAATTAGAGTTGGAAATTGTATTGCGAAGTTATTAATGACAGCCATTTTAATGTCTGTACTGTCTTGTTCAATTACATAGGTTAGCTCATTATACATATATCTTAGAGAAGATTATGTGCTTGTCAGAAATAATGTTTTGCTTCATTCACATGAATAATGTTGCCATCTTTCATATGGATAGCTTAGGAGAAAAACCACTAATCGGACCTGTCCGTAGTCTCTGACTTGTAGAAGTTGTGTTCCAAAACATGCCGTATACACGAGAGAACTTCCCACAGTATGCACAAAAATCTGCGCGTGTGTTTGTTTCCTTCTAATTTGTTGGAAACTGGGTATTTGCAATCACTCAACGAATTTGAGTCCTACTTTTTTTTCTCCCCCTTACCCCCAGGTCATCGAGAGAGAGTCCTGAAGAGCTGAAAATGGCTGCAGAGTGATGAAGGTGCTGTGCTACACCTATTCAACATGAGAGAATCGCTGTCTTCTGTTTTGAGTTCACAACAGCCATGGCCTTCTGTCCCTTCCCAGCTGTGCCACGGGGCAGCTCACTGGGAAGCATAGCTTGGATGTTAGGAGAAGCCACTTCTCGAACATCTGCTGGCCTTACATTATTGTGCACTTTGCCTCTTCGAGAGAGAATGTCTGCTTCCCATGGCTTTGCATACTAACATACGGTTCAAATGCCTTGTTGAAGACCTTGAAGACCTTATGTCTTCATAAAAAAAAATAGTTACGAGGTATACAGGTATATCCACTGGAGTTGTTAACTTTTTTGCTGAATTGACTAACTTGGCTTCTATTTATTGGGTTATTTGTGTTATTAAATTGCCGTAGCTTTAAAGAAAGCTAATTCCAAAATATTTATTCTCAGTTAATCTGGTGGCAAAAAAGGAGTATACCACTCATTGTTAATTGAAAGTAGAATATAATTATTTGCTGCTCCTTAAAGTATTTCTTTCGAGGCTTTGATCATCACCTGTAACTAATAATAACACTTTAATATTGTCCTCTTATGTGCACTGAAATTTAATGTTATTGGAGACTGGTATTTCTGTTATCTTCCTGAAACTAGTAGATATGCAAATTGTTAAATGTGGGCTTTCCTCATATTGAAATAGGGAGGACTTGTTCAATAGTTTAAATCTTGCCCTCATTTACAGTGAAATCTGATAGTATTTTGCTGCTTACTCAACATCCCAGTGGAGTCATCTTGTCAACTGAATTTAATGAAAGGCCTTAAGTGTTTTCAGGCAGAGGTAGTGTATGATTGTCCCGTCTCCTTCCAGTAATAGGAAGAACTTGAATAGGGATTGTGTAATGCTGGTTTTCAAATGCTGTGGCTGAGTTAAATTAACTTTTCAAACAAATTCAAGTTTATTTCCAAAGAGGAAGGGGAGAGAGCATGGATTTTGGTTTGGTTTGGTTTAGTTTGTTTTTTTTCCCCTGTAACCCTCTGGCCAAATATCTTAATAAGATATAAGATATATCTTAAGATATATCTTAATAATAAACAGAGTTCTTAAATTCCTGAAATGGTGTGTTGCCTAGGTCACAGCATCAAACCCCTCTAGTACTTTTCTTCCATATGTAATTTTGCTTAAGTTGTAGTTTTGGTGACATTTAAGGCCTTTTGTATTGATTGTTGAAATATTTTGACACACTGGATCTTTATAAATGGATCCTTTTTTAAAATAGGAAGTGGGTTTTTTTGTAGAAATTTCATACTTGAACAGCTTTTCCACAAATACAGTGAGGCCCTGGGTACAAAGTAGCAGCTGCACATGCTTAACCAAAGAACCACCTTTCAGTTTCTAGTAACTTCTCTTGAGTTTCTTTCAGAGCTTGATAACGAGTTACACAAAATAGAGGCATGCCTTGCATTTATTGTTGGCAGTAATGCAACTGTTGGAACAAAAATCTGTTCTTATCTAGGGTAAGGATATCTAGAATTTATGTACAAACAGCTCTTGGTAACATAGATGTTGGTTTTACTCGAGTTGCAGAAGTACTGATAGATTTGGAGGACTCTTATTTTCACGACACTGCATGCATTTTTACATTGTTTCTAAAAATACATTGCCATAGAAAGTGACAGGAAAGTACTCTCACACTTACTAAGCAAGAAGGTCCTGCTATAGGTTTGCAATGAACAGGATGCCCATTAAGACACAAATAGCCTGCTCCTCAGATTCTCAGACTTAGCTGCTGCAGTTTTACTGGTGAAATCTTATGCTTAAATGAGGAGGTGGGGCATTGAGTATGCAAGTTTTTACACTTGCACACTTGCAGGTATGTGTTTGGAGGACAGATTCAGATTTGTGGTTTGACTCAAGTTCATTGAAATATGGAAACATCCCATTGAATAGTTTCAGTTCTGAGAGACCTACACATCCATTCCAACTAACTGAACGGGAAGGGTGTATTGCTTGAAGTACGTAACTGTCCTGTGGTTTTATTTTCTTGATTTTGTGGCTCATGTAAAGTCTTTAAGGAAACACATTTTTGTAGTTGTTGTTGACTAGGGTGGAGGATGACACAGAACCTGAGGCTCTCCTGAAGTATTCCTGCAACATTCTCGCCAGCTTGACTGAGACCACCACAATACTTGGGGAAACCTCTTTATTGCTTTTTTTAGTTCACAGTTTTGCACTGAAATGTTGTGTTCTTGTTATAGCTTCTTGTAGACAGCATTTAAAGAAGATTACTAGCAAGAAATATGCATCTTTAATGTATTTCCAGTTTTCTGTTGCTCCTCTTTGCTCACTGGTCAAGACATTTCTATTGTCCACATTTGCTATCCCAGTTATTTCTGAGACAATCTTTGAGATTCCTGTGGTCATTTTAGAGTCATTATAAAGCATTCTTTTATTTGTTAAGTTTGCCTCTTCTCCCTCCCCCTTCACCTGACCTCCTTAGATCAAAGAAGGGTCTCTGCTGTGAAGATTAAAATGGTATTTCAGAGAGTTATCTTCAGTAATGGCAAATCAGTAAAATCAGCTAAGACGACATGTTGCAGTTTTGAAATGTTCCTTTCCCAGTGTGAAGAGAAATCTTTTTGTGTAGGGAATTCATATCTGATGTAGTCTTATTAGTTTGCCCTCCTTTGAAATGAGGCTTCATTTTGATGCTTCCTGTTTGAAATTTAGCTAAGACTTGCCATGAAGAACCACCCGTAGTGCAGTCTTTCCCAGTAAACGTAGCTTAAGGAGCTGGTGGTATGTGCCATACCTGATTGAGGAACAAATTGTATTGTTCTGTGGCTGCACAGTAACAGCGTACTGTCAAAAAGAAAGGAAAAAGAAGATGCAAAATCTCCAGTAATAACTTCTTAAACTATGAAATATTCATTGAATTTTGTCATGTTTAAAAAAAAAAACAAAACAGAAAAACAAAAAAAAAACCAGCAAAACACCACCTTATGAAAAAGCATACCTTGATTATTTAGGGTTTGTCTCTAGTACTCTACCAGTAGCAATAGAACTTGTTCTTGCGTATTTAACAATTTATTTTCGTTTTGGAAAAGACTCAGCCTCTTTAAGAACACTTTGCTTCAGCTCAATCTCACATTAGTGTGAAAATAACAAAAAAAAAAAAGACTTCTGGTCATTGCAGTGTACCAGTTCCTGGTTATATTGCCTCATCTGCAAAAGCCAGCAGCAGCTGGCAGCCGTGGGATAAGCTTTTAGATGGCTTGTGGTTTCAAAACAGACAAGAAAAAGGTGGGGGGAAACTCCTCACACACCTTTTTTGTAGTGGCATTAAATTACAGTTTTCATGGGAGAGACCATCTTTTGCGTAATACTTATGGGCAGGGAGTTGATGGTTTTTAGCTTTACTGTAAACACTCATTCCAGAAGCAAGTATGAACTTGTTATTTAGTACATTCAGTATTCAGTCTGCACAAAAACAATTTAGAATTCAGAAGGGAATGGTTGTAGTAAACCAAGACACCGTGATCTCATGGTGGTGTAAAATACAACTGTGCTGGGTTTCATCATTCTCTCCTAGCAAATCAGGCTTGTTGCAAATAAGCGTAGTGTCAAAGGGCTAGCCGTAACTGTTGTTGGCACTAAGTTAGCCCTTCCTCCCCTTCCTGTACCTTAGCTGAACATTATTGTGCTGCAGCAAAGGTGGCAAAAGTGAGCGTGTGTTGCTTTACACTCAGCATGTTGACTTCAGGTCACTGCAAATACCGGCTTAACTGACTACGTGAAGCAGCAAGCTGCAATGGATGAGTCTGGTACACGTTCGTTTTGCCAGCCTTACTACAATATGGTGGCTGTCAGCACAGACGCACCGTGACCGGTTGGGAGCAGTAATGACTTATTTTGAAAGATTGCCTTAAAAAAAAAAAAAAAAAGTTGAATATTATAGTCATACATCCGAAATTAAGTTGATACCCACATATAATGGAGACAGCGGTCAGATATTTCCATGCACCGTGGTACGGATTTGCAGCTCACCTAGGGTACATTTAGGCTTGTCTGATTTCAAGGACAATGTGGCTTCTCTTCAAGACTTTGGGGAGGAAGATATAGTTAAGCGTAATTTGTCAGTGATTATTGGATTAGGAAGTCCGTAATCTGTTCAGTCAAACAAAATAAGAAAAAATACATTGTGTAGGGAAAATTGGATGCTGTCTCCAGTATTACGCACTGGTGGGTGTCCGTGTAACTTCTGAAATGGGTGTATGGCTGCAGTGTTAAACACTTTTTCAGAAAGCCTGAAAATAGCAAACTGGATAAAACTGTTCCCCAGCAAGAGCACTAGCAGAATGGTTATGCTGCTAGCCCCTCGGACTGGTGACAGAACACTGCAGAGAGCCGCCTTTCCTGCGGGTCTGATACACTAAGGATGGGAAAATACCATTATTCTACTGAGACACTATAGCTTTGCATCAGTGGTAGAAGATGCTCCCAAAATGGCCTTTATTCAAACATTATGTTTCTGTTATAGTGTCTTAAGTTTGTCACTGCAGATAGTGCCACCTTTAGGGATACTACCTCTGCAGCCAGCTACAACTTCCTTCAGAAGGTGCTGAAAGGTGTTGGGATTGGAGTTAGGATTCATTGTTTAGTGATGGAGGTAACATTCTTCTAGAGATGTGGTTGTTTGCCTTGAAGTTGGCAATTTTACAAGAAAAAAATTTATTTCCCAATTAAATAATCTTTAGTGAGTGACAGATTGCATTTCTTAAATCCATGGATTCATCATCTTTATAAATTCTATCTTGGAATTGTTATTGTTATTACTACTACTACCATTATTATTTCTTACACATTTTTGGTGAAGGATACTTTGGCAACTCCTTTCTTATTTCTATTACTACAAAACTGAACCCTTAATAAACATTAGGGAGGCTTGATCTTTAACCTGATACTGTTCATCTGACACTTCTAGTAAAATACCTTAATGCTTTATGGTAAAAATCTCCAACATTGCTTTTAAGTCATAAAATTGGAAATAATAAAAAAAAAAAATTCAATGTAGAAAATGAACTCGGTATTTTTGCCAGAAGTGATTAACATGTTCAGGGATTCTACACTGGGTTTGTAAATGCAGGTATTGATGTGCAGCATTATGTAAATATGAGCAGTGTCCGTCCTATTCAGACTTTAACAGAAATTTTGTCCTATCTTGTTTTTTAAGATACCTGAGAACAAAACTGTATATAGAGAAAAAACCCAACATTTTCTAAAATTAATGGTTACCTGATAGCATTTGGAGAAGAGCCAGGCAAATACTGGTAGGGTGACTAGAACTGTTTTGTTGTAGTTAATATAAAGTTGGGAAAAGCTGTTCTTCCGTCTAGAAATGCATTGCTAAGAGACTATTGTTCCTGGAAGTATTTGCACACATCTACTAAAGAGCTGCCAAAATTAATAGATCGTGAAAGACGTCTTCAGTTCCCCAGTCTCTTAACCTCTTCCACACCTTGTCTGATATCTTGTTTTGAACCTGGTTTAGTACATGAAAGTGTTGCTTGGTCCTGGTTTGGGATCAGTTCCAGGAGGTGAAGGGCATCCTTTGAATGTCCCTACTGAAATAGTATGTCCACTTCAGGAAGGAATTGCTAACGGCAGGTGAATGCATCCTTGATGTGCTCTGCATACGGATGGGCTTAATTCATGTCGCATTGCATTAGAGATTATTCTTTGAATATAGCACTGCGTGGCGATACCAAAGCCAGGTTTGAGTTAGAAGCTGGCCATATTTGCTTACGACAGGATGCACTTTCAAGCTAGTAAAGGCGGAGTGAGTGCTTTAGCATCTATGTATTTATATATGAAGAATTTTCAGCATGATGGTTTTAAAGCAAAAATGGTGATTTCTTTTCCTAGCCTCGCTTTTTGCCACTTGACTATTGTATACGGTGATCCAATGAGGACCTAAAGTCAAAATAACTTTTCATGGTGTTGGTGTAGATTAAATGTAAGAGGCATCACAAAGCTAAAAAGTACCCACAGAACACAAGTTTATTAAGCTTAAAAACTGACCGTAAAGTTGGAAAAACAAAATCCAAATTTTTTGCTTCCTTTCTGCCAATCTCAGCCCAAAACTGAAGCCTTTTCAAGAAGTAGCAGTAAAAAAAAATATTTTTGAGTTGTTTATAACTTACTGACTCTGTAAATTGATGTTTTCAGTTTCCAGTGCCATCACTGGTATAGTCTGCAAGCATACAATTTGTTCAGATTGTTACCTTTAAAACGAAATTTTCTATGCTTCAGTGGTGGTTGGAAACCAACTTTTTATACTGTTAGGTGTTTGCCTATATATATTTATATGTTGCCTAGTGTTTGATGTTTTGTTCTGAAGACTAGGGAAGGTTTAGGTTTTTTTCCTTTGATAAATTTCACTAAACCAAATCCAAAGAAACTTCTGACATCAGGTCCTAAGACTGGCTAGACCTTACTCAAACCTAATGGCAGATCTTGTACATTACAGGGCATGGGTTATTCTACAGCGTGCATTCCGACCCAGAACCTGCGGGGATTTGGAGCAATAACTTCTGTTGTCTGTTGACTCAAATTTTGTCTGTAAACGTACATGTGATACATCTTCAGAATGGAGCTATGTTCAAAACTGATGTTACCATAATTGGTTTTGGTACAGTACCTGGTTTTGCATGTATAATACTGAAAATACAATCCCTGTGTCCATCTGTGGCAGAACAAAACGTGTGAGTTAAGATTGAGAAGTACTCATGTAGACTGCAGAGGTATTTAAATAATTTTGATTGTGTGCACCAGTCCTCTTCCTAATAAAAACGTTTTTTTTGTAGCAGGTTTAAGAAGCCTTTAACTTAATATTGTATTCACACTGCAGTTGTTTGTAAGCACAGAATGGTTAATATATTTTGAAATAAAATGCTGTTGATGTAAAGAAAATGGATGTTGATGTGAATGGTGGGTTCTTTGGAATGAGCCACAAAGGTGGCAGTTAATTTGGTGAAATAACAGGTTTGCTGGACATGAAGTACGAATGTGGCAGTGGATCCACAGTCCCTGACCATGACTTCATTTTACTGAGAGAAGCCGTACTTTTCTTTTTTCACACTTTTCCATGGGGTGAGGAGGGACGCGTGCCTCAACAGTAACGGCGGTCCAGCTGGCACCTGGCAGCTTGCGGTGCTGCCTGCGGTGACACAGCCACGGCCCAGGCACTACAAAAGCTGACGTGCAGCGGCTGCGGGTAATTCAAGTTACTTCCACCACGGCTTATTCTCAGGAACGGAAATGGTTGTTCAATGTCTGAGCGTTTAGATGATTGTATTGACTCTAAAGCAATAGCGATCAAATCCCCCCTGCATGACTGCTCACACCTTTTATGGGTGATGTTCCACTTGTCATCCCTCTCACTCTTCTGTGACCAGACTCATCGCCTTGAAGTAATTCATATAGCACAGTCCATTTTAGCTAGTGTCTCTTTAGTGCTCTGGGTGCCTCAAACCTTGTTTAGTTTAGTTCTATACAAGGTGGTTTGGGGTTGGTTTGGTTTTTGGTTGGTTTTTTTTGCAATTGATGCTAGTAACATAATAATGAAAATTTGGGCAAGTGTTCCAAGATGCTCAGAACTCCTTTTAAGTTGAAACCAAGACAAATGCATCTGTAGTCAGGCAGCCCACAGCACATGCACTTCTGTGAGAACTCCTGAGCTCCCATTTGGGTCTTTTAGTGGTTTTAATGTGCAGATACAGTGCCGGTTTTTATTAAGAGAAAATAAGTAGTTCTGTTCAGCACCCACAGCAGATAAAGCTTTATAATGTCATAGTACTGGTGAAGGAGCCTATTTGCTCGGTCTCAATTGTTCCCTCAAAGTAGTTCAGGAGGTACATGTCCAATACAGTTCATTCATATTTTGGGGGTGGGAAGATAGACAATATGAAAGAGTTACCAGGCAGATGCAGAGGCAAAAACTGCTGAAAGAAATCTCTCCCCGATGTATTTTGAGCTTGACAAGAGAGAGAATTTAAAAGATAATTCATTCATTGTAAGAAGTCATCTTAATTCCAAACTACAATTTTTTTTTCTTTGGAGAATTCAGTTGGCTTGTTAATCTAAGCAAAAGTTTTCTGGTAGAGTAATTTAACTTGTAGTAGATTTCCTTGGAGATTAATTTCTTGCTCACACTGATGGCCTTTATTTTTTAAAATAAAAAAACGTGTCTTTTAACCTCTGAACAGACTCAGCTTTGCCTGCTCAAGACCGCAGTGTTTGTTAGGATGCCTCCATCGCTTTTGAGGAGGACGTGCACTGAATGTATGCAAGGCTCTGAAGGCCTTACACCTTCTCCATTCCCTTCTCAGCTTGGCTTGTAGGAACTTGTTTAGCATTAAGAGTGAATTGCTGGGGAAGGGCTGGTAGAAGCCCCTCCATCAGATGGTTTCAGCGGCTAGCATTTAATTAGAATGTGAGAAGAAATCTGTGGCGAGTAGCTGTTTGCTACTTGCAAGACAAATCTGTCGGGGTCTTTTGGGACTGGTGGGAAGTCCCCACAAAATAACTGGAAGAGTAGCCTTTACCATATATTGCATTTTTTCATCCTGAAATAGTAATTGTTGCATCTGTTACAAGTTGGAACTAAATTTTTATCTTAGGTTGGTTTCTAGTCTATTTTTCAAAATTTTTCTAGGTGAGCAGTGACACCCAAATCTCCTCTGCCTGTTGAGTGAGGCCAAAGACTGCTGTAATAAACGCCGTGTCTGCCTGTGTCAGCATGTTCTCTCTTGTACAGCCGTGGACGTTTGTGTGTATGTACTCTCCCAGCATATTGTTCAGGGCATTTATTGTGAGTAGATTCGTGATGGTAAGAGACAGTTTTGTGAAGCTTCAGGTCTGGACAATTAGCTGTGGAGAAGTTTGCTTTGAAAGGTTGAATTTTCTTTTCCTAGACAGTGAATGGACACAGCCCACGCCTTCCATTTGAAAAATCAGGTTGAAACTTGAACACTGGTAAATTTTCTAAAGATTCCTTTCAGCTGTTTTTAGTCATACTGCTTCAGAAGAGTGTAGTGACACACTCAAGTTTTGCTTTTTAATTAAAAGCACTGAAAAGTAATAGTTTGTAAGATTGATTTATCTTTTTTAATCTTGTGAACATTAAAATCCCTTGTTCACAAGGCTCTTGGCTTTACCACTCATAGGAATAGCAGTTGGCATGTGGAGGAAAAAAATACCCTGGACGTTCGAGTACATCTAGCTGACATCAATCCGAACACAATGTGTGACAGCAAAGAAGCTAGTATGAAGAATGAATGCAGTTCTGAAAAACACCGAGATGGTATCTCACGCTGCCGTGTAAAATTCCATGCTGCAATTGGAATAGATAATGTAATCCTAACATATCAAGCGTAAAAAGAAGTGAGCTTCCAAAGGAAACATTAAGTTCATTTTTGCCTTTGACTGAAGGTTGTTTAAATCCTTTGACATGGCTTTGTATCAAAGGATTAATAGCTTGCTTCTACCGTCCCAAATCAGAAACTGCTCCGTGCTAATTACTTCTCATGAGGAAGTTCATGTTTCACATCATAGCAAGGAGTTCCTTTTTTTTTTTCTTTTGTATGAGGTAATCTTTGAAATTACAGTATTAATGCTGCCATCATTTGTGCTGTGATGGACCCTGATGTCTACTTTGAGGATCCAATTCCACTTCTGTGAAGTTCTGAGCATGCACGTTTGAAAACGTTTTGATCTTGTGGAGACAGGATGGTTTGAGGAAGACACAAGAAATGCATTTTGCAGCAAACAGCTAATTCCTGGCTCTGCTCAGCTGAAGAGGGGTGCATTTCTGAAAGTTGCAGCCTGCCACAAGGGTTATTGATTCGGTGGTTGCAGTGGAGTGCATAGCCTTGTGTAGGGCTGAAACTAGCTGTCAAGCAAAGCCCCAACTGTTCTGTCTTGTAATGTGTTGCATCGGGTTTCTGCTGCCTTGGAGCAGAGAAGAGCGAAGAAAAAGATGGGGTGGGAACCAAGAAGCAAAGGAATAATATTTTTATTTGTTTCCCAAACTCCCTTACCAGTCTCTTAGGCTCCTCATTTTCTGTTCTTAATTTGTACCATGTTCTCCCATGTGTAGTGGTTTCACCTTGGCTAAACGCCAGGTGCCCACCAAGTCGCTCTATCACTCCCCTCCTCAGCAGGGCAGAGAGGGGAGAGGGAAAAAATAAGATGGAAAAGACAACTCCAAAATTGTGGGTTTAGATAAAGGCAATTTTAATATAGCGGAAAGCAAGGCCGCACGTGGACGCAAAGCAAGGAAAAACAAAAGATTATTCTCTACTTCCCATCAGCAGGTGATGTCCGGCCACTCCCTGGGAAGCAGGGCTTCCAAAAGCGTAGTGGTTACCCCGGAAGACAAAACGTTTCAAAAAAACCAAATGCCTTCCGTTCCTCCCCCTCTCCCTCAGCTTCCCATTGCTGAGCAGATGTCATATGGTATGGAATATCCGTTTGGCCAGGCTGGGTCCAGCTGCCCTGGCTGTGTCCCCTCCCAGGATCTTGCCCACCCCCAGCCTATTGCTGAGAGGTGGAAGAAGGGTTGGAGACACAGCCCTGATGTGTGCCAGCACTGCTCGGCAGTAGCCAAAACACTGGTGTGTTATCAGCACCTTGCTGCTACCAGTGCACAGCACTGTGAGGGCTGCTACAGGGAAATTAACTCCAGCTCAGCCTGACCCAGTACACCATGCTAAGACTAGAATAAGCTTGAGCATAGGTGTGTAGGATAAGAGCACGGTACCGCAGTGCAGGGGGAAGCTGAGAATGCACGTGAGTAGCACAGAGACCAGGCTGTGTATCTGGAAATGCCTGGAAGCGGCAACAATTATTGAAAGCTGCTTATGGAGACTTTGCTTTCACTGTCACCCCATCCAACACTGCCTTCATGACCATGTGCAGTAGAGCTGATGGTCTGCCTGGCAGGAATCAGGCCCCTGCACAACCACAATGAAGCACGCTGGACTCTTCTACTGTTTCCACACGACTCTGTGTGGTACCAATAGCTATAAATATCTCCATCCATTCCCCAGCTAGTTCCTCCTCCCTTGAGTACAACTCTGTTCTGAACCCTGAAGGTATTTGCAATGCATGCGGGTGGAAGCTGGGGTCCAAGTGTGTGCCAACAGCTCTGTGGGGTGGTTGGTTGGTGGTGGTTTGGTTTTTTTGTAGACCTAGAACAGTGCGTGCACTTGCATTCTTGTTTCACGGGTGGAATCAAATCCTTATGTCTTAGATAGTTGGGCAATCAAGATGATGAAGGGTCTAGAGGGAAAGATGCATGAGGAGAGCCTGAAGTCCCTTGGTTTGTTCAGCCTGGAGAAGAAGAGACTGAGGGGAGACCTCATGGTGGCCTACAGCTTCCTCACGAGGGGGAGCGAAGGGGCAGGCGCTGATCTCCTCCCTCTGGTGACCAGAGATAGAACCCAAGGGAACGACATGAAGCTGTGACAGGGTAGGTTTAGGTTAGAGATCAGGAAAAGGTTCTTCACTGACGGTGGTGGGGCCCTGGAACAGGCTCCCCAGGGAAGTGGTCACTGCACCGAGCTTGGCTAAATTCAAGAAGCATCTGGACAACGCGCTCAGCCATCTGCTCTGATTGGGCTGGTCCTGTGTGGAGCCAGGAGTTGGACTCAATGATCCTTATGGGTCCCTTCCAACTTGGGAAGTTGGAAGTTTATTCTGTGAACTAAAACAGGTTCTTTGCTTTGATTTTTACCTTTCTGACCAGAATCTAATCTTCTTTATTAATCAAAAAACCAAAAATGAAACATCGTCTTGGGCAAACACTTGCTTTTGTTTACTTAAGAAGACGAGCAGCAGAGAAAAGACCACTGCGATAAAACCTGTAAAAACCTTTGGTGTTTTCATAAGTTGTTGCTAAGTATCTTTCAGCTGAAGTTGTCTGACAAGTTTTAGGGAAACTTGCACGTAGTATTGTCTGGCCTAACTTAAGGCCTTCTCGGGTTGTGTTTGTGGGAGGAAAAAAAGTTGAACTGAAAACCTTTGCATGACCCTGACTGAGCACATCCTTTTTCCAGTGCTGCTGTTGCTGACCACACACTGTGATTGCTCTAAGAACTGGGGAGAGGTTGGGTTGCAAGTTTTGCATCTTAGTCTCTGTTTCTCGGTTTTCAGACGAAAAACAAATTCTCTTCGTTGTGAGGGCTGTGAATGTCATTGGGCTTGTTCAGAGAGATCATACTTTGGTCATTTTGGCCTGTTTGAGCTTTAGCTGTTTCTTGGGGCATTCACCCTTACGCTGGTGTTAAACTTGCTGCTCCCAGTCTGGGATTATGGCTCGAAAGGCTAAGGGCATTTGGTACGGAGATTTAGAAATGAATGAGTAACTAATGGTACAATCAGGTTAACGATTGCCAGATTAACAAGAAACACTGTGGCAAAGAGGTGCTTCCATATAATTCTCTTCTACTTCTGTTTTGCCAACAGAGGTAACTGATCTGTGACTTCTTAAATAATTAATCTTTTCTAAGATGCCACAGTCAATGAATTGTAGTGATGTACACGTTTGTAATTACTATTTGAGGGAGATTTTCCCCAGGCAGGTTTATCGAACTAGGGAGATTTTCGAGAAACGACCTACCCTCCGTGGCTTTAGAACTCAAATTAATGATGGCAAAGTTAGGAGATGGCAACCCTGCCAGCCAGAACCATCGCAGGGATTTTGATGTTGGACTGATGACAGGAAGGCTTTATGGGCTGAAAAATAACATGTGTCGAGTCGGTGTTAAGGCATAGCAGTTCCTGAACAGTGTCCACACACAGGTTACAAGTCTATGAATCTCAAAAAATAGGACAAAAGAGTTGACTGTGTGGTTTTTTAACCTTTGGAGTTTTTAATTTTGCTTAACTGTGTTGAGTTCAAAGAAAGCAACAGTGTGTATAATTCAGAAAGGGAATCTAGATCTGATTTTTATTGAAGGAAATAGTTGCTTAGGTCCCTGTGAAAGAAAGATCCTCAAAAAAATTCTCTTCCCCAGAGGTGTTCTGCAACTTTTTCTTGGTCAAGACAGTTCACTTCTACTTATTTCAATTCAACCAGGTAAAAAACTTGTAGCTTGCTGTTCAGATGTCTGAATAAAAGCCTGTAACCAGTATATATCCCCATCAGGAGGCAGCAGTGTCAGATTTTCTTTAGATAGATGTTCTTTTCTTTAAGTTAATAATCTACAGAATTTTTCAAAGAACTTCTGTTCTGTGAAGAGCAAGGCTGCTGGCTTTCATCAGATGCTGGGTTTGCTGTGGAGCTTCAAGAACTGAGGGAGTGGCAGGGGAATTCAGAAGCTTACACACTGGGAATGTCAAATATTTTCTTGTATGCTTCTCAGTGGTCTGTAACTGACATGTAATAAGATATTTCTTTGCTTTATGCAATACAGTTAGTAGTAGCTGTAGCTAGACTGTCACTGATGCACCATTGCAATCATTCTAGCAGTGGTTACTCTCATTTTTCAATACATCCTGACAAAACATAAGCTGCCTGTAGACTGTAAAGCCAATTTCTTTGTGGAGGTTTAAACTAAAGATTTTTTTTTTTTTGTCTCAAGGATGAAAAAACTCTGATTTTCTCTGTGGAGTATTGCCAGTTATTGCAAATTGATAAATATTTTTTCCCAACCATATTTATCAGGAAAGTGTTAACCTTATGCCTATGGGTTTCTAATAAAACTACAGAGATAGCAATTAATTTGCCCCTCTGCTTGCCATCACCACCGGTTTACAGGCATTAAAGCGCTTCCCTTCAAAGCACTTACAGTCTCTTGTGAGAGCAAATGAATGTCTTGTGGTGACAAAAACTTCTGATATATTTCATTTTTTGGTCAGAATGAACTACCTCGTACAGGTAGTTATTAAGTAGCTAAATCGAAATTTCTCAGTACGTGTACGAGATCATCAGATTTGCCTGTGTACTTTCAGATGTCATTACTCTCTTTATTTCTCAGGAATTAGTATGTGAAGAAAAGAATTCCGAGGGTAAGTTCTCCCAGCTAGGAAAAATCCACTATATCCATGGCCACAGAGCGACAACACTCTCTTCTTCCTAGGTACAGCAGCTTATTTCTATAGTTATGTCCTATCTTTCAAAGTAGAAGTGTTGTGAATGTTCATGTGAATGAAATAAAATATGAAAAATAATTCTTTGACTGAAATGAAATGTCCTTTGATAAATGGACCGTCTTCTGGACAGTCATGCACATGGCAGGTGTTGCCAAAGGAAATACTTTTGTTTTGATTGACCGTGAAGAATTTTGTTGACCTGGTAGACTCCTCTGAGAGCTGACAAACACCATGTCAAAATAACATCAAGATTAGAAACTTGGTAACACGCAGGAAAACTAGAGGGTTTGCACACTAGTCAAGAGACTGTAGAAAGCAGAAATGAGAATACTCGTTCCAGAAAGCATTGTAGTAGGTTCCTGGGAAGAACTGTTCTTGGTCTATGTCCTGGCTTTGGCTAGGATAGGGTTAAAGACAGTCTATCATGATACTGTTGATGTATATCAAGATAGGAGGAAAAAATGTAATTATTTGAAGGTTAAATGTGATAACTCTCAATATTTGCAAAGATAGGTAGAAATTGCTTCTGAACAATCTCGGTTACAGCTCAAACTGCTCTCGCTTTACCAACGTACGTGTTAATAGAGCCACACGTGAGGCGATGTATTCAGGGTTATACATCTGTTGTGAGGACTATTCTGGAAGCAAATGCCTCTTTAAGGGGTTTATGGTTCAGCTTAAATAACTGACAGGATGGAAATTCCGGGTGTTGGATGATGGTTAAAACAAATATGGTCTTTGGATGTATGAAAAGGGCCAGGTATGCCTATGGCATTAATAGGAGAATTGGGAAAATAATTGGGCTGGTCCTGAGGCTTATGCATTGAAAAGGATGTTGGATAGCAGAAATAAGTCCTGAAACAAGAGAAAAGGGTGATTCAGGCCTGACAAATTTTCCTTCTAATGACAGATTAAAGAAATTCTGTCTTTGGAGTTTGGCCAAGAAATGGGTTACTGATGGTGGATTGATCAAACTCTAAGGAAAAGCAAATTTAAAAATCAAAGGGTCCTCCTTTCAAGTAGGAAAAAATGTCAGTATCAGGTGGCTAGAAGTTGTTTTTAAACAAATTTGGACTAAAGACATATGTGTTACCACTAATTAACCAATGGAAAAATCTCACTGATGAAGGTATTAATCATCCTTCAGGATTTAAAATCTTTCATTACACTGTGTTTAGGACAACTGAGTTTTTAAATGAAAAAAAATATTCTGTGGTCTCTGTTGTATAGGATGGAAAATAGAGGCTGGAACGATCCCTTTGTCACAAAATTCTGTGAATGCTTAAAATAGGGACCGTTTCATTCAGTTAAACCCTCCCATGTACTTAAAGCATCTGATAAGGTAAGCAAGGCTTGCTGCCTTGGCAGCTGTGAGATCAGCACCTGAAATTTCATGATAGTTCCTTGCATTCTACTGATCTTTGTCCTTTAATGTATCTTTTTGTTATAACACAGAAATGGTAGTTGCAAAAAAGCATTTTACAGGGGATTTAGGAGTGAAAAGGGGTTCATGAGTCATGCTGAGGCAAGATAAATTCTTCAGCTCTGTGTTGCTCTACTTTCATGTTAGCTTGTTGACTTCTGTGTCTTCCAAACAAATACCTGTGATGCTGAGTGAAAAACCATTCTGCTTTATTTGGTCTTGTTTTTTGAAAAATGATGCCTTGCCTTGATCTCTCTTTTAACAGTAATGTTTGTTGCTTGCGGTGCTGGAAAATGCAAGTTTTCTGGCTTGCTGAGGTGCTGCTTCATTTTCTTCCAGGGTCAGTATATTTTCTGGTATGACATGTAGTGTCCGTCTGTACTTCAAGTGTTAATTGCTCTTCAGTGAAGGAGCCATCTAATCCATAATGCTCTAGGGTGCGCAAGAATGACTCTGCAGCTGACCTTCTAGCTTTGCTGAGTTAATAAAAGGATAGGAAAGTCCCACTGGCACCAACTGGTTTTTTATTGGCTTTCTTTTCTCTCCCTGTGAAATCCAGTTCAGAAGAACTTGGAAAACTGTTTCTGGCTGCAGCCTCTGTCACGGTTAAGTGGTACTGAGGCATTGGTGCTGGTTTTGAAAAGAGACCGACCCTTCTCATGTGCTGTTTGCATACATTTGGAGCAAGACTCATAGCTTTCTTTTTTTATCTTTAAAACCATTTTTCCCCCCATAATCCAGATGTTTTATAAAAAAAATAAAAAAAAAAATAGTGAAACATTTTTGCTGATGCATGGAGTCCTTTGTGGAAAAAGATGGATATTCCCACTGTCAGAGAGTTCTTTTACTTCTTTCCAGATGAGGATGGTTGGGTAAGTTGTTAACAGCACATCTCAGCCACATCTCAGAAGTGGGAGGCTGTTGATAATTACTGTTCACAGATGAAATGAGCTACTGGAAAATCCTGGGTGGGATATACAGTGTCGATGTAACTGCACGTTCACTACAAACAGGAGATTAATTGGGTACTTCAGTGGCATCAGAGTCAAACCAAAGTACTGACTGATTTTGGAAAGTCCCATCCTGCACGGTTTGCTTAGAAGGTGGAGGAAGCCAGTGGCACAGTCGTAGAAGGGATCAGGGATTTTGGTTTCCTACGTGCGCTACCTATACACGTCTGCTCCATCTATGTGTCCCTGCTACCATGTTGTGGTTTAGACCGTTGTTTTATTTCCCGATGCCCCCCTCACGTGAGGAGGGGAAATTGGGAAAAGGAAATGTGTGGGTTGAAATAGAAACAGATTTATTAAAAGAGTAAAAGTCTTAATAACACCAATACTAGTGTAAAATACAGCAGGTTATACTCAGCCAGCACAGGACTGGCGAGCTGCACCCCCCCAGCAGTGAGTGCTGATGCACACACAGCGAGCAGCGCAGCTCCAGCGAGAACGGGACAGTCACCGCATCCGGCAGGGCTTGGGAGCACAGAGCGGGGCTCAGGGATGGGACGATGCGTGAGACCCTCCAGGGACAGCAGCCATTAAAGAGAGAAGGTCGTCCCAGAGAATCTCCTAATTTATAGAGAGCGTGACGTTTACGGTATGGAAGACTTCTGTTGTCCAGCTTGGGGCAGATGCCCTGGTTTTTGACCCTCCTAGCTTCTACACCTGGCTATCTCAAGACCGCTCAAGACCTTGGTCACTATAGAAGCCTGCATTCCATAGTTGGCCATAAACTAAATCAAAGTGTCTTATCAACTTTGTTCTCACACAATTAAGTGCTGCAGTCTGCTCTAAAATGCAGCTTGTCTGTGCAGTAAATTGCTTCTATGATTCTGTCCCAGCAAAACCAGGACATACCACCAAAGCTGCTTCATCTGAAACAAACCTTGGGACGTTTGGGATAGCACTCCAGCAGATAAAGCAGATCTGCGTAAGGATGAAGCTGAGCGATTTAGGTAGACAGGTTACAGGGGCTGAAGGAGCCCTTTAGGTGTAACAGGATGAAGCCTCCTGAAAAACTCCCTTCTCACACCCTGCCACCTCCAAGTCCCAAAACAGCAGCGTTTTCTGTCTCCCTGAGGTGTGTGGAAGGAGCCAGGCTTGTCCTGCCGCTCCGGAGCCCTGGGGCCACAGGTAGAGGCTGAGGCATTAGCGCTAGGTGGGGCATGGGGCCGTGCTTCGCTGGGGGCAGCAGGAAGGTGGATCTGGAGGGGTGAGACTGCGTTAGGTGAGGGCAGGGGGCTGCTTCATGCTCCCCTGCCCACCTGTTTCCCTGTGGCCTTCTGCTCTGTGAAGCAGGAGCAGCGTGTGGGAAATGGGCATCCCCATCCTGGATCTGGTCTGGATTCATCTTTTGGCTCAGTGAGCACCCTTGTAACTTCTGTTGGCTCGTTTAAAGTTCACATCAGTTGTAAACCACCGCATATCCGTTGTTGCCCACTGCAGATCTCATTTACAGCTGTCTTTTCCCCACTGAAAGGCTAAAAAGTACGCATGGCTCTGCTGATTGTTCTGGCAGCGCTGCTGCATCAGGGGTTCCTCAGGCTCTGTCAGAGGCCTGAAGGTTTGAGCTCTCGTTCTGACCACTGATGGTGTTAATTATCTTTTGGGTTTCGTTCCTTTTTTCCTTTCAGGCAACCTTTTGCTTTTGAGTGCCAGCCAGCACAGGACATTGACAAGCAAGGGAAGCTGTTACTCATGCGTTGATACACATCCGTGCAGAGACACAGAAGGGAGGCACAGCCTGAAGGTCAAATCTGGAAATGGAATTGGGATTTATACGCCCAATATTGCTGGGATGAACTGTTGAGTTCATTTTAATCGTCAAGGCAACTAAAGTTTGTAGGATTACAGTTTTTATTACTGCGTTCCCCAAAATCTGTTCTTGGATGAGCCCAGAAGCCCATGGGCTGGGCAGAGCTGAGCAGCTCAGTAACAGGCATGCACCTGAGCTCTCCCACATCTGTGACGAGGCGCCCTTCCTCTGCTTCTGTTACGTGCACGTACTCTCAGTAGACTTGCTCTGTATGTCTGAATTTGGGGGCTTGGCTCAACAGAGAAGTGACTGCCATTGTATTGTAAAACATGGCCAATATCAGTGTTTTATACGGGAATTTTCCCCCCTTCTACACTAGCCCGGTAGCTTAAGTATTCATTGGAGATGCAAGTTCAGCTTACCCTTCTTCCTGAGAGCAGCCCGTGTGGAAGAGGATCCTAATTCGTTGCTGCTGCTCTGGTAGCAACTTCATATAAAGTAAATGAGCTTATTTTTATATCTAGGCTAGAGCCTGGTGCTCGCTCTGATTTAATTGCTATTTAAATATTCAATGTGCAACAGAACAGCTTCCGCTGAGAATGGAAACTTCTTTCCCAGCTCTAGATGGAAGAAACAGTGAGGGAGAAAGAGTAACATTTTAGTCTCTTTAGGCAGAAAAGAGTATTGAGCTCTCAGGCAGATGTTCAGAAACTTGACAGTTGGGTAAAAGGGGGCTGGATGCAACCCTCTTCGTTTCGGCTGCTGTATAAGAAAAGAGTTGTTCCAGGCTGGTGTCCATCAGAAAGATGCTTTTAGGAGGAGGTCCCAAGCTTTTAGTCCTAAGCCAAAGAGTGTTGCCCCAGTGCTGCCAAGCAAGGTTGCTTAAGCACCAGAGCAAAATGGATGTAAAACACATCTTTGCCATAAATGTCCTGTAGGTAGTGCTGAGAGCATGTCTGTCTGTGTTGGAGGAGAATGGAAGAAAATAAACCAAACCAGGGGTATGATTCCGAATTCTGTAGCTGTCCATTTAACTTGCCATTTCCAGAATATCTGCTTAGTGGGTTCCTGAATGGGTTAGAACTTCATGAAAAGCAGATGCTGCTTCTCAAATAATAGCCATTTCTCCAAAAAGCAACGGCATCATAGCACTGGCTGTGTAGTACACCCCATTTTCAGCAGTAGATCTGTTTTCGTGGAAATGTAAACCATCTTACAGTGGGGTGAGACTGCACAGATAAAAAGGAAATTCCTAATTCAGACTTGGCAGCTTATGTAACAGAAACGTGTCAAGACCTTCATGTTTAGCAGGTTCTGCTGTTGCTGTTTGCAGCTGTGCTGAGGACCATGGTCTTTGCAGGAGCTGCAGTTCTTTAGGAAAGATGATCATCTTGCAAAGAATTTAGATGTTTCAAAATGAAGTTTTAATTAAAACAGGAAGTGAAACCATAGGAAAACAGCACAAAATGAAAATGCAAAATGTTCCCACCAGAAATGGCAAACTAAATGTGTGGTTTTCATGAAAACTAAATTTAGAGTTGCTTTCATCTGTCATCGACCAAGTTTCAGAATAATTTTTTTTCCCCAAGCTAAATATTGAAGCAATATTTCTGTTGAACCCATAATTATCCCTTGAATATTCCTCACTGGTTACCTGAAGTGTTTGCTGAGAATTGTCACCTTCCTGTGGGAAAAATTCGGTTAAGAAGCTTCTGAGAGGAAGATTACTTAGGCAAAATTTTTGGTTTCCTTTTTAGGAAGACTGAGTTGATAAGCTCTCAGTTCAGAGGGTATGGGAGAATAACCGATGAAGTTCAGCAGAGAAAAATATATTGCTGCCCTGTTGTGAGGCACACAAGATTAAAATATAAATTTCATCTTATCTTCAACAGCAGACCAAAGTTATGGAAGAATATTTCTTCATAGGCGTCTTGTTTCACAAAGCAGAAAGTCAAAACTCTCATTGATTCTGCTCTGAGAAGTCCTTTCTGATAAGGAAGAGCCGAGAGATTACTCTGGGTCTGTTGATCTTCAGGGTACTTTGTGTGTCCTTATGATGACTCCATTAAGGGAATGTTCCTGCAAGACCAGGGAACAGTAGCAGTGCCACCAGCCCCAGGCAGTTTTGATGTCTATTGTCGTGGTGGCTGTGGAGCGTGGGAGAGATGCTCTGCGTACAACTTCATACTTAAATGACAGTCTAAAGCAGACTTTGAAGAAAGAAGGAAATGTCAAGACTCTGTGCTGGCTTTACTCCACATTGATAATTTTGCCCTAGACTAATACTGGGTGGTCAAGTAACAAAAGGGTTAACATACGCTAGTCTGGAATGTGGTGAGCAGTAAGGATGGATACCTACTTACTACAAACCAGCAAGTGAATTCAAGACTACTTCCTTTTCAGAGTAGTCTGGAACAGTAGCTAAAACAAGTACTTAGGCAAACTGTTAAAAAAATAATTAGAAATTAAATATGAATATTTGTGTGTCATGTGGAATTACCTGTAAGCAGAGGTTGTAGGCACAGCATATGATTAGTGCGACAGTTGATATAAAATAGTGTACTTTGATTAACTAGTCATATTAGTTAATATATTACTACATATGGAAATTATATTATTACATTTAGAAATGTGTATTTGAGAAATATACACAGACTTCAGTAAATAAAAACAGATACAAGTGATGTCATAAGAATTCTCCTAAGGCTTGTATTTAGCATGCACAGTCCCTACTGCCAGTCAATATTATCACTTTCAGATAATGTTAATCGAAGGCTATGTTCATTTGCAGTTGTGGTATATTTTTCTCCTTAACAGAAGAGTGCTGCCAGGGAAACCATCATCTTAGAAGCCCAAAGATACTAGATCAGCAAAGCAACAGATAGGCTTTGAACTTTGTAAATGAAGCATTTTTGCAGAAGGGCTTTGCTACCGGTCCTATCCTTAGCTTACAAATAGATTATTTGAAAAAGAGATGGATTTGAATACACTGTTTGCTGTAGTATTTTACCAAGCTAGGAATTTCCAAGTCTACTCTATATTTAACATACTTCTTTAATCCAAAAGCTTTTGTAAAATAGGAATGCAGCAGTGACCTTAGAAAATAAAGGTAGTTCCTTTGGTTTACAGAACTGGTCTCTCTGCATCATCAGAACAGACAGTGACTCCCAAGGAGAAGATCCTGATTTGAAGTGAGTTTATCTGATTACCCGCGGTGGTGTGATAAACGGTACTATCTTTCTAATGTGTACTGTAAATACCTTGGGAGAGATGTGTTGTATTTGCATATATTACAGTTCTATCTCATTGACACTTGATAAATAATAATAATCACATGATCCTCAGTGTCAGCAAATAGTTTCATCCTGGGAACGGCTGAGTATCCTGTACTCATCAGGTGCAATTACTGGCTAACTCTTAAGCCAACAGTATTGGAGAAACTGCTTCTTCCACTGGATTATTTCAGAATTTAGTATGCAGGGCTGTCAACAGATTTATGCTACTGTAAAGTAAGGCTGTTCTTTCCTGGGGAAAGTATCTATATTGATTTGCTTTGTCTTAGCAGGAACTTGGAAGACTGTGTTTTCTGATGCATAATTAACATCTGAAAGCAAAGGTTACTTGAAAGCTTTATAGAATAGAATAGAATAGAATAGAATAGAATAGAATAGAATAGA
>VWZZ01005125.1:99065-118789 GCA_013399095.1 Psophia crepitans | reverse complement strand
CCCCTTGTCCTGTCACTAGTTATCTGCAAGAAGAGGCCGACCCCCAGCTCAACACAACTCCCTTTCAGGTAGTTGTAGAGGGCAATAAGGTCTCCCCTGAGCCTCCTCTTCTCCAGACTAGACAAGCCCAGTTCCCTCAGCCACTCCTCATAAGACATAGTGCTGGCATGCGTTTGAGTCATTTTTTTATTTCTTATCTTAACAAAAATACTTTAAAATCTAAACGATGCCTTTCACGTACATAATGGAGCCAGCAGCTGTTCAGTCTACTCTTATACAACTTTTCATACAGACACATACATTCCCTTGGCAGCTGAACATTTCTACCCCAAGTTGTACATTTTTCACAGAAAATGTGACGCTGCTGCCAGTTTCATTCTTAAGTCTGCCAAAGAAAGGACACTTAACTGTGAAAGTTTTCATTGGATTTTCAGGTGTTGCTGTAATTTTTATCGCTCTGTTTTATACTGTCTGTCTTGTCTTTGGCCAAAAGAAAGGAAAAGAGGCGAAGGAGAGAAGACATGGGCTGCTTGGTAGGTGTTTCTGAAACGGTACAGGAAAGTGTCATTTTGAGTAGCGTGCTATCCGGTTACCTTTGGAGAGCTTAGCTGCGTCCTGAGGAAGACAAGTCAGGAATCCAGAGGCTATAGATGGTCCCGTGAGGAAAATAAGTCAGGGCAAGACTGTACGTGTCTAAACGTGATTTAGTTAGATTTATAACAAGGAAATATAAAAGACAACATTGATGGCATGTTTATAAGTACCCTTGAGGAAAGACCCACGTGAGACAAGGAAGAGTGCTCTTCAACCATTACTTTTCCTAAACCTGAGCAGAGTCCCAGCCTATGCTAGAGCCTAGTGATAGGGAAGAAGTCCCTGTGCTGGTGGGTAGTGTGGACCCCCTCTGCTTTAGACACAGGCTGCAGATCTCTGCTTTTGTCTCTAACAATTAATTTAAGCAGTAGAGACCCCAGCCTGTGTGATGACGGGGTTTTAGGTGGAGCAATGAAGATATCTGCCTTTTTCTTCAACCTCTGACGCCAGTTAACCTGGAGTCATCTGACAGTGGCAGTGTCCAGGCCAGACCTTCATGCTTGGGACTGAGTTAGGGCATTTCTGCATGTCTCCGTGCGTGCTCTTAGCCCAGGGCAAATGCAAGGGAAGGTGAGTTAATAAAGGGTGTTTCAGCAGAGCTGCCTTACCTTGTGTTTTCCCTGGTATTAGAGCGTGCTCATCAGCTATTTTTAGTGCTCCTAGGACCCACGGTAACTTGGTTGCATGTCTGAGCCCTAAGGTGTCACCTCTGGGAAAGATGGGGGGGGGGAATATATTTTGCATGTGTAGCGAAGCACAGAAATATGAATGTTTTATGCTGTAACTTCATGTTATATTTTCTGCTTTAACAGGAATAAGGGGGAAAAGTTAAACCACACGATTTACTTTGTAATAGTTAGATTTTAAAAGTGTAGAAGCTTAAAAATTCTGATTTTTCTAAATACTGTTTGCAACGTTCCCCATGAAGTCTAAATGCTGTTGTTTGGAAACTGTGTGGTATGTCCTGTGAGAGTTGTCTTGGAGCTGCTAACATACACTGTTTGTGTATGACAGGCTTGAGGTCTCAGTAATGCTTTCAAAAACAGGCAGAATTCAGCCTGTGCTTCAGCAAAGCGATGTTCTTAGGTGCAGGAGAAAGGGGAACCCATTTGAATTATATATTTATTCATCCTGGTTTCCTCTTGCCTTGTTATGCCACTGTCTAAGGACATCACGGATAAGATTTTTTTTTTCCCCCTCGTTTTTTACAGGGAAATAAATAGGAAAACATTTTTTTTTAATATCAGGTATGTTTATCCAAAATAATAATTAAAAGAAATGTTTATATTGGGTGAGCAAACAGCTGGAGGGCAGTGCCCAAGGTATATAATAGTTATTGTGTATTTGTGCCTGCATTACAGAGAGAGTAAAGAATTTCTTCAGCTTTAGCTGAAAAATCTGAAGTGATAATTACATCTGTGTGCTTATCTGCAAATTTTCCCATTTCTGTGAAAGCAGCCAGTGCCTACAACTGGTTATTTGTAATCATCCCTCTGCATCGGTGTAATGAAAAGCTTAGATTTTTTTAGAGTATAAGAATGTGGTTTGCTGTTGTGGAACTAACTGAGTTACATGCTGTCTGATGAGTTGTCAGCCAAAAGGTACTTCAGTCCTGCTGTTTCTCTTGGGCGGGGGGCGGATCATCCCACGATCACTCCTGATTTTTTTCTCCTTCCTTCAGAGCTTTGGTTTTGGTCTAAGAAATTGTGGTTTTGCAATCAAGGTCTTTGTTTTTTAACTTATTTACTGGATAACCTGACTCTTAATTTAGAACAGATTTTGAAGGGAAGAAGTAAATCAATGCATTTGAGGAAGAATGATTTGTTCCTAATTTTAAGCTATTGAAGTTGCATCTAGACAATGAAATTAGTGTTCAGATTTTCTACGTAAAGATTTTAGCTTTGAGAATGTTATGGGTAAGTTACAAATATCCTTTCACTAGAGATTATAAAATGAAACTGGTGAAAAAGAAAAAATGGTAGAAATTTCCCAAATTTATACTTTTTTGTGTTTTTTCCCCACTCTGTTGTAAATTTTAAAAACTTTTATTTGATATATACCCCTCAAATGTCCTTCCTCTTCTCTCAGCTGATTTGATTTCCATTAGTATGAGCTGTTGGTTCCAAACCTGCCTGTCATCTAGCTGTGATATGTGTGATCCTTCCACAGTAATTTACCAGCATTGTGCCAGGACAGAACTCAAAAATCCCTTTCCTTCTAAAATGAGGGTCAGCAGCTTTCACTTTTGAGGAGAGGGAGGAATCCAAGGTGCAATCAATGAATTAAGGGAGTTCAGTGACAAAAATAGTGATTACTGCATAATGCTAAGAGATTCAGTGCTGGTTAGCTGCTGTGTGCAGCGTGCTCCAGTCAAAGGCTGGTGGAGCATGGGAGATGAAGCTGGTATGCATTTCTTAAGATGAGCCTTGCTCATGAAGTAAATAAAGCTAGCAAACTGTGGTTCTGAGTCCATGAAGTGTCATAAATCATCAGGCACACAAATGGGCTTTTCTCAGCTTCATTCTGGCGCTCTCTGAAAAATTGTGCAGAAGGAAGTACTGTAGGAAAAAAGGAAAAAAGAAAAAAAAGTATCCCAAAACATTTCAAGCTACACATTCATGAATGGACTGAATGGGTTTTTATGAGGTGCTGTGGAAGAAAGCCAAATCACTGTTCAGTATGTCTTTCATGAAGAGTTAAACTTTCTTTAGAACTTGTTTTTTACACAAGTGCAAAGTATATTAAGGCTATATAAATATACTGGATCTATTTTGTTATTTAAAGAAAATTTTTCTCTTAGTGTTAAAGATGTTGGTGCATTTTCCCTAATTATATATACTTAACAATTACTATTTGATATTTGATTTTAAAATGTTCCATAAAATTTAAATGAGGAAATATGAAAGAGGAATTTGAAAGACTGAAGTAATTTAAGTGATAATGTAAAGAAGTCCAAAAACTCCAAACAATCAAAAAGCCACCAAAAACTCCACCATAAAACATAAGGACGTGAAATTCTGCACATTTTACCTGAGTTAGGAACTCCTGTGACAGCATTTGTGATACACAGTGAACACATTCCTCAGCTGGAACATTTCATATGGGATGGATTATCAGATTCCTTAATTTTAAAACCTCAGGTTCTTCTACATGAGTACTTGCCAGACGGGAATTTATATACAGATTTAAGTAAATAATTCATCTACCTTTTAAGAACAACTTAATAAGTTTAAAAAAATTAAAGCTACTTCAATGTAGCTGGTCTTTGATGCCTTGTTGCACATGCATTTGTTTTGTTAAAATGCTTTGTACAGCTGTAGTGCTCGGTTCTGTGACCTGTTGAGCACTTGTAGCTATGGGAGTTCTGTAGCAGCCAGGAGTGTTTAGCATTCAGGAGGTCAAACCCTCTGCAGCTAGGTCTTTTCACCGATGAAGGACGATGCATGATTATGTAAACACAGTATGCACGCATGCTCACCAAGCATGTGCAAGAAAACCAGGGGATCAGGCCCGATCCCCTTTTATGACCTGGTGACCTGCCTAGTGGATGAGGGAAAGGCTGTGGATGTTATCTACCTGGACCTCAGTAAAGCATTGGAAATGGTCTCCCACAGCATTCTCCTAGACAAGCTGGTGGCTCATGGCTTAGACAGATACACTCTTCGCTGTGTAAAAAACTGGCTGGAAGGCCGAGCCCAGAGAGTTGTGGTGAGCGGAGTTAAATCCAGTTGGCAGCTGGTCACAAATGGTGTTCCCCAGGGCTCAGCCCTGGGGTCAGTGTCATTCAATATCTTTNAGTTAAATCCAGTTGGCAGCTGGTCACAAGTGGTGTTCCCCAGGGCTCAGCCCTGGGGTCAGTGTCATTCAATATCTTTAACAATGATCTGGATGAGGGAATCGAGTGCACCCTCAGTAAGGTTGCACATAACACCAAGTTGGGAGGGAGTGTCGATCTGCTTGAGGACAGGAAGGCTCTGCAGAGGGATCTGGACAGGCTGGATTGGTGGGCCGAGGTCAACTGTAGGAGGTTTAACAAGGCCAAGTGCTGGGTCCTGCACTTCAGTCACAACAACCCCAGGCATCGCTACAGGCTTGGGGCAGAGTGGCTGGAAAGCTGCCTGGAGGAAGAGGACCTGGAGGTGCTGGATGAGAGCCGGCTGAAGATGAGCTGGCAGTGTGCCCAGGTGGCCAAGAAGGCCAACGGCATCCTGGCTTGTATCAGGAATAGTGTAGCCAGCAGGAGCAGGGAGGTGATCGTCCCCCTGTACTTCAGCCCTGGTGAGGCCGCACCTCGAGTCCTGTGTTCAGTTTTGGGCCCCTCACCACAAGAAAGACATCGAGGCCCTGGAGCGTGTCCAGAGAAGGGCAACGAAACTGGTGAAACTGGTGCACAAGTCTTATAAGAGGCAGCTGAGGGAACTGGTCATGTTTAGTCTGGAGAAGAGGAGGCTGAGAGACAACCTGACCACTCACTACAGCTATCTGAAAGGAGGTTGTGGTGAGGTGGCTGTTGGTCTCTCCTCCCAAGCAACAAGTGGTAGGACAAGAGCGAATGGCCGCAAGTTGTGTCAGGGGAGGTTTAGGTTGGAGATTAGGAAAAATTTCTTCATTGTAAAAGTGGTGAGGCATTGGAACAGGTTGCCCAGGGAGGTGGTGGAGTCACCATCCCTGGAGGTGTTCAAAAAGCGTGTAGATGTGGCATTTTGGGACATGGTTTAGTAGACATCGTGGTGTTGGGCTGACGGTTGGACTTGATGATCCTAGAGGTCTTTTCCAACCTTAAAGATTCTATGATTCTGTGATTCATATGATGTGAAACTATTTCAAGAGTTAGGTGTTAGTCATACTCTGTATTGTTAAGTATACACAGTTAATAAACACACTAATTTTGGGAGCAGAAGCACTGTAACTTCTTGTAAAACTTTGCTTAGTTTTTGAGAAAATGTAGGCATAAATCCAGTTTGTTAGGTAAACAGAAGCTTAAAAAGTAAGTGTACATTTTCATAAACCTCTGAGGTATTTCTTAATTTGAAATGTGGAAAAAGGTGATGCTTACATCATGTAAAATGTTTGTGATTTTATTCTCTATTCTGAATGCTTCATGATGATGCAATAGGCAGTGTGGATGATTTGCATGCCAACATCTCAAAAGTAGATAGGAGTCTCAGGGTGATGGTATAGGGTAGATGGAAGAAGCCCAATGCTTTCAGGCAAACAATCTAGTTACTAATAAAACAATTCTCTGCCACAAACAGTTGCAACCCAGTGGCACCCTCTAGAAGCTGGTACAGAATATTCTGATGGAAAATAGATTCACTAGCCACAGCACACAGACTCTTGCAAATGAATCAGCCCTGAAAGCATGTGTATTTTGCAGAGTAGCTACCCAAGCTGATGTTAATAGCAAACATCAAGGTCTTTGAAATTCTTAAATCCACTTCAGTGGATATTGATTTGGGTAATAAGAAATATTTCCTTAGGGAAACACTTGATAAAAGACCTTAAGGCAGGGGGAAGTTATTCTGCAGTGCAGTGAATGTGAAGAAAGAGAATATTTAACCAAACGGCGATCTCTGTCATCAATTGTGTTTCTGATTTTTTATGCTGCAGCATCTGAAGTGTTTGAGTCAAACTCTCCTGGAGTCTGCAAGCACTGCTGTCATCAGGGTGATTCTGCCCTTGGCAGGAGAAAGGCTGCTGCTGTTGATGTGTGATTGCAGGTTCAGCTTCATGAGCTCAGCTGGGAGCAGTGGGTAAGGCATCTTAGCCTGTGTACCAACGCAAGGCTGTAATGTCCGGCTTTTTGGAAAGGCTCTGCCTCGCTGAGCAGGGGCTGCGAGGGCACCAAGTCAGAGTGCAGCTCTGCAAGAGAGTGACGTGCCCAATGGCAGGAGCTGTGTGCCAGGTTCTTCCAGCACCAACGGACCTTCAAATCCGAAGACCCGGTCTGCCACTGCTCTGAAGATGCATGGCAAAAATAGGAATCATTATGGACAGACCTTGCCTCAAGTTTAGACTGCCTTTTTCAGCAGCCCAGCTTCTGCCACGTCAATCATCAAGGTTAGGTTCTTTGCATGCTGCGTTTATGCTGGGATACCGGGACGACAAGCATGTTTGAAATGTGTGCTGAGGAGAGAGGCATTAGCAAGTGGAGGGGAAGATAAGCGATGAGTGACGGGTTCTCTTATGAAGAAGAGTGACTTCTCGGTTTATGATGCATGTGTATTTGGACTTGTGTGTTAATTTGGTCTTAAGATAATTAGATTAGAGCTAAATAAAAATACATCTCTTTCTGTCACCTCTAACCTTCTATTGCAGCCTAAGATCCGTTTGGCGTTTTTGAGATGCAAGATGAGCACTGGCCCTGCAGTCTCTCAGTCTGTTTTGTGCAGTTGGAACACAGCAATGATGTATTTGCAAACGGTGAGGATGATGTCACTGAAAGCAAAAACAAGGTAAACTCAATAAGAAGCATTTCTTTAGTTCAACCCCTTTCATTGTTACTCAGTGGCCTGAACATGGGCTTTTTTTGTTTTGACTTCCCTTACACACCCCCACACTCCAACACACCCCCACCCCCAGCCCTGTTCAGATCAAGATGACTTAAAAGAGTCTGAGAATGTGGAATCTGAGGGAAGATGAACTGAAGCTTGGTGGGAGCACTGCCCAAGGGTGCAGCAGGGGAGACCTCATGGAGTTGTGACCGAAAGGGTTGAATCAAACGTGAATGCAGAGGAGCGTAAGATTTCTGGAAGATAGGGTTTGATACACTTCTCATTCAAAGCTCTCCAGTTACACCAGTAGTTAACTCTGGGCATGTTGCAAAAGCACTTTGATAAGGGGGTTCCAGGGATAAGGTAATGTGGCAGAGTGGTAGGGGACAGTATGTGGTCAGCATGCCAGCCAGATGAGAGGCAAGCAGACCAGGCGTGGGGATTGGAAAGGAGGAGGCAGATAGAGAACAAGAGACAAATAAAGGATTTAGAGGCAGAAAAATGGAAAAGGGGTGGATTTTGTAATACCAGACCTCTTCTGAGTTATCTTTAGAATTGAAGAACAGAGGAAAAGTTTGTGGGCTAGTTTATATCCTTCAAAATAAAATGTTTAATTTTTTAACATGCATGTGACCTGCAGATGTTCTTTAAGTAAAGTAAAATACAGCGTTTGTATACAGCAAGTTTTAGTGTGGTGAATCTCTAAACTCTCAGGTTTCTAAATTTTTCAGGGGGAAGGAGAAGAAAAAGGGAAGGTTGACTCTATGTTTAGAATCAGTTAAATACTTTGGTATGTTTTCAAGAGAGAGAGAAACAGGAAATGTCGAGAAACTTCAAATAAGAGTTAAGCATGAGTAGTTTACCGTATGGGTCTAGGGTAGTCATATATGCCAAACCTACCAGGGGAGCAGCTGCCTCATGTCTCTGGAAACAGCATAAACTGACTGTTATCTAGAAAGCACCTTGCTAAAAAGAACTTACCTTTTGCAGTTCTCTGTTTGATGTGGTAGGGGAAATTTTTTGCTTTGTTACAGGCTAGAGGAGTTAGGACCCTCAGGAATGCTTGTCTGTGTGGAGTTTCCTGGAACCAATATTGAACCCCAAGCAAAACTTTTAATGAATTGTGATGTCTCTTTGTGTTCTGGTACCAAATGTAATATTTAAGTGCCTTTCAGTAAGTATGGAGGGCTGGATGCCACCATGTCGCTGCTGAAAACGGGAGGGAAGGGAAGATGATGTAGATCCATGTAACAACTACTGTATCCTATTGCTTAGAATATATAAGGGGTGTTGATGTGAGAGGGAGAAGGAGAGGAGGTCTGAGCTTGGGTTAGTCCTTGCCTGCAGGATTGTATCTGCAACAGAGAATGATCAGTGCCTCATTCTTCTACTTCCGCACAACAGGAAGATTTGGATGCCTCAAGGAATGCTGTGAGAGGACATTTGATACGCCTTTTCAAAGGCAACAGGAGCTTGGAATGGGTGAGGCCTTTGAGAGTTTGTGAAACTGCTCTTTGAGGTCACAGAAGCAGATTGAGTTTGTGACCTTATAACAAAAAAAATCTGGTATGTACAAAATCTCTGTAATAGAGTTGACAGAAATAGAGATAATCATAGAAGTAGAATGTAACAGATCCAAGGGAAAAAAAAAAAGTCAATAAACAAAGATCCAGCGCAAGCAATTGTGTTTCTTCCATTCCTGAGGCAGGCATTGTTACCCATTCTTGTCACTGTTATGTCACAGTGGCTGTTGTGTTGGTTTTGTTTGTTTTTAGCACATCAGCAACTGAAAACAAAAAAATAAGTTTTGAAAGTATGCCTGAAAGTGATTTAGGGAACCTCGATGATGGCGGTTGTAAACTCAATCCAGCTTTATGGGGAAAGGAACAGGAAACCATTCTATGTTAGCTTAGTGATGTTTTAAAGCACCTGAAGTTGGCATTTATCTTTCTGTCCGCTGTGTTGGTTCACTAAGATTCTTCCGTCTTGAATTTAATTTCCATTTCTGCCATTGCCTTCTAGGTGACACTGATGGAACAATTTCATGTGTAAGGTTTGGTTTTGTAGTTGGTTTGGTTTTCTATCTGTAAAATGGGAATAATGACATTTATCTTGTTTTGGAGTGCTTAATGGCCTACTGCTGAAAAGCAGAATTGGTGTGAGTGGGGAAAATGGAATGAGTATTGGTTGTAATTTTTCCACCAGTGCAGAAGTAGCCTGACTTCTATCCCGTTGGTATCAAAAACTCCCTCTGCTTCTGGCAGAACACTGTGTAAACACCCTGTACACTTGTAACAGTGACTGAAGGGATCTAGGTAATTTAGGCACCTGTATTAAGTGATGAGCTTCCGCTCCCTATCTTTGTAAATACGCCACACAATCTACCTTTGCTTTCGTGTTTGATTTATAACCAGGAGAATATGCATAACATAACGGCCATTTCTAGCTGACTACAAAAAGCATCTTCAAACACAGTTCTGTGTGTCTTCCCTTCCCAGGAAAACAGTGATAATAAAGAGAATTTACAAGCATCATTACAATTAATAAAATGCAGGAGTTATAATGAGGGCTCCTCAAATTTCAATCTGTACATGGCTCATATGCTTTTCCATGTATCAGTTAGGCTGTCCCACAACAAGCAACATTGCTTCTCTTTGTTTACAAGTTCACAAGATCTGACTGTTGCTTGTTTGAGAATGTTTTGAGTCTTAGGGCCCTTGATCTTCCATCTTGCCTTGCCACCTTATTCTCCAGACATGTCCCTTTTTGATAAGTAGATGTCCTGGCTTTGGCCAGGGTAAGATTAATTTTGAGAAGGAGCCAGGCCAGGTGAGCCAACCTGACCGGGGCTATTCCATGCCATGTGCCCTCATGCCCCTATAAAAGGGGGCTGGCTGGGGAGGGGTGGGCCGGTGCTGCTCCGGGGCAGGCTGACTGGGGACTGAGCAGCTGGTCCGGCGGGTCAGTCGTCGATGGGTAAATTGCTGTCCTTGTTATCACCTTTTTTCACATCACATTATAACTGTTGCTGTTGTTGCTGTTTCCCTCTCCCTTTGCTGGCCCATTAAGGGGTCGCATCTCCACTGGAGGAGGCTTCCCCTCTGTTTTTCCCATCCTCTTCCCATCCTGCCAAGGAGGGGGGATCAAGAGGTCGTGTGGTGCCTGGCTGGGGCTGAACCGTGACACTGGAGTGCCTTGTAAAGTTGTCATCTGGCTTGTTTTCATAACGGCGGTTTCCTCTGCAAGTTGTGCTTACCTAACTTGGTGGCGGCTCATGGGACTTGAAATTATAGTGACTTGCTTTTCTCTTGCTTGTCTCTTTTGTCCCGAATGTTTGTGGAGCCCTAATGTGTTTCTCACACTAAAAGCTGTTCTTATTTCCTGTTGCACAGAATGCCAGCAGCTCCCAATGCAAGCATCATTCCTGCTGTTCGGACCTGCACTGTGCTGCCAGAGGCTTCTTTTTCTGCTGACAGACTTCCTCAGCCTTCTTTCCTTTAGTTGTCTACTCACTGTCCTTCCTCTATGTGTGCCGTCTGGATACACACATGTTCTAACCCAGAAAGTCTAGAAGTGTTAAAAATGGTACTTGTTCACCTTTGCTATTTACTCACATGTTTTGTCTGACTCTTCTAGTGAGGATTAGCTCACTATTACAAAGCCTATGGACACGTTTTGTGACATCCCTTTCCTTGCTCATGTCACTGTTTCTGATACTGTGTTGGTTGTGCACCTACCCGATTTAAGCCTCCCAGTTGCTTTCAGGCTAAAGTTGTGTTCATCTGCTGCTGCAAAGTTATCCACAGCTCTCACTGGAAATGTTCTTATTGACCTACCACTGCTATCACAGTTGTGTCTTGAAGATCATCAGAAAATTCCAAGTGCTTTAACATGTGTGAGAAGAGTGCTTGTTCTTGGCTAGTGCTCTAATTCCTATAGAAATGCATAAAAAGGTAATTTTTCTGCCACTTTGCTGCTCAGTTCTTTGATATAATGTGGGGTTTTTTCCAAAGTTTCTTTCAGTGTTTAACAATTAGAAAACATTGATGTCATCCAAAAATTAATTTGATATTCGTTGTGATTCACTAATAAGTATATGGACTACCTCTTGTCTCTGCACCCATCCTGGTGGGCCATGCTGTTGACTTTGCTCAAGTTCAAGAAGTTGGCTGTTTATCTGTTTGGTTTCTGTTACTCTCCTGCTTTTGTCCCATACTGTGAGCTAATGAAAGGAGCCTTGACTGACTGGTTTTTCCAAATAAAGCTGCTGTGAGGATCATTACCAAAAGCTTTAAGAAACTCCAAATAAAGTCTTCTGGATGTCACTCTCAGAAACATCGCTCTTGCATATTTTATTACATGGTGGACAACTCTGAAGTTGTTTATTCATTTCTTAACATTTTATTTCATTAAGGAAGTATTTTATTTAGACAAAAAATTTGGCATGATCAGGGAAGATTTTGTTTTGAGTCTCTGAGTAGTTCAACTTAAATGTTCTGGTTTTTTCCTTTAAAAAAAAAAGAAACTTGCTCAACAAGAAAGTTGCTTACACACATTTATGTAAGGCTTAATTGCCATAAAAATAATGCTTTATGACGCTACCGGATTCCTCCCAATGGCAGAATGAGGGACATAGATTATTGTCTTCATATATATTTAAAGAGGTGTGCAAAAGTATTTCTGAGTCTTGGCAAATTTGACAGGTGAGGCACCAATTTTCAGAAATTCTCTCTGCAGATATTTTTGTACTATTTCAAAAGTGTTTGTGACACTCTGCCGGAGAGGACTGACAGATTGATGAGATAACTATGTGGCTGTTAAAAAGTGCACGCGTGAGTGCCGCGTCTAGTTGTGATGGAAGTATCTGTATTGCATTATCATCTTTTCCTATACTATGCTTTGGGTTTACAGTCTTATTTTCCTATTATCATGATACAATCATGCTGGCAAAAAGATGTTTCAAGGCTAATTACATTAAATAGATTTGGTGAGAGCTTTTTAAGTGTCACTTCTCTGTCTTTTGATGGAAGGAAGATACTGAGCTAAAATCAATACTATTTACTTTCTCAATTACTGTGTGTAAATTTAAGTCTTAGCTTTTGCAGTTTAACTATAATAACCCTTAGTGAACCACTTGCCAATCGTTGATTAAGGATGCTAATTTTTTTCACGTACTTACTTTTAGTTGAAGTGAGAGAATGAACTTCATGTCTAAATCATGTTTGCCTGAGAGCCGTTATGAATGTAGTAGAAGTGTTGCAACACCTTTAAGCAATTTGTACCTGTAAGTATAAAGGTAACTTCTGTGTTTTCACAGCCACCATGCAGCTTAAATGATAGATTAAAAACTAAATACAAAACAACAATCATATATTCCTGGAGGCTTTGGAACGTTTCAGACTAAATAAAGATCACTGGTGGGATGGCAGATAGTCTAACTTATGATTAGGGACCATAGAAATAAATTAGGTTAAAAAGTGGAAGTTCTTAGAAATTTCATTACAAGCTACAGTCTCTTTTTTATTATTATTATTTCTTATTACATCTAACTTTCTAGAGAGAAAGATGAACACATTTGCAATGCTGTGACCTGTCTTTTGCTGATCTTATGGAAAAAATGGAGCCTGATATGGGTCAGGCGGTTTTGTGGGCCAAACTGTATTTTTAAAAAAACTGTCTTCTGTGATTTTACAGGTAAGGTGAACCTGCAACACCAGCATATGTCTTTACCAGGTGATGTATTTTCTGATTGTTGTACCCTCTTATTGCCTCTCTTTTTTTCTTTTGTTCTGATCAGATCTCATCGAAACTTCTCTGAAGCTGCTTGGGGAGAACTCCAGAACTCTTGGGGACCTCTTTATTTAGCTGCAAGTCCCAGAATAATACTCCTGGAGTAATCTGGCTGCCAGCTACTGTGCAGTTCTGTGTGTGAAACGGTATAAAAATCAGAAGAGAATACTCATGTTGCACTAGTGATAATTCTCTCACGCACCCCTACCTGTCCCTTTTTATTTATTAGTGTGGATGTAATGCTGGTAATACATAGATGTCCTACATAATTGTGCAAGCATGCCTTTTGGGAGTGGGGAGTTTAAGGAACTTTTTTAGGAGCAGTCATTAGTTTAATCTCCATGGTCCATATAGATGTGGTCCCTTCTGCTCAGTCTGCTAATGACTGGAAAGTGCAATGATAAGCTACGTTTGAGACAGAGAAAATATATTGCATACACATGCCACCACCTGGCCTAAATGGAAATAGAATTTAATCTTGGCCCACAGGTAAAGCAGAGACAGTTCATTCTGAGGTGATTATCTGTGTCCTTGGGACAACACCAGTAACTGTTTGAAGAACACTGAAGTTGTGTAGTTGAACACTGTGAATGCAAGAGGAAAGGTTGCTTGTGTAATCCTTACTCAAACGTGGATCAGCTTGCATAGTCACAGCCCTTCCTTTGAGGAGAACATACCATGTTTTCCACGTAGCTGTCCTAGGCTTCCATCACTTGTGCTAACACAGCTATGGTAACAGATCAGGGCTTCTCGCTCATGTGTGGGCTGGGTGCCTCTAAACTTTGGCTCTCTAAACTTTGATTCTAAGTTTAGGGATTCTGGTAGCCAGTGTATTTTTGAGCACTGTAGCATAAGCAGTAGCTTCACTTTCTGCAAGGTGTAGCGTGGCGGCTGAAGCAGTGCTTACACACAGACTTGCAGCACGTTTGTAGGCTCGGCCTGCTTGTGGCACAGCAAAGGTAGTTAGAGTCTCATTTATGTCTCCAGCATGCTTGGAGTGCCTTTGGGCAACATCTCACTTGTCTGAGTGGGAAAATCAGTGAGACACCATTGCAGAGGGAGACAGAAGGCCTCATTCGTGTCACTCTCATGAGCGGTGCAGAGACATTGACCGAGGTTTGTAGTCTGCACTGGGTAAGAATGCATAGGTTCCTCCCTAGGCTGGAGGCAGTCATCTGGGCAGGTAATATAAAGTATTTCTGAAAAGCGCTGTTTTCTTCCATCACGCATCATGACTACTGAACCCTGTAGTTCTGGCCCAACAAGGCCAGAACATCCAGGGTGATGTCATTATTGTCATGACATTATCGTTTTAACTGGTCGTCTTTTGTTTATTTCTCAGAGGCTGAATAGCATGTTGTGGTGACCTGTTCTTCTTTGTGCTTTATATTCTTCTCTGAACCCTGTAATAAAATATTTTTCACGTATTCTTTGGCAGCAAGTTGAATTCCTGTGGCTTACCCTGCCTTACAAAGGCATGTATCATTGTCCTGGAGTGCTTATCCCATCACTGGGTTGCAAGCACTGAACTCCCAAGATTCTTTGCTAGACCCTGTGATGTCTAAAGAGAAGAGGTAACTAATGACTTTCTAAATGTCTTTCTCTCCACCACTTAGATGCACTTGCACACAAAAAAATAATAACCCTACAGCCCATTCCATAACCTTTTCTAAACTGCAGGATTCAACCATGTTTTCTGTGTACCAGAGATGCAGGGGGTTGAGGGGCGAGGACGAAAGGGTAGAGTAGACGTCTAGGGAAGTAAAGATCCATTCTAGATTTTGCACAGCAATTACCATAACTATGAGTAAAGAATCCAACAGGGTGGGTTGAAAGAAAATTGAATTTCAGCTCTCTGTAGAGTTGCGTGGTTAATTTCTGGACTACAGCCACGAATACTGATGCAGGGTGTAAGTGTCTGTATCAAAAAGGTAGTGAGAATATTATGTGCATTCTTGTTTTGTTGGATATGGAATGAGAACTTGGCCAAGTGTTCGGGTTTTAAAAAAACACCAAACAAAATCCCTGGTATAGAGCTGCTCAGCTTGAGGAATGAATACATTACAACCGGCATGCACGTACTTAGCTGCCAACTAACTTCTGCTCAGTTCTCTGTACTGTGTGTAAATCTAGATAAGGGTGAGATTTGAATGTCTGCCATTTAAACCTCCTTGAAAGTGGCCTACTCTCCCTGTATTTTGAGGTTGTCTCTTGATTAGACATAGATGACTGAATCTGGTAGGGTCTAGGTGTGAAGATGAGTGTGACGGGGTGGTGTGTCCGTGCTGTTTTGGGGAGCAGGAACGTGGAGGGACTGAGGGTCTCCTTGGCAGTGCACAAGAGGGGGAAGGCTGGGGGCTGGCACCTGCTGGAGGCTGGAATGAGCTGCTGGCTTTTATCCACCTGTTTTAACTGCTTCTGAGCTCCAGCCCAGCGTACCTGATCTCTCACTAATAGCAGGTACTTTTCTGTTGGGCACCTTAGCAAGGAAGAGGGAAAGTCATATTCACTCTCTAGTTTGTAATTTCTTTTCTACTGTCTCTAATACAGACCCTTCAAATGCTGGGAAGAATCACTGTACCAGATTAGCTGGTAGCTGCTGTAGCAGAGGCACGAGTTTTAGGTATATATAAGGCATGAGATTAGTTCTGTGATCAGATTATTCTTGTATCAGAAAGTTCAGCCAACCCCATTCATGCTTCGGTGTTGTCACTTGTCCTGGGTTTGGCTAGAGTAGAGGTAACTTTCACTAGAAGCTGGGATGGGACACAGCCAGGACAGGTGACCCAAACTAGCCAAAGGAGGTATTCCATACCATGTGACATCATGCTCAGCGTGGAGGGATGCTAGTCGGGAAGGAGTGGTACTTTTCTCAGGGCAGTGGGGATGGTCTGGTTTTGAAATGGATCTGAGCGTGTGGTCCAAGTTGTATGGTCGATGGGTGAGAAACTGCATTGTGTATCATTGTGTCATTGTTGTTTCCCACTCCCTTTGCTGTCCCAGCAAAACTGTCATCTGTCATTATCACAGCTCAGGGGGTTCTGCCTTTTTCTTCCATTTCTCTCCCCCGCTGAGGCGGGGGAAAAGTGAGCAAGTGGCTGTGTGGTGCTGAGCAGCTGGTTGGGGTAAAACCACGACAGCCCTTTAAAATAGGTGGGAGTTTATTGACGTGTGGAAGATTATAATGACTTCATGCCCAGATGATGGTTATGGCACGCCTGGTTCTCCTGCATACCCTTCAAGGATGCATTGAAAAAGTGGAGAAAGGGTTGCAAAGCATGACTGGAAAACCGTAAGCTACACCTTGCAGTGAAGGACTCCCAGAACTCCCTTTGTTTAGCTTCATTGCATGGAGAGGTGACTAGATGAGTGAATTTCACGAGTACTTTTATGAGAAGGAAATGCTGGATTCTTAAAAGGCCCTTTAATCTTGCAGAGAGAAGCATAACAAGCAGCAAAGGCTGAAAGTTAAAGCCAGACAAACACCATCTGAGAGAGAAACAGCTGAGTTTGGGAAACAGTGCACGTGTTTTTAGCAGGGAGAGTGATTAACTACTGGGATAAACTGATAGGCTCTTAAAGTTTTCAAGAAAGAATGTGATGCCTGGTTGCAAGATGTACCCTAGCAAAATGTAAGTTGTCAGGTCGAAGCAGGCTTGACAGGCTTTTATTGCATAGCAGATTGAAGTAAATGATCTAGTAGTCATGTCTGGTTTTAAAACACAAAGTTCTGTGCACATAGCAGGTCCCTTCATCCATATGTATGTATGCAGTAATATTAAGATAGTAAATATTGAACTATGTGAGTAGACTATACTTTCACATTAATTAACATTTTTCTAAAACACATAGTACAGAGAAGAGAAAATATTTATTGATTTAATTTACATATGGAGTGAAAAGAATTTGCTTTTGGGTATGACGGCAGTTGTCAAAATGGAAAAGTGGTATTGCTCAAGAACATCTGTGATTCCAGCATCTGCAGTTGCTTTCATTGATATTTTTGCTGTAATTTTGCTTTTTTGTAACTTAGGTTTCTCATGATAATGCAAAAAAACCCCACCCCAAAAATTAGCAAAAAACCACCCCCAAAACCAAAAAAATCACAGGTCAAAACATATATTTGAATTTGAAGAAAGGGCATCCTTCCAGGGACCTTCTAGTGTCTCAAGACTGGGATTCTGCAGGGCAACATGTTCATTCTGGGCTATGTGTGCTTTTTCCTTTCAATATCAAAACATTATCTGAAAGTGTAACAGACAAAATAATTAGTCATGTGAGCCCTGTAGTTTTACGACTTTGAGGAAAATCTTCCTGTGATTCACTTGTGTTTTTAATTTACGTGGCAGTGATTTTATTGTGTTGTCTTTTTTGAAAAATTTAAGGGCTCAAGATGGGGTGCTTAGAGTTCATTTGCATATTTTTGGTTTAAACTAAGGAAATATAAAGAGTAGAATAACAATAACCTTGGTTCTATTTTTGTTGTTAATAAAATACACTGATAGGAGTGCTTTTACCCGTTGCCCGAAGGTTTCTCCGTCAGACTGTTCTGCAGATGTTCACCACCTTCCTGCCAACAGCCAGGTGACCCATCCCCACATAGGGAGTGCAATATAAATACCCCAACTACTGGAAGTGAACTCTCCAGAGCTGCTCTGTTCTTCACCCTGTCCTCATTTTAGGGCATACCCTGCGCACTGATACTGTGGAGGTCCTGGATGATGCAGACTGCATATGTGGAGTAGGCTTTTTCACGTGGGGTTTGTTTTTGTTTTTTTCACAAACGCAAACAACGTGCTTGTGTGGAGGTTGCTTTGGATGTTTAGAATCTGCGGAAGGATTTTTCAATTGTATGTCATCCAAAGTGTGCTAAGTTGCATGTATCATGAAAAATTTGTGAGAAGGCTAGTACTTTCACTTTTTGTGTCAGCTTTCTTCACAGATTCACAGAGCGGTAGGGGTGGGAAGGGACCTCTAGAGATCAAACAGTCCAACCCCCCTGCTAGAGCAGGATCACCTAGAGCGTGGTGCACAGGATTGCATCCAGGCGGGTTTTGAGTTATCTCCAGAGAAGGAGATTCATACATTGTTATCTCCTTTATAACAGAAAAATAGTGACGGGATCTCCATTAGCGGCAGCTGGCACGGCTATTGCAAACTAAGATACAAATATCTGGCAATATATTGGCTACGAATAAACAGAAATTGAAGAACTGATGCTTGCGTGTGCATGTGTGTATACATGTACATTTGCACGTACACACACAGAGTTTAGTACAGTTGACAGCTCCTGCAAAATAACATTTTGCAATTGCAAAAGCAAAGAATGCTGGCACATGGAGGGAAGCCAGGGGTAAAAACAAAACATATTTTTCAGTGTTCATGCAGCGCATTTTGAAGAAGAATGAGCAGCAGGGAGGGTTTTGGCTTTGCAAGCAGGCATAGAAATGTCTGTCAGCTCATAATGAACCTGCTTTTGCCTTGCTTTCCGCCTGAGTTGTCAGTGCTTGTGTTTCCCTTTTTCCTTCCTAGCTGAACTTCTTTCTTGATCAAAGCTCCTATTTTATTTTTAAACTTTTCATTCCCGTAAATGATTGGAAGCTCTCCAGCAGAGCTCTGGTAAAGCCAGAGGGGACTGGAAGCAAAGAGCAAGGACAGACCTGAGGACAAATTACAGACACTTGGGGGACACTCTTTTAAAGCAGCAAGAAGCAACTCCCCTTCCTCTCCTTGTGTTTCACCTTTTTCCAGTCCTTTCTAAGAAGCAGAGATTTGCATCCTACAACCCAATGCAGGAAGAGATGTCAAGGAGACAGGGAAAGACCTTGGCAGTGCAAATAGCTTAGATGTTTTTAAAGGATGTGAATACTTATTTTTGGAAAGTTAAAATAGACCATTCATTCTGAAGTAGGCAGCTGCACATAAGATCTGCATTGGAATGACAGGTTTGAATGCAAAAACGTTAGGACTCAGTCAAGGGGCACTGTCACCTGAACGGTTTATGCCCAAATAACCCAGGATACCATCTCAATATTTACCTGGCAAGAAGTAATGGGCGACGGTAGGCTTTCTGCTCTGTCTGACTGGGTGTGAAGAAAGGCAATGCACCCTGTAACTGATTCGGGCTTCTCTTTGCTCTTACCTGAGGCATGGAGTGCGCCAGGCAGATGGAGAACAGAGTGAGGACACAAGGTGCTTAGGTTGCTTACATTGCTGGTGCTGGCCTTGCATGACCCATCTGTCTCAGTTTCTTCCTCTCTGAAAGATCCAGGGATGAAGGATGAATGCAATATTGCCATTGCTACTGACAATGGCAGTAAAGTAAAAAGAGTCTGTTAACATTAAAGAGGCATAAAGGTACTGCTCGGAAAGTTTCTCTTCAGGCCTATTTAAACAGCAGCTGTATCTTAGTAACTTGGTCTGCCTCATCAGTCATATTCTCAATAGCTCTTAAATCACTTTTTTTTTTCTTAAGCATTGTTTCCAGGTTGACCTGCTGAACTATCTCCATTTAAAGACTGATATTACTAGTATTACTGCCATTGCATTGGCAAGGGAGGAGGGGACATTCGTACTGATGCTAGCTGGAAAGCAGCTCCTTTTATATTAGTGAGATCCCCTTCAAAGTGTGGTCCAGCTTTTGGATGGCTGTTCCTATATCAGCTTTGTAAAGGGACTTGATGACTTTCTCTCAAACACTGCCAAAGTAAAGCTAGTCCTGGCATGAAGTAGAAATTCATATATTTATAGGAATGTTGAAGTTTATTAGACTGTAGAATTAACTAACCTTAACTTAAGGAGACGTTGCCAGCTTAAATCTCACCCATTGTTAACATCTTGTATAAA
>VWZZ01005125.1:40793-99000 GCA_013399095.1 Psophia crepitans | reverse complement strand
GGGGATCTTCTTGTTTTAAAATAAACAAATCATGCAAGTTCCCTGGACTGCGTGAAAACCCAAATCCCAAAGTACTGACCCTGTGTTGACAGTAAGGGTAAAAAGAAGCGAAATGAATTTCTGTGTCTGTGCTGAAAGAAATGCAGTTAAAGAGAAAAAAAAAACCAAAAAGAAAAAAGAAGAAAATGCTCCCTTTGGGAGAGCAACAGGCCTTGAACACCACTGCGACTCTGCAGTAGTGTCTTAGTCCTGTCTCACTGTATGGATGTCAGGGAATGTGGGATATGGCAGCTTATGAATAAAACCTTGTTTCCTATGAACTGTTTTATCAGTGATGCAGACCTTTCCCGTACTCCCTGTGGTTTGGGTGAGCTGGATGCTGTGCATGAGGTGAACCTGCTTTAGTAGAGGGGTTGGACTAGGTGATCTCCAGAGGTCCCTTCCAACCCCATCCACTCTGTGATCATCATCCCACAGTCATCCCTGGTCTTGTTTTATCCTGCTGCAAGGTCAGTAACAGCACTGTAGCCCAGCTCTGTGCAAGTTGCTGTTTGATCTATGTTCTGCTGATCAGCTGTGTCTGGTCATGGAATGAGAATAGACCACAAGGCAGCACTATGACTAGGGAGAGGTCTCTGTGCTCCAAGATCCAGGCTCAAGGAAGTCCTCTGAGGCTAGTGTATGTGCTTAGTCACCACCTAGTAATGTGGCTCTTCTACCATCTTGCAACTTCACGCTTACCTGAGGGTCCCTTCCCCTGGCAAATTGTCCCATGTCTTTTAGGTGAATAAAGCTTTGAAAGACACCAAGGCTGTAGTTTCCTGTTTTGAAGAGCTGAGAGATTTAGTAATGGTACTAGATCTATGTTGCTAGTGTGAGGGATGGCTACTATTGGTATCCTGGTGCTGCTGCTCTTTGTTCTATTTCTCGATTTCATCAGTGCCTTCACCTTTAAATGATACTCTAAAGAAAGCCGTCTCTCTTATTGACTGCAGAGAGGACTAGCCTTGGAGCTTTCTTGTCAGCTTCATGATCCTGCCTGGGCACTGCATATACAGAAAGGGCCTAGAGGCTTTCTTGCCAAGAAATTAACTCCCTCGTGCTGCTGCTCAAATATAAATGTAAGTCTTGGCTTTGGCATGTAGGATATTTGAGCTATGCTATAGGTTCTGTGAAATATTTTCTGACAGTGCTGCTGCCTTTAGCAAATTGAAAGTACTTAGTCTTCAGAGCAAGGTTGGTGAGTGTGACCATAAACCAGCCAGGAAGTACTTCCTGAAGGGAAGAATTTGGAGTTACCAGAGCTCCTCTATAGCTAGAAGGCCTAAGGCTGCTGTTACCTTGACCGCTGTAGAAAGGACACGATTTGTCCTGGCCTGGATCTGAATCTTATTGTAATGCCTGGCATAGATTGGTCTATCAAATCTACATCAGTGAAACACCTGTTCATCACTAAGAGTTAGAAAAAGGAATCTTCTGGGTTTTCCCTCCACAGGCAAGGATATTTTTATGCCCAGAGTTCAGTTCCCAGCCCTGCCACAGGCTTTGTGCGTGACCTTGGGCAGATGCTTAGCTATATCTCCTTGCCTGTGAAACTCTCATAATGATCCTCTCTGTTGTCCACAAAGTACTATGGAGCTAAAGCGACTGTAGCTATTCAACAACAAAGTAATATATATATATATGTTTTTACAACACATATAGCATATATATAGCGTGTATATGTGTATCTCTGTGTGTGTGTGTGTGTGTGTATATATATAGAGAGAGCAACAAGGCTATTCAACAGTTACTTGAGAGGTTTCAATTTTCTGCATCCATGAAATTTCTGAAGAAAGCAGCCATCCTTCCAGTGGGAAGGCTACACCATTTTATGTTCAGATCTGTGTGCAAATTCTCTTTTCTCTATTTGAAAACAACTTCTTGTTCCCAGCAAAAACAGCCTGTCAGATACTGAAAGGGATCAGAGATGCCCAAAGTTCACAGTAAAGTATAATCTAAAAATGTGCTCTTTTCCTTATGGGTAAGTTCTCATTAGCTGATGTATAAATATTGTGTGTGGTTGTGTTCCCTTGTTGTATGTCTTGGTTTCTAAGTAGGGGTTTTAGACAGGAAGAAGTCTACTGTTATTTTTCTAGATTTTCCTTAGGTGCAGACAGTGTAAAATTTGAAAACTAATGCTGGAATACTTTTGCTGTTGTGTGGTACGTGTTCAGAGTGACTATTCCAAGTGGCTTTTTTTTTTTCCCCTGTAAGTGCAAATTCTTTGAACATCTAATTTTTGTATTGTTTTCTTTAAGGGAAACGTGTGAAAGTGAAATGATTATATGCTGGCATTTTCTGTATAGCCACCTTTTAGAATGGTTACTTCTGCTTATCACATTCCTTCCTCTTCAAATTTGCTGTTTAAATTATATAATTTTATACTTATGTTTCCTTCTCAGCCTCTTCCTGCTAAAGAAGGAGAATAGAAGCCATCGGGTTGTTCCAGAGAGGATGAGCATGAATTCTAATTTAATTCTAGCATAGCTGGGTTCCTACATGTCGGCACATTTTTATCATTATGGTGTGACCTTTCCCCTCTGAATGCAAGGATTAGAGAAATCAGAGGTATTTTGCCACTTGGGTTGTCTGAGAGCTTCCTGTGCTCTGCAGCAATGTGGAAAAAGACACCAAGAACAGAATTACAGACAGAAAAGTCAAATGTATATTTCAAATCCTATATTTTAGCAGAAATAGAAGTAGCCTTGCTTTTAACACGTTAAAGGCTCATCACTGAAGCATGACTGGTTTCAGAGTGTCAGTAATGCGGAAAGCACAAAACCTTGCTGGGAGGCAAAACCAGAACCATTCTGAACAAGTTTTTGTCTGTGCTGTGATTTCTCGAAGTTGCTACGGAAACTGAGCTCAGAACGTCCTTCTTCTCCTCGCTGCCAGAACTATTTCCCATATTCAGCAGGAGCTCTTTAAAACCATTTTGTCCTCCTCTTCTAAACAGCACTTTTTGGGTTGAAAAACCCAAATGGACAAAATCCACATAGCAAAAGAAGACAAATGCATACTAAACACTGTTGCATGCGGCAGCCTGAAACTGCTGGTGGACTGCCCCAGTCAGTGTCTGGCTGTTGAATCTGATGGTATAAATTACTATATTGTCTGCAATATAGATAATACTCTGGAAGAAACATGTAGCTGATCCCAAATGATTTCTTTCACAAGTGCCAGAGCCTTCAAATTCTTTCTTATTTCCTCTCTCCCACTTTAGTGCTGTAGCTGTCCTGTGTTCATGTATGCAAACCTCTGGAAAAATCATACAGCATTTAAGTAAGTTTCGATTGTGGGTTTGTATTTTGTTTTGGTTTTAAGTCCCTCACACCACTACCACCTCAGCAAAATGATGTTTTCGAGTTTATTTTATTGCAGGTTCCAAAGCTTCTGAACGGATTCTGCCAGAGCATGTATAATTTGTTCTGACATTGTAGTGCTACAAGTCAAAGATTTCCAGGAAGTCCTTACTTACCATAGCCTAATTGTCTAATTCCTCCTGCAGTGCTGAGTTTCATCTCTTTGATGTAAGTCATTTGGGAGCCCATGTGAGCCTACATTTGGCTTCACAAAGGGCAAATCGTGCCTGACAAATTTGGTGGCCTTCTACAATGGGGTCACAGCATTGGTGGACAAGGGAAATGCAACCAACATCATTTACCTGGACTTGTGCAAAGCTTTTGACACTGTTCCGCACGACATCCTTGTCTCTAAACTGGAGAGACATGGATTTGATGGATGGACCACGCGCTGGCTAAGGAATTGGCTGAATGGCCACACTCAAAGAGTTATGATCAACGACTCGATGTCCAAGTGGACATCGGTGATGAGTGGTGTCCCTCGGGGATCGGTACTGGGACTGGCACTGTTTAACATCTTTGTTGGCAACATGGACAGTGGGATTGAGTGCACCCTCAGCAAGTTTGCCAACGACACCAAGCTGTGTGATGCAGTCAACACGCTGGAGGGAAGGGATGCCATCCAGAGGAACCTTGACAGGCTTGAAAGGTGGGCCCGTGCAAACTACATGAAGTTCAACAAGGTCAAGTGGAAGGTCCTACCCGTGGGTCAGCGCAATCCCAAGCACAACTACAGGCTGGACAGGGAATGGATCAAGAGCAGCCCTGAGGAGAAGGACTTGGGGGTGCTGGTTGATGGAAAATTCAACATGAGCTGGCAGTGTGTGCTGGCAGTCCAGAAAGCCACCTGTGTCTTGGGCTGCATCAGAAATAGTGTGGACAGCAGGTTGAGGTAGGTGATTCTCCCCTTCTACTCCACTCTGGTGAGACCCCACCTGGAGTACTGCGTCCGGCTCTGGAATCCTCAGTACAGGACAGACGTGGAGCTGCTGGAGCAAGTCCAGAGAAGGGCCACAGAGATGATCAGAGGTCTGGAGCACCTCTCCTATGAGGGCAGACTGAGGGAGCTGGGGTTGTTCAGCCTGGAGAGGAGAAGGCTCCAGGGAGACTTAATTGGGGCCTTTCAAGACCTAAAGGGGACCTACAGAAAAGCTGGAGAGGGGCTGTTTATTAGGGAGTGTAGTGACAGGACAAGGGGGAATGGGTGTAAACTAAAAGAGGGGGCATTTAGATTGGACATTAGAAACAAATTCTTTACTGTGAGAGTGGGGAGGCACTGGAACAGGTTGCCCAGAGAAGCTGTGGAGGCCCCATCCCTGGCAGTGTCCAAGGCCAGGTTGGATGGGGCTTTGGGCAACCAAGTCTAGTGTAGGGTGTCCCTGCCCATGGCAGGGGGTTGGAACTAGACAATCCTTGTGGTCCCTTCCAACCCAACCCAATCTGTGATTCTGTGATTCTATAATCCAGAGCTGTAGTGAGAGTTGATAAGGCCTGTGGTATACACTTGTACTTTCTCACTACCTACTACACCTTCAGTGTTCTACACCATATTCCCACACCCTTTCTAGCAACAGCATTGGCTTTTCTGGACTTGGCATACATATCCATGTTGTATCTCTTTAACCCTTACGCTTGTAATGCCTTAAATAACATTTTAACGAGCATACAATGAACAACCCGTGTGAATAAAATGCAGAAACAAGCTAGGCTAGGTAATTCTCTTGTCCTGTGGGAAAGCTGGTGCCAAGCAATTTCTTCTGTCCTTAATGATAATTGTTCTCCTTCAGTTTCTGTCAAGGCTGACATTTGAACATCATCTAGCAAGGTAGATTGTTTTACTTCCTGTGGTTTTCCTGGTCACATACAGCGCTTTTGGTACCATGCCCTGGACATTTTGCACGTATCCTGTTGTTGTGGAGTGATTTTCCCACTGTTGCCTTCACTGTTTGTTATATTTGGCGGGAGGCCCCGGTGGTACTTTATTTCAGCTGAGATTTTTTCCACCTTGTTCGTGAAACCTCAGAAGCATAGCACAGACTTGATGACTCGCCTGTCTCAGACATTTAATGAATTCTTCCTTACCCCCATGCTTAATTTTTATGATTTGGTATGTCCCCTACCAATGTGTAGAACAGATATTATTTTTTTTTCTGGTTTGCATTGAATGTTTCTGCTTTTGTTTTGAGTAATCGTATTTATAACTTCTAATGATAGCTGGATATTTGTAAGAGATGTAGTTAGTCATGGGAGAACGTCCTCTTTTTTTCCATTTCTGTATGCTTTTACTCTCCCTGGTGATCCTGTTGTAAACTGTTGCCAGAAGCCCTGTAGGTGTACAGCTCTGCATTCCAGTTTCTTGCCAGAGTATAATCTGGTATATAATCATAACCACCTTGCAAGTTGAAAGTCAAATGTACGATAAGCAGGTCAGGGTGTCCATGTGCTACGTCTTCTGAATCTGTTGGTTACAAAAATGAAATAATTTATGAGATGGGGTCTATCTGTTTTAATTCTGGCGAGCAGTTTCAGCCCCCTGTATTCTTAAGTGTAGCTAGAATCCATGTGGTGACTTGTGTCATGTGCTAGGACAAGGACTACTGAGCAATTCATTCGAGCTGATTTAAAAGAGCTAGTATGGTGAAAAGTGAGGAGTTAACTCTCCTTTGCCTCATAAACAATGATCACTGTGAAGTCTCCTTCCTCATGTTATTATCATTTCTTATGACTGGATATGCTGCTTCTATAGGACAGCTTCTTCTAGACCAACAATCAGACATTTTGCTTTTTATTTTCTTTCCTCATTTAGGGTTTTTTTGGTGTTTTTTGGTGGTTTGGTTTTTTTTATTATTATTTTTTTTTTATTAATGATGAGATGACAGCAAGACCAGTTTGTGGCCCAAATGATTGAATACAGAGGGGCTCATGAAAGCAGAACTGAAGAAAACCTAGCTGAGGTAGCCATGGGCTATAACTAGGTCATTAAACTTTTCATTTTTATTTTTCAGTCATATCATTCTAATTGAATATTCTGCTTGGAATCCTTTCTGAAGTTATTTGAACAGAGGATTGAGACATGCCAGATAGTAGATTAGACACAATGTATTTGGAACGACTGAAAAGAACATGTGATAAAAAGAGAAATCCACCCCTAGTAGGAAAAAACCCCTAGTTAAATGTCTGCAATTGGGAAAGTTCTTTCTTAAAAAGCATAAGAAAGGGAAAAAAAAAGGGAGATAAATAATAAAGGTCCAACAGTGTCTTGTCCCACCTTAGCAAGGAACAAAATCAGCTCAACAATTAAGTGTTTTAATTAAGATCCAAAGCGGTGATATTTGACATCCGTTGAAAAGGAAAAAAGATTTAGCTCAAACGTTCCAAGTAGTGAAGCAGGAGGAAAAGAAACCCCATGCTGAGAGTCATTAAGACCCGAAAGTAATTCATCACAGGCACAACTAACCTTATTACAGGAAAGCTGCATTGTCTTCATGGTGCAGGAATTGATTCCAAACTAGGAAATTAACATGAAGACATCTTTAGTAGTAAAAGCAGAAATATTAAATTGCTTTTGAAAATTGTAGCTGTGCTGTTTACTCCATCAAAGAAGCATAATGAGACTATTTAGGGAAGTCCAACCAGCCAGAATAAGGAATGTATTTTCTTAAATTTTAATTAAAGACTAATTTCTGCTGAATACTGTCCAAGCAGTGAATTATTTATTAAAAAGAAGCAGCTCAGGAAAAAAAAAATAATCAAACAAAAAGCCAAGATATTACTCTTTAGCTGTCTGGAAGCCACCTAAAATTTTGGTGAGTTACTGTCCAGATTAACTGTTTAGTTACCACAATTGCTTGCCTACTAGCATAAAAGGGAGCTCTTCACTCTTGCTGTGTGGGCTGCCTGGTTTGCATGTTAGCTAGGGGCCTCATCCAGCACCATGTGAAAGCTGATGGGTCTTGATAGAAAGCAGAGAAGTGAAGTAGCCTGGGGCAGAGACAACACTGTGGCTTGTGGAGGTAGTCCAGCTTTGAGAGGGCACAGCTCAGACTGGCAAACTCTGCAGAAACCCAGCTGGCTTTGTGTACAGCCCGCGTCGTGCCTGCACCATGGTTTACAGTACCCAGGCTCTTCAGGTACTTTTTCTGTCTTTGCTATCTGTTTACTGCTTCCTGAGTTGGTGCATGGCAGACTGCAATTGTGTGAAAAGATAACCTGAATTGAAATGGGGTGAAACTAGAAACATCATCACTCATCCCAGTTCTGATTGTGAATTGACAGTTTAGTTCACAAGCAACTTGGCCCTGGTTTGTTAAACCATGGACACATGTGAACCTACTGGGTAGTTTAAACCATATTTTTATGCAGGAAGCAACAGCCATTCCAACTAAAATTATGACCAATACATAGACGACAGAACCTCAGCAAACTTGGAATCCTTTCTGAAGTTATTTGAACTTGGCCGTGATGTTTGTTTAAAACACAGGTGGAAAAATTATGGGCAACTCAGCTTTGAGATCTGATGGTCAGTATGGACAAGAATAAGTGAGATTTCCAGATGAATAGAATAGAATAGAATAGAATAGAATAGAATAGAATAGAATAGAATAGAATCATTAAGGTTGGAAGTGACCTCAAGGATCATCTAGTCCAACCATCCCCCCACCACCTATTACCCACTAAACCACGTCCCTAAGTACCACATCTAACCTTTCCTTAAACACCCTCAGGGATGGTGACTCCACCAACTCCCTGGGCAACCCGTTCCAATGCCCGACCACCCTTTCAGAGAAGAATTTTCTCCTCATCTCCAACCTGAACCTTCCCTGGCGCAACTTGCAGCCATTTCCCCTTGTCCTGTCACTAGTTATCTGCGAGAAGAGGCCAACCCCCAGCTCGCTACAACTTCCTTTCAGGTAGTTGTAGAGGGCAATAAGGTCTGCCCTGAGCCTCCTCTTCTCCAGACTAAACAAGCCCAGTTCCTTCAGTTCCTATGAACATAGATGAGAGAGCAGCTTGAGAAGCAGAGGGAATGTGCCGGGTGCTCTTTAGGTTTCTGGTACATCTAACTAGTTGAGGCGCTCTTGTTAAAACTTTATTTGATTTAAAAGGTGAGGTTGGTGCAAGTCTTGGATTTCTTTATGTATCTGAGTGGAGGTCTCTCCCCTTCTGCCTGAAGGGATAGGATGCAGTTGCTTTGAAAGCCAGTAGGCTTGTTAGACGTACTGTCCTGGACTGTCTTCTGCAGTGCAAGCATGGTTGAACACAAATCCCTAATGACCCTGTGTGGGATCAGAGAAGAGATCTTGGAGTGCATGTGGCTCCTTCCTTGTTTATGCCACTGAGTTCCTTCACAGGATACCAGGGAGCAGAAGGGAAGGATGAGCATCCTGGTCTCATCTTGATGTACTATGTGGATATGGGCAGAGAATGCAGTGGAAGGCAAAAACTGCTGGAAATACCAAAGGAGCGCACCTCTCCCACAATTTAGGGACAATCATTTAAAAGTCAGTGGCAATTCTGCATGCCTAAAGGCCTGAATCTCTAAAGAAGGTGTTTTCGTGGTGAAAGGGCTTTGATTAAAGTGGAGGGTAGCATGAGGAGACTGGTATTACTGTGAAGACCTTGAGCTTGCTGCTGATAGTGGCATGGTTAAGGGCATCCTGCAGACAAGGGCTTTGCTCCGTGCCAGAGCTGTGATTGCTTCTGTTGGGATAGGTAGTAGAATACTTCAAAAGTTTGGGCTTCCTCCGTGTCGAGGGACAGGGCTGCCTGCAATTAGACCCTTTCAAACCTGGTCAATGGGATATAGTCAGGAGAGAAGCCTTTGAATGGACTGCTGATGTTGGCCTAGCAGCAACTTGCAGATGTTGAGGGAAAGGCTAGGGTCAGGCCTGCTGCTGAGGTATCTGATTCATTATTTGGACATTCCAAGTTTTCATTGTTTGCTCTTTCCCTTGAGTAAAAGAGCTGTTTGTTTAACCGTGGGATTTTTTGCATGCAGGTAGGCATACTGCTTATCATGAATGCTCACGTTGTGTAATTTCATTTCTGAATGGAGACTATGCATTTTTTAAAGAACTTTGGAAGTCAAACTGCCTGGCAGAAAGGTTGGTACATGACAAGCAAGAAAGCTGATAAACAGTCATTATACTTGGATAAAGCTGCAAGCAAGTCGGTTGATAAACCAGTCAAAGAAGTTAAGCTGCGTTTTTTCAGCTTGAAAACTGAATAGGATCATCCAGTTCAATGCTGTAGAAGTGTGGATCATGGGGATCAATTTCTTTTCGAAAGCAGAGCCCATCAGAGGTAGGGGTTTAAGCATCTTTCCCTACATGTAGCTCCCCATTGGTGTGGCAGTTTTAGGGAGCTGGAGTTGGTTTTGAACTTTGCTCTCCCCAAGCTGGATCCCTGACCACCGAGGTCCCATGAGTGTAACAAAGGTTTAGAAAATGGACAGTCATTCTTCCAACCTTCAGGAGCTTAATCAGATCAAATAGACCTCAGTTAATGCCTGCTTACAGATAATCTTTCACATGAAGCAGATTTGACCACATCCTTTCCAAATCTGCGGAGAGTGCTGTGACAGTCCGCCTACACATCTTTTGTGTTACAGCCTAATTGGCTAGAACACATACTGGGAGAGTGTGTGATCAGGATAAATTCCTTCCTCAGACTGAAGGAATTTTAACTTTTGTGATTCTCCTACCAGAGCAGAGGAAGTGCTGAGTGGAAGTTGTTTTCCCAGCCTGAATCAGGCTGCCTTCCCTTAAACAGGGCTAGACCGACCATGTAAGAGTCTTTGATCAAAAGAGAGAGAGAGCACAAGGAGAGCTACTGTAGTGATTGGGGCATTCAGCTGGGAGAAGAATCCTAAGCTCTCTGCTTTGGACTATGCTGCTGTTTGTCTCAGTGACTTTACAGGAGGAGGAAGCAGAACTCATGATTATCAGCAAGACTTAACAATCCTGTATTCTCCTCTGCATTGTTGCCCAGAGTGCCTAGAAAAATGCCCTGATTAACCATTCTTAGCAAGTGGGAAAGCTATGCCTTGAGGAGGCAAAAAATATAAATTTGAGCCCTGGAGCGTGTCCAGAGAAGGGCAACGAAACTGGTGAAGGGGCTGGAGCACAGGTCTTATGAGGAGCGGCTGAAGGAACTGGGCTTGTTTAGTCTGGAGAAGAGGAGGCTCAGGGCAGACCTTGTTGCCCTCTACATCTACCTGAAAGGAAGTTGTGGTGAGCTGGGGGTTGGCCTCTTCTCGCAGATAACTAGTGACAGGACAAGGGGGAATGGTTGCAAGTTGCACCAGGGGAGGTTCAGGTTGGAGATGAGGAGAAAATTCTTCTCTGAAAGGGTGGTCGGGCTTTGGAACGGGTTGCCCAGGGAGGTGGTGGAGTCACCGTCCCTGCGGGTGTTTAAGGAAAGATTAGATGCAGTACTGAAGGACATGGTTTAGTGGGTAATAGGTGGTGGGGGGATGGTTGGACTGGATGATCCTTGAGGTCTCTTCCAACCTTAATGATTCTATGAATCCCTTCAGGCTCAGTTAAGCATTGACCTCAGGTCTCCTATTTGTGGGCTTACTCTTTTAAGGAAGATGTGGCTAAAGGTAGCCCACTGTGACACTTTTCTCTCTTATTTTTCTAAAGAAGACAGTGAGCCTTGCTCAGTATTTTTTGTTTTGTTTTGTTTTTCTCTCAACATGTAGCTATGCCTCATTCGCAGGAGATTATTTGGGACTCTAGATTGAGGAAAGATGCTTGCTTACAGCTCTTAATCCTGTTGCCTAATTTTATTCTAATTAATACATGAAATTACGTTAACTACTTATTTCAATTAATTACATTTTATTTAGTTTCCATTTCCCAAGGGAGTAATTGTTTTGTTCATCGTTATACTAGCTCTTCATAGGTCTTCACACAAACTGTAGGATTTTGGGAAGAGGGCTGGTAAATTTGGAAAGCTTTTGGGGACAATGGATTTTTGGTGTTGTGGTGGGTTAGTGTTGGCTGGCAGCCAAATGCCCACCCAGCTGCTCACTCACTGCCTCTCCTCAGCAGGTTGAAAATAGGATGAGAAAACTAATGGGTCAAGATAAAGACAGGGAGACTGCTTACCAGTTACAGTCACAGGCAAAACTGACTCAACTTGGGGAAAATTAATTTATTCCACTTCAAACAGATTTAGGCAGTGAAAAACAGAAAAAGCAAACATTAAAACAACACCTTCCCTCCCTTTTCACAGGCTCAACTTCAATCATTCATTTCTGACTCCTCTCCCCTCCACCCTGGAGCAGCATGGGGGGGATGTGCTCAATGCATAGCACTCTGTCTCTGCTGCTCCCTCCTCCTCATGCTGTTCTGCTCCAGCACTGGTCTTTCCATGGGTTGAAGTCCTTCAGGAAAAATCTGCCCCAGTGTGGGCTCTCCATGGGTGTCAGTTCCTTCAGGAAGTATCCAGTTGCTCCATTGTGAGGTCCTCTGTGGGCTGCAGTGTGGACATCTGCTCTGATGGGTTCTGCTCCACAGATTGTTGTGGTATCTGCTCCAGCACCACAGAGCACCTCCTCCCACTTCTTCTCTGATCTTGGTGTTCCCCCTGTTGTTTCTCACTTTTATTTTTTTTCCTGTTTTGCTTTTCCTTAAATACATTTTCCCAGCACCACACACGTGGCTGATGGGCTCTGCTTTGGCCAGCAATGAGGCCATGGCAGAGCTGGTTGTGTTCAGCACAGGGCAGGACAGCCCCTGACCTCTTCCCATAGAAGTCATCCCTACAGTCCCCCCTGTACCAAAATCTTGCCAGCTGCATACAATTACAGGTGTTCAGATTATGTTGCTGCAGAAGTCCTTGTCAGGTGTTAATTACCCTGATCAGCCCCACCTTGGACCTCCAGCCAAGAGCTCCATTTAAGCTCCACCCTGGGCTTTTGCTCTTGTCTTGAGTTATGTCATAGGTGTGCCTGGCTGCAGGTCTGCCTCATCTCTTGCTTTTGGCTGGACCCCTAGGCAGACCTTGCTCCTGGTTTGCTCCCTCATCGTGCCCAGGGCTGTTAGTGGAGCCTGTTCAGCGTCTGTCTCTGCCTGCTGTGTTCAGAGGCTGTGGCCCTGGATGGTGAGGATGCTGCCTGTGCTGGAGTCGTCCTTGGCTCAGTGAGCAGTCAGCCTTTGCTGCTTCCTGACACTCCTGTTCTGGTAGGTTTTTGCTTCTTCCCTTCTATCAGTGCAGTGAGTGATACTGAGGTGTAGGGAGTAGTGTTGTCTCCCTGTTTTGATTTGAAATCAGGTGAGAGATGGTGGTGGGAATGCATGTTTATGTGACTGTGATCACGGATTGACTAATTGTTTTGTGAGATGGGGTAGGAATACTGAACACATGACTGTGTAGAGGGGAAGCTCTGGAGGGGTGTTAGAGGGGCCCATTTTGCAATATTGTGATCTTAGTTTGCTCTAAGTCCTTTCTCAAGCTGCATCCTGCTCCCATTCCTACTTTGGAAGCCAGGCATTAAAAAGTCAGGGTTTGTAACCTCTAGTCTGTGTGCACCCAAGTCCTCTAACAGATCCAGCCCTGCGACTATGGATGTGTATAGCTTTTCTGTCTTAAGTTCCAAAACATTTTTCTCCTTGTAAACATCTTCTGTTGTCAGCCACCACTCTTGAATGAGAATCTATGGCCAGCTGATAGTAAATTTGATCAGAGATGTTACTGTGCTTCTGAGTCTCCAAAGGCATACCTTGCTGCTCGAGCACTGTAAATGCTACGGTGTTCCTCAGGCCCCCAGGAATCCCTCTATCTTACGATGTTTCTGCATCTTTGCTAGACAATGCAGTGCCCTACAGACTCACTGTTACTATCTTGGTCTCATCAGCAATTTGGTTTTGTAGAGATTTTCCAAGTTTTAGGAGGAGATTTTCTGATTTATTTCCCTGGCTTGTGCAGACTCACATTTAATCAGTGTAAGTTCTCTGGGGCTTTTCTTTCCTTTGGTACATCAGAAGAACAAAAAGAGTCCCTGAAGTTTGCTTTGGAAGACTGAGAGAGGGTACATTTATTGACAGTTCTCTAGTACCTAGTTACTTCAGGTCCTACAGTAATTCTTTAGGCACATCTCATGAATCTGCCTAATCTAAAGAAAAAGTAGTCTGGTCTTTATTACACCTGGTGTGGCAAAATCTTTGGTTTGTGCTTCTCCTGTCTCTAGCTAAAGCTGCTGCTTCATATTCAGGCCATGAGAGCATGCAAAGAACTTGTCTGCTCCAAAAGTGCCTTTGAAAATTTTACTGATAATTTCCAATCGTTCTAGCTGCCTGACATGTGTTTGAGCTGTGTAAATCCACCACTGGGTTCAGCCCAACTTGTTTTGTCTGACCTTAGTCATCATTTGGCTACTGAGCCAAATTCAGTATTTTTTTACTTTCCACAGCTAGGAGGAATATTTCTGCTGCAAACATTCATTATTTTAATGTTTATGTGCCTCTCAATCTGTTAAACATATCTTTACATCCATTCCCTAGGGGATAAAAAAAAAAGCCAACATCAGAATTCATATCTGCAGACTTTCTTTCCCAGTCTGGCCAGAAGGGACTGCAGGTTCCTATGTATCAGAACCAAGGCGCTTTGATTTTTGTTTGGTGTTTTTGCATTACAACAGCCTTTATTTTAAGAAACATGTTATTGCTAGAATACGTTTTGAGGGTTTTTTCCTTTTTGTGAAGACTTTCTCTTTGCTGTATAAGGTGGTGAGGGCGAACCGCTTCAACTTGCATATTGAACTTTTAATTGGTCGCTCTTTAACTTCTGCTCAGTGTGGGCACGTAAAAAAGATGAGGACAGAGAGATCCAACCCAAATGTATTTGAAGTGTAACCGGGAAGCAGAACAAAGCAGAATACTATGAGAAGAGAGACATACCACCCCATTGTCCATTCGTTTGCCAACCTAGGTAAAACTGGTTTTCAAAGTTAGATGTACTTTTGAGCTGCTCACTTTCACTTCTTCTTATAGAAAATGGAAATAAAAGGCAATTTCCATGGTGAAATTAATCTCAGTCAAAGAAATGTGCCTATTCCCACCTTCCTCCTTAGCAGTCATGAAGTTTTAAGAGGTATGGGTAACATTTTCCTTATGTAGTTGCTCTGGAACCCGATGGAGTTTCCTGCCTGGCCGTCAGTGAAAAGTAGCGGACAGCAATAATGTCTGCTAAAGAGCAGTGTGTCTCTCAGATAATAGCCCTACTGAAAATAAATAAACAAAAAAATGCTGATTTTCGTAAGGGTCAGCTTGATGTAGGTTCAGTCAGGGTATTTAGCAGGGCTTCACTCAATGCAGGTTAATTTAAAAGCCAAAATATTAATGATGTTTTAGAAGGAGCCATATTTTTGAGTGACTTTTTCTAGCAGCTTGATACCTCTGACATCTACACTCAAATACACTGCATAATTTCTGGAAATCCTTTCTTGTTATGTGCAGTAACATGGAGGACTTTTCCCTCAACAACCTTATTTGACACCAGTACTCACGCTAAGGAAAGAAAATTGTCAGTGGTGAGAGCGCTATCTCCAGTTCTGTCAGTTGCTTTTTCGGAAGTAGTGGCTTGGTTAATTGTTTTTATTTGCCTTGTTCCATTGATCACTTCAGAAGCCATTTAATAAAGTGATGGTAGGAGATAGAATTTCATTTCCTAGTCCCTAAGCCCCTGGCTTTGCTGAGTTTACGAAAGGATAATACCAGTGTTGTATATTGGAGACTAATGTTGGCTGGTTTCAGTAGCTGTTTTGGCAGTGCAATTATTGTCAAAGGTGTTACAACAAATAGCTATTTCAAACTTTAAAGCATGCATGTAGCAGGTTTAAATTCTGGGGCAGTTAAGTATTGCAGGAGCTTCACTGCATCAGAGCGCACTGCAGAACTTAGCAAGTTAGTTTTAAAAAACACAATCTCTAAATATGTTTTATAGGACTTGAATATTTGAAAGGGTCTACCTTATGTTCTTATTACACAATTGCTTTGGAATGCCAGGACCTGATGAAGCGTGCTCTTCTGTTGCCAGTATCACCCAGTAACAATAATCCCTGATATAAGAGAGATGCTGAGTCCTGCTCTCTTGCATGTGAACTGCTCTTCTGTGATGGCGGAAAGGGCTTTGTGCAGTGGCAGCCTACGTAAAATTGCACCACGAATGAATGCTTGGCATTTCTAAACTTCTGCCCCTGCTTCATAACCTGTAGGCTGTCATCTCTCTCAGATATATGGCCTGTCCTTTCACTTTACTAAGAAAAAAAAAATGGATTCCGAGATCAAATACAGACATGAGGAAACATAATTTTCTCTGTTGCCAGAGCAGAGGGTCACTGGGGATTTTTATGGCGCCACAACTGCAAAATGCTGCTTAAGTGCATGTGTAACCAGTGGCAGCCACAATTCCAGTGAGTCGCAGAGTTTTGAAACTCTTGCACTGAGCTTGGCTGCTTACAGCTGCAAAGAGCATCTCTTACTAGTGAGAGCTTATACTGCTCCAAACACAGTCTCCTCTTCAGGTTTTTGTGCTTCTTGCCAGCTTTCCTGAACCTTCACTCTGCCTCTCAAGAGGCGGTGGCTCTCAGAAGCATTTTGTCTAGGCAGTGCTTGCTGGTCGCTGTTGCAGTGGAAGTAAAAGGAAGGTCTGGGAGTATAAAGCTGTTTGCACATTTCTGTGTTTAGCTGTTCAAACATAGCACGCTCAGGACAAAGTGCTTTAGCATCGCTGTAGAAATGTATAGTCAATGTTCAGTTGTTGGAGAATATTGTCTGTTAGTTGTGTTTTTTTTTTTTTAAAGTTCTTGTTGCAGTCAGTGGAGAGAAAAAGGGAGAGGGCAACTTTTGAGGAAAAGCAGTCAGTCAGGGCTCGTTGGTTCTTCTAAGTGGGAGCGTTTTGTGTTAGTCTGACAACTTTACACCATTATGCCTAATTTGCTTTAGCTTTGTCAGTTTTTGTCTTGCATGGATATAGCTATAATAATTGTAGTGTCCTGCTGTATACTCTTCTGAAGGAGCAATTATAAATCGGTCTAGGTGCCTGTAAGCAAAACTGTCGCGTGTGCTATTCATTGTGTTGTAAAACTTCTGCAGTGTGTGGTATAGCTGCTTGAAAGGCAGTGTTATAAACTTATTACGTGGCCTGCAGGTGATGGAGGGGAAAAAAAGCAGAGCTATTACCAGTTTTTGAAGGTGTTCCTCCAAAAACCCGTCCAATTTAGAGTTTATTCTTTCTGTTGATCCTTTGACTGGGATTTCAAGCTCTCACTACTATAGTCAGGTTGAGTTCCCAGTCTTGAGGTGGGTTTCCTTTTAGAGCAGAACAGGAGAGCCACTAGGCAGAGCCCTGGCTAAATGCCCTGGGGACTTTGCACAACTCACTTTAGTTTTTGCTGCAAGCCTTTCACAATTTGTAACTATTTTCTCTAGGATTATGACAAATTTTTATATTCACAAACATGTACAAGCTTTAAATCCACATTTTCCAGGCCTCTGTAGCCATGAAGTGAAATGTAATTCTCATGTAATTGCCAGAGTCCTGAAGCTAGTAGGGAGGGTGGCTTAAAAATACCTGAAAAACATAATGAGAGCTAGCAGTGCTATTGAATCTGCCTTGTTACTAGCTGAAGAATGGGGATGGTACAGGCAGAAGATGATTTTTATAGGCAGAGAAAATGTGGTAGACATTGTTGGAGGCCTGCTTAGTCCCATTAAAACATGGTGGCAGAATTAGAAATGGTTTCATCTCAAGATTCTCTATTAGCATCAGATACTCTGCTTGCTTTCTCTTAAATCAAAGTTGTTTAGTTTGGTGGGGTGGGGTTTTTTGTGTTTTTTTTTGGTATTTTTGGTTTTTTTGCTCTCAGTTGGGTTGGAGCTGGTAGAGGAAGGACAGTGCACTGTTAACCAGATCAATAACATATACTTTGTGTAGCTAGTGAATATGCTGTGGAGGGACAATAGGAAAACAAGTATTTCAAAGGAATTATATGCTGTACTGATGCAGCACATTCTTTACACCTGTTACTGGTTTTGAAATATTTAGGAACACATTAAAGGATATGGTGAATAAAGAGAAATCAACTTTATAGCAAGGTACAAGTGGAGGATTTAATTTTTTTCCTATAATTCTTCCCTTTGAGAATAAAGCATGCTTGGACTTGTGCTGTAGTGAACAAGAGTAAATAATCTAGTAATAACAGTTAAAGAGCTGTTTCGTTAACTGCTGAAGTTTCTATTGAAAAGTACCGCTTACTACTCGAATGTTTTCAGCTGAGCATTCTTATTTCTCCTTCTTTCCCTGGACTCCAAAGCACTCTATGTTAAAAAAAAAAATAATTCTGAAAGAAACAGCCTTATGAAACTAATTTGCAGCATGATAAAAACCAGAATCTGCTTGGAGCAACTGGCCACTGTCCTCACAGTGGAGGCCTTGAAACAGAGTTGGAAAAAAACAATTATGGAGATCTTTGAGATGCTGCGAAGTAGCAGCAGTTGCAGGAAGAAACCTTCTGTTCAGCTTCTGAGTGGTGCCACCACTGTCTGATCTTCCAAAGTAATGTCAGTCAGCTGATGTTCTCAGAAGTTTTATGGCTTTCTTTCAGATACTTAGTGGTATTCATATCTTCTGACTTTAGATAGACACAGATGTGTAATTTTCAGCTAAGTGACTAGCTAGCCTAGCCTTATATGTATTGCCATTGAAGAAAAACTGGCACCTGCAGAGAGGTGGTGTTCTGATTTGCTTTAGAAACCAGTTTGAGGATGAAATAACTCGTTTTCAGGTGCCTTTTTGTTTCCTTCAACTATAAAAGGTGGCTTGGAAAGAGCTCACACTTACATGTGTGTTAGCTGCCTGGGTTAGATGCTGAATCCCTCTTTCTGCCTCAGGAGGAGCTGAGTAATTCCCCAAATGCAGCATTAATTTTTTTTTTTCTTCTGAGAGAGCTCACCATTTCCTCCCAGTAAGGATGCGTTAAGAGGAGGCTTAGCAGCATGAAGTGCTGTGCTTGTAAGACACTCTCAGCTGTGACAACAACCCAGATAACTTCTGATTTGGAGCAGCCTGGCTTCTAGACCATAAATTGGGCTGGTTTATGTCACAGTGCTGTCTCTGAGTAACATCACTCTTCATCGCTTAATAAACATTAAAAGCCTGTTTCTAACCTCCACAAAACCCCAGGAATGAGAAATATGTTACATTGGAATTCCCCTGCTTTGGCAGCAGAGACCAAACCCAATTTGTTCCATTAATAAGACCTATGTTACAAAGCAGTGCATCTTACAGCTTGGGGAGAAAATTAGCTTCAGCTTACCGGTACAAGGCAGTGCTTAAAGTACAATTTTACTGCTTTTGTGCTGTGCTGAAACCCCCACTGCAAGTGTTAGATCTGAGCCTTGCTTTCAAGAAAAAAGTAGGAGAGTGCTAATGCATTGGATTATTCCCTTGTCTTCGACTTTGGGGGGGGATGGACTTGGGACTACTTTCTAAACAGAAGTTCCTTTCCATGTTTTCTGTGTATGATGGTTTTCGAAGAAATAAGTTGTGTTTCGCGTTGAAAATGCCCGTCTGAGTTGGTTAATAATTCAGTTAGTGCTCAGAATAAGCTGTGTGCCTGAGTAGAGACGCCCAAGATCCTCTGAAGTACGAGGAGGTGCAATGAAGACACACAGCGGTTGCAAGACATATTTAAGCACGTGAATGTAATTCTGAACAATGCAAGAAGCTTAGGGATTATTACTGACATGTTATTAGATGAATTTAACTTCATGCCTGATTTTTTTTATTTTTTATTTTAATACGTGGAACGTGTCAAATTTTGACGAAAGACGTTAATGCTAGTAAAAGGAGCCGAATTGATTTTCTTGGAAATCGGAGTCTTTGGCCAAGTAGTGATCACGTAGATGGAGCTCTGTTTCTAGATGGCAGCACATCATCAGAACAGTGTGCGGGCTGCATGGGGAACGTGCAGCATGCACGTAGTGTCTGTGCCTAAGTGGGGACCAATGTGTGTTTTGCTTCTGCTATTGTCTTCTCAGCTGACTTCTCCATCTTTTTGCCTCTTTTGTTTCAAAATGCTGTTCCGATTAAGGCGTGAAAGGGTTTACCATCAGTTTCAATTTTTTTCAATATTTTCCATTGTGTGTAGAAACCTTTCACACACAAAAGCAGTGGTGATTGCAGCGGAGCTGGGTGTCTGTTCTCAGTCTTTGCCCTGGATTTATTGTTGCATTTTCATCAGCTTTTGCCTTGCTTTTCACTTCACTGGTTTTGATGATCTTTAGCGAAATCCATTAGTTTAAGGAGGTGGCTTTCTTAATGACTTATATACCATCTGTTATTTTATTTTCAGTTCATGGTAGCTTTTATTTATAACTTAGTAAGTTCTGCAGATATCTGCTGCTTTAATTATAGTGAAATGTGTATTGCCTTTACAATCATGTTATCAAACTGGGGGTTGTTTAGTCCCCTAAAACATCTTGATTTTTGTCATATGATGGTGCATGAGCTCGACTAGGGAATGGCAACAGTCCCTTTCCAACTTCAAAATCTATCTTTTGTTTTGTGTTTCAGTTACGTCATGATGTTGCTGCTCCTGGACACTGGATTTTTGTTTAGAGCACACAAACATGTTAGTTTGAAACATTGCAACATGAAGTTTTGCAAGTTGTGTTGAACCGCCTGGCTTTTGGAATGTATTAATTTTACATAAAATGCTAGGTACTTGACATGTGACTGGAAAGAGATCTGATTAACGCTTTCGGAAATGCTCATTTTCAAAGGGTAATGTGTATTAACTTCTTGGACCACATACAGGAACAAACAAGTTGTAGACTTTCATTTACTTTTTCCCTGGCTGTATTGCTGTGACATATGGTAGAAATAGTTTTTGCCAGGAACATTTCCTGTGAGACTTAGATTTGAAGTGGCTTTCCATTTCCCTGATTTGTTTGAGACTGAATCCCAGAATCACAATGTGTATTCAAGCAGTGTCCATCCTGCCTCCTTTCAGCTGTGTAACGCTGCCAGTGACAGAGAGCACTGCTTCTGCTAACAAATTATTTAGCTGTTTACACTGCTGACTTATGCAGGTATTATGCTTGGTGCATAATTGGCAAAAACTTTTAAGCTCTAAGATAGCAGCTGTTGAGATGTGTGAGGTATTTATGCAGTTTTGCTGTTTGCTTTATTTTCAGGTCCTGCTGACCTCAAGTCGTCTTGAGTCATTCTAGTTAAGAACTGTGAACTTGCCTTTCTCCACTAGGTTCCTTTGAATACATTACTGCACAGAAGTTCAGCTCTTGAAGGGCCAATTACCTCAAGCAGTGAATCCCACCTAAATTGATTTTGATCTATTTTTCCTGAATTGAGCTGAGTAATTGTCTTTTTCCTACAGGCACAAACCAAACCAGTTCCTCTCCACCTGTGATACGGTGAAGGTTCTGAGACCTGAAAATCAACCAGCCAGACAGAAAGGCTCAACTCTTGCAGCCGGCAGGAACTGGATGCTCTTTTATTGTTAGCATTTACTGTGTCCGATGAATCGGAGCATCACGTGTGTGTTTGGCAAGGCAAGCCCTGAACCATGGGTTGCACACAGATTTGGATATTAGGCGATGCATGCTGAGGCTGGTACCTTTCATAGGCTGTACCCTTGTGCTAGAAACGTGATAGCAGCAGTCTTCTGGCTTTTATGCAAGTTCACTGCTCTTTTGAGGGCCAGTTGCCAGTTTAGGTCCTTCAGTTGAAGTGGGCTGCCAGTAAAAGCACCCTTGTTAGAATTTGTGGTGAATCAGTTTATTCTAGTCATTAATCTGCATAATTAAGGTGGAAATGAGAGTAATAAATATACTTAAGTGTTTGAAAATGGTTTTCTTCCTGAAGATTTTTCACAAGGTGAAAATTAGGATTAATTCTAGAGTAGAACTGACTTTAAAACCCCATTATAATTGACCTTAAAGCCACCATTCTTTCAGTTACTGAGAAACATTTGCTGAAATTTAATTGAAAAGATCACTGAAACCTGACCCATGTTATAACAATATTGGTACTAGTTTTTGCTCATGATTTCTCTTTGTTTATACAGACGTGTTAAAACTGGAGCAATGCCTGTCACTTCTGTAATGGACAGTGGTGAATTCCAAGAGGAAAAATTTGTGTAAAAGATGTGTAGTAGTATTTACCATTTCTTTTTCTTCCCCCTGTTTTATGTTTCCTTATTTCACTTGTCTAAAAGCCTCAGAATGGCATGTTGATTTAAAGGCACAAAGCCCACACAGTGAATCCCTCTTTTGTTATGTCAAAATTATAGGAAGCCCTACTTACTCTTTTTAAGTGCTTTACTACATTTTTTATCAGATCAAATAAGACATCAGAATTGGCCTTTGAGTGACTCAAAGTCTTGAAAGCTTGTTTATCACACAGCAGTTCAAAGTAAGTGTAATCTCTTGATGTTTGTAATTTTTTTGTGTTTTGATTCCCACTAAACTGTGTCCTTTGTATCACTTCTTGCGGAGGTATTGAAAACCTCTGTTTCTCATGTAAAAAGTTACCTTGCAGTGAGAAACTTATTCAACATAAAACAATGTAAAATTTAAATCTATATCCACTTTAGCTCCATTAAAGCTCAGTCTGGCTGTCTATTTTGGTACTTTTAGGTACCTACAGTGTAGGAAAATGGTTGTCTTGAATAACGTCAGCTTGTCTTCTCTCATTGCAAAATAAAGGTCAGTGCATGTTTTTGCCATACAGGTGAACTAAGAAATAGCTGAAAACTAGGAGATCAGTTTTCAAACCCTGTATCCAAAAATCAAACTGTACCAGGAGATCAGGCAAAGTTTGTGTGTTGGCCTGCTCTGATTGAGCAAAATGCTTCCCTTGCTGCAGAGTGTTTCTTTCACTGCCTGTGAAAGCTCTTTCCCAATTTTGTCCCCCACAAATTATTTTTAAAGCTCATTTTAGTTGTAGGTGTGTAACATTATAAACAGTAACAGCTGCTAAGAGTGGTTTCTGTGCAAGTTCTTTAAGGTTGCTGGCTGCAGGGAGCGATGGACTGCAGGCCAGGCTTCCTGCCACCCGTGCCACCCCAAGCTCTTCCCTTGCAGGGTGTTTGCTCTGCAGGCATTTCACTGAAAACAGACAGAAATCAGGCAGTTTTGTTAAAGCTGATGTGGTGCTCTTTGGGGTTTCATGTCGAAGTCATAGACTATTTGGTGTGACAAGAGTTCACATGCATGTTTTAGTGTCTTACTACCAGCAGTTAACCCCTTGGTTACTGGTGTTACTTGGGGCCCAATGTTCATTCTGTTAATGGCAATATCAGCTCCGTGTTTCAAACAGTTGATACTTTCCTTGATATATTTTTCTAGCTTCTTTCCATTTACATTTTTACAACATACTGATTGTGTATGTGTATCTGCCGATGTATGTAGACACATAACCAGATATGCACACATGTGCAAATGTGCGTGTATCTGTATATATGTGCATGCATGCACACTCCCACCCCCAAATTCCAGCAGTATTTATTCACAAGAATTTGTGTCTTGGTTAACAGATGCCTATCTCTGGAGGAAATAGTTACGTAGAGCAGTATGTAATGTACAAGGGCATTTCACAGATAGCACTCTTACTTGGTTGCTTTCAGAGTAAACCATAACAGTTCTTTAACAGGATAGGAAATGAAAAGATGGCAAAAGACATTTGAAAATATTGGGGGGGTGTATGTGAAGAGGTTGCTAGCTGGTAATTATACTGGAGTCTGGACATGTCAGCTTGTTGCACTCTCCAGATTGGGGAAATGGCAACAAACTTCTGTCTGGAAAATTTTTGAGGTTACAGGAAAGCACTTCAAATGTAACTTTTTTCCTGTGAGTCCTTTATTAAATTATTCATATACTTTCAGTTTTGCTTAATGGACCTGTGGAAGTGCAGTGCTCCCAAGCTGAAGTGTTTGTTTTGTTAGTCTTCCAGATGGACAGGAAAGGTGATTTGGGACTCACGTATAGAAGAACGAGCATGAGCTGTAAAGTACAGGGCAATATATGGCATACAAATTAATCTGTTATAGTGCTGTTACAGACTCTAGAAGAGTCTGAATAGACATACCCAAACTAGCTTTAGATACGCTTGGCCTTCTAATATTTTTTTCTTTGTGATATTCCCAGCTTATAATACACGTCTTTAAATGATATTTGAACAGAATTGGCCCTTATATTTTGGGGGGAGAGTAGTAAGTGTCTGAACTATCCCAGTTCTGAAAGCAGAAATCTTTGTGTGGGCATAGTGGCTTCTAAAGTGCCTTTTGCCAATGGATGACTAATATCTAATAGTTTCCTATGGTTTCCTGGTAAAATATTTTAATCCAGGTCTTGGACAGGATTTGCAGAAGGCTGGAGGAGAGTGATTGGTAATTCAGTGTCTGACAATCTTAACTCTAAAAGTGTAAGTGAGAAAGCTGGTCAGAGCCTTGCCTGGGGCTCAACAGATGTCTCTGGAACCACCAAGGGTTCAGCTGGAGGAAGCAGGTGCTTGTTCTAAGGAGCCCTGGGAAAAGAGGGGGAAGCCTGACGAGCCCTTGGGGTGAGGGTAAGGGAATGACGAGAGGGTCTCTGTATCCCAGCCTGCCTGGGGCAGGGATGAGACTCTACTTTGCGAAAGCTGAAAGGGTGATTGAAAGGAAAGGCATGATGGGAAGCCCGTTTGCTTGGCATGGGGAGGGCATTGCATGCAGAGGTGTTAGTTCTGTAAATAAACCGTTCAGTTGGACTTGCTTATTATTTGTAAGACTTAAGTCTTAGCTGATATGTTTTCAGGTACTGCTGCCCTGCAGTGTTCTGGATTGAGAGGTACAGAAAGAGCAAAACATTCAGCAGGCTATTCATTTACTCTAGTAAATAATCTTGATTGTCCATGCACCAGAAGTAATAAATGGTCTCCTTCTGCTCCCTGTGTGGTGACTTAAGGTGCCTGACATTCCACTTGCCACTTCGCTGCTGCCAGCAGTTGTTATGCAAGGTGTTACACCCTCTGGGAGAAGTGAAGAAAACAGATGTTCAGATCCAGCTACTTGATGGATTTTGACCATGCTTAAGAAGAGGTGGCCATAGCATGGGACTTGGCACTGGGCTTACACAACTGTGCTGTTTGATCTGGTTTTAGAAGCAGCAACAGACATCAGAAATGTGCTCAGTTGGTGTAGTAAGGGACCAGACTGGCAAGTCAGGTTAAGATGCTCGGTGTGCTGGCTCTATTTCCAGCTGCTGAAGACCAAGATGATGTTACTGGTAATAAGTTATCCTAACTCTGCTCAAATAAAACCAAAATGTTCCCTTTTTGTAAATTTAGGCTCTGCTTCTTCAGTCTGTGAACTTTGGTGTGACATGTAGCCTATCCTCTAATGTGCTTTTACTTCCTTCAGATTTCCCAGAAGGGAAACACAGGATTTTGAAAAAAGTGTATGTTTTCATGGCTGCTGCCAAATCATGATACTCATACTGGTGTAAGCAAAGCATAGATAGGAGAGATACATGTAATGCGTGAATAATAACCTTCACCTAGGCAGTATTGCAAAGACTTCTGGGTAGTGTGATGCCCTGTTTGAGACTCCAAGCCCAAGGCAGAATAGCAAGAATTCAGAATATAACCAGCAGGGGAGATCTCCTTACAAAGTTTGCTCCTGAGAGCAAAATCTCTCAGAAGGCTAGAATATGAAAAAGACAATGAGAAAAGAGGAAAAGAACAGTCTGTTCTCTATGGCTGTGGTGGGCAGGGCAGGAAATTTATGACATGATGTAGCATGGGAGATTTCTCCAGGTTTAGGTGAGAAAAATAGCCAGAAAGATAGCTTGGTGCTGGATTAGGTTGCCTAGGAAAGCTGTGAATACCCGTCGAAGGCTGATAAGAACAGGTGAGACAAATCTGTCATGAGTGGTTTGTGTCTAGCTGGTCTTCCCTGAGGCGGGGGGATAGGCTTGGGCAAGCTCCCAGACCTCTTCTGTGGTTCTCTGAATATTCAGCAAGTCCTGTGTTGTTTTAATGTCTACTGGGAGCAAAGCAGCTGACAAGCTGCCAGACCAGTATAAGCAAAGTAGGTTAGAGGATTGATGTGTTCATAGCCTGTGGGAGGGATGGAAGCGGGGAGCTCTGATAGTGCCACTGCACAACCCTGTCTCCACACCCTTTGTTCGTGTGATGCATGGAGCTGTGCTGGTGTTAGATCTGGGGCAGTTGCTCAGCAGCCCTCAACAGAGAGAGAGAAGGATAGGAAGGGCAATGGGAAGAAGCAAATAAGCTATCCTTTATCCCCTGCTGCCTCCTCTGTACCCACAAAGCAAATAGACACCACAAGTAATCTGATGTATGCAAAGCTAATTGTTACAACATTTACCAACTTTGTATTGCATGTCCCCAGTTGATATGTTTCCTTCTCAGGAACACACTGAAAGATTTAAAAAAAAAACCCACAAAAAAACCCCAAAACAAACAGCCTACTGATTCCATTTTTTTGCTAGTGAAAGCCTCTGTAATTTATATTACTCAACTGAATTTCTGTTAAGTTCCTCCATAAGCTGGAATTGGCAGACTTTGAAAAATTTCATTATACATGTGCTTCTCCCACTGCTCTCTTCTGCTTGATACTGAGCCCATATGAGAAAAACATCTCTGAGAATTTCTTAGCATTTGACATGGGAAAAGGAAGAGTCACACAGAAATGGAAGAATAGGAAATGATAGACCAGAGAAGCTGCTTATTTAGAGCTTGTTTATGCAGAAATGGATGTCAGAGTTGTTCAATGGATGAAGTTGTACTAGGGTTGAAGAAACTGAGTGTCCTAGCAGACCCCTCTAACTCTCTTTAGTAAGTCTGTGGTCCCTGGTAAGGGAGAAAATACTCCTAATTCTGTCAAGTGAGGCTCTGTTACAAACGAATTGTACATAAGGGTTGAGCAACACTATGCGGATGGGATTGTAATGGTTCCCGAAATAAATGGAGGCATGAAGATATAATTCATCAGTTGATTCCCTAGCGTAAACAGTCCTGCGTTTCCTATCATGAGTGGAGCTCTGGCCTTTCCTGGAATGTGGCTAATGCTGGGGAAGCAGCATGGCATGGATGCACCTCAGATTTAATTTCTCAATCAGTTGTGCATGAAGCTCAGCACAGGTTTGTCATCCAACTTGCTCCCTATCTTCTGAGATGGTCTTGTATGAGCCTTCTCAGCTCTAGGCCAAAGGCTCATCTGATCAGTGGAGGCTTTCTCAGACATGCCATGCACGGGCATAATATGATTGTCAGTGAATCCTAAAACAGTTTATGTATCTGTGATGCAAACTGTCTCTTTTATTATTATTTTGACATGAATTTTAGTACTCTGGGGAATATTATGGCTGTGAGGGGCAATTGTCAGTTTTGGTTTATTTTTTTAAGCCTTCCACTTTTGGGGATCTTTGAACATCAAAACTTAAGGTTTTTTTCTTTGGAAACAATAAGGACTTAACAAAAATTTCCAGTATAAATGTCATTAACATAGTGTTGGTGGCTGTAAGTATTTGAAAACCTTGGACTCAATAGACTGGGATAGAAATCACAAGGTTTTAATAACATCAGGTTCTTTTCTGGGGAAGGAGTGGTGTTTGGTTTTGGTCTTTGGGTTTTTTTTTTGCTTTTGAGTGCTGAAGAATGTTTTTGAGCATTTATTTATCAGTATGGGGTTCAGCAACATTTATTTAATTAAGCAGGAGGAAATAAAAGCTTCTCTTATTAATGTGTGAATCTGCAAATTGCAATTTTTGAGCAAGTTAACCCTAGCGTCACTGAGAAGTTGCTGGTTAGTGTTGTGCACATGCATTGCAAGGTGCTTGAGAGGAGCTGAGTGCTGGTGCACACACAGAGGATACATTTCCAATTTAGTGTTCCTGCAGTGTCCCAGGAGCAGTATGGATCTGGCCTTCTCACTTTCTGTGCGATGCCTAGATCTAATTGAGAGCAGGGCTGCTGTTACATGTCTGTCGGTTAAAGAATGGCTTTAACTTTTGTAGGCGAGAGTATGTGTTCCCATCCTTCTCCCTCATCTGTGTCCCTTCTCAAGTCTCTCTAGGGCAGCACTATGGCTTCTCTCAAGCTCTCCTAGGCTTGGGTGGAGTGAGTGTGATGTTCAGAAAGTTGGGAAGAAATTGCTGTCCTGGGAACATGGGTAGTGCCAGCACCAGAGCAAGTTTAAATGAAGGTGAAGGATTTGACTTGATGCTTGGTGCCTGGAGCTGAACAGCAAGCAGAAATACTGTAAATTTCATCCTATAGCAACAGAAGTGCAGCTCCAAGGGTGTGGCTGGGTTTGAAGTTCTTCATGCTGGTAGACTCGGTATTTATACCCTCATTTTAGTAGTCAAGTATCTCACTCTACATCGACTCTTTCCAGGCTGTGGGATGTTTCTTGAAGCACAGATAAGTGTATACCATCCATGGCTGTCATACCATTTCCTGGAATAGCTATCATATTTTGTATCTCTATTGATTTTTAAAGGGAGTGATTTGTGTTCAAGCCTTCTACTATCAGTGTCGTTTACTTCGTCTATTGGTCTTAACGGATGTTATGTTCTGCTGGAAGTCAAAGGACTTGTTGGCTTAGCTCTCGGGTCATGTGAGCCCTTGCACTGTGTGAAGATCAGCTTGCAAAAAGATAAAAGATTTAAAAAAACCCTGAAACTCATATAAATAAATCTACCTCTTTCTCCCCCTAAAAGAGGATAACCTTTATCACTGTGTCCAGTTCCCTACTGAAACCAAGTCCCTCAATATGGGACTTGGGTGAACTCTGAATCTTGTAAGGAAAATCTACCCAGTTTTTAGTTCTACTGACTGTTTCAGTATTAACCTATTCCTACTCTATCAAGTTGAAGAAAGCTTCCTGTAGTAAAGTGAATTGCAGGTTGTGCTGCTGCTTTGATTTCTGTGTGTGTAAACTCTTTGCGTATGTTACATGCGTAATCTGTATATTTGATGGGCAGAGGTTAGGCTGAGAGACCGTGCTTAGTAAATCTTTTGCTAGTTTGTCAGCTAGGATAGTGACAATGGGAGGAAAACTTTGTAACAGGCAGCAGGATGGATGTTCATCATCATCAGTAGTCCTCTGTGTGTGTGCCTGTGCACCCACATAGCTCTCTTGAGTGGATTTGAAAAGTCCTAAGGTGCTCTTTGGAAACTAAGCAATGGCTTTCATTTCAGCCAGTTGCTTCCAGCAGATGTGACTGCAAGGCTGAGTATAGAAAACATGGTCGTTCCAGTCTGTATGGCTGACAGATGTTGTGGAATGGGTTGTTAAGGTTGTTCTTTGGGGAGCAACTGAAGATGTGTGAGAGCCTGGATAAAATATTCAACCAAATTCTCATGACAGGAGGTAATAATGCAGTATAAATGCAGGCAAAGAACCCTCTACAACAAACTGGAACTCTGTCAGCTGTCTTATGTCTGCTGTATCATGAGTCATGGCAGTTGCATGCCTTGTTTCCAGATCTGACGCTTTTGAACTATACAGACATGTAGCAAAAGTTTTAGGAAATAAGAGGTTGTGAATTCCCATAATTTCCATTTAAATAGGGAGTGGTCAATAGCTGCGTGTTTCTATTTTTTTAAAGTTTAGAATGATTGGAGCAGTAGTAAAAATGCTTTCAGTGCTCTTGCATGGAAGAAATTTTCCTTTATTTTCAGAATATGTAAGTTCTTGACTTTAATCAGAGCGAGGCTTGAGGCTTTGGGTTAGGGGTGATGCTTTTCAAAATATAAAGGTGACTGGCTTTCCTTCCTGCTTTACATATTGTTTAAAGAAAGCTGTAGAATTACATTAAGTTATGGGGTTTTTTTTTGTCCTTGGGCCTTATTTCCAAGGTCCGTGTTCCACTTTCAGAAGTAGAAGGATGCCTGAAGTTCAGAAGAGCATCGCGGAGCAGCTGAAGGTCAAGGAAAAGAAACCAGAGGAGTGGTGTGACAAGATGGTCATATATATACATATATCAGAGCAGTAATCGAGATTTATTTATTTAACACTGAGCCAACCAACATTTTTCTCATCTAAATTTGGGCTCTAAGAAGGCCCTTACTGCTGGACTTCAAAAACTGTTTTGTGAGCAACATATGGCATCAAATCATGTGTGGTTTACTAAAGCTCAAGAAATGCTTCTCTCTCTCCTCTGCTGCTTTCATAGGTAGTGCCACCTGGCACTCCTACCTGTGGAGAATACAGAATGAGGACTTAAGAAAATGTTATTTAATTATAATTCTTGCTTTAAAATAGTGGGGGAGAAAAAAAGAATTAAATAAACTGTTAACCTGTTATGTGTTGCTCCTTAGTAAGTATATAATTTTTACCTATTTGAAGTAAGAATTAGCAACTTTCTGATAAGGGAGTGAGAACAATTTTGATCCCTTTTATTCTTTTCTGTCTTTCTGTCCCTTAAAACCTGTTCTAAATCTGTTTTGAATCCTGATCCCTGCTGTTCTGGGCAAAGCCTTGCATGCAGTATATTCCTTCTGTTTTATTTAGTAAGCTACGGTAGATCAATGAAAGGCCTCATCATTAATACAGTCTAGCATTCATAGTTACAGAAATAGATCGAGTCTGTTTAGGTCACCTCTGAATGCCACTGACTGGTAGAAGTCATGAGGTGGAGGAGAAGAAAGTTACACACCTGTGCATTTATCTCAATTTTTAGAGCACTGAAAAAAGCTGTGAGCTCCTCCAAAAATGTGCAAGCATTATCGGTAAACCAGGTTTAAATATTTATCTGTCTTAATCTGAGCATATTGGGTTGTGTATGTGTATGCAAGTAATGTCTTCTGCTAAGGGAAAAGTAAGATTGATAAAAACATTATTCCTGTGGATCCTGTCTGCAGATAGCTCCTTACCGTTTCTGTAGTCTGAAGCCAACCCTATTCTTTCCCTGTTGTCATCTGCTTTGTCCTCTTGGTGTGTAGCTACTTTGAAGATAGTTACGATGGTAAGGGTGAGTATCCTCTGAGGTCAGTCTAAATCTTGTAGCATAGTATAATACAGTGCTTCCTGAGTAGGTTTATGTATTTGTGCAGCTCATCAGTTCTCTGCAGAGATCTTGGAAGCAAACTGATGTTGTAAGCACAGTATTACTTTGAGTTAATAAACTTTGCCTCTTGGCAAAGCTAATTGCCTAAGATAAACCAGCAAACTGAGATTTCATGGTCTCTGGTGTTTGAGTAAGTCTGGTCACTGTTAATGCTAGTATCTATGCTTCTAGTGTAGTGTGGTTAATACAGGAACGACATCTATGCAGGACATCTAACATCTAGCACGCCCTGGTTCTCAGCTGAATAGTTACACTTGAGCACTGAAAAGCTGATGGCTGTCTTGACAAGAAGGTGTTTTGTTTTATACTCATCGGCATTTCCTAAAGAATGCCTGGCTTTATTGCTCACCATGGCTCCAAAGTTGAAGGTGAGAAATGTCTGGCTGAACCTACTGAATATACTGAGCTCTATGGCCTAAAGGATATTTATCTATATCTATAGACCTCTTTAAACATGCAGAAGCCCTTTGGAGGTCAAAGTGATTCCAGAGTTCCTGATTTGTTTAATAACTGAAGATAATGTACCTTTACTGCTATGGTGTGCTATAAAATAGGTTAAGTCATTTGCTCTCTTAGGAGCAAATATTTGGTCATGTACTGCTACCTGTTGTCATGCAACAAGAAAACAGCACTGTTTTGTTTTATTGGGCCTTTTTAGATGGGTGCACTAAGAGTATTTGTTGCTGTCTCTTCTTGCACTGGTTCACCCTCTCTGAAAGCTAGAGATGTTTAGTGGTATTTAGTTTGTAGATAGTTTACGCTTTTGCTTTAGAGAGCTTCACCAGCTCCAGCACTCACTGCAGTTTGGGAAGGGTGCTCTGTTGTCAGCTCCTCCTATATCTTGTGCTGTTCTCTGATATATAATTCTAGTCAGTGTAGTCAAGACTTGCCATTCTGTGACTAGAATTACAAATAATTTTAGTTATTTGTACAAAATGTCTGACTTGCATCCTTCAGTGTTTGTAATTTCCGTGGCTTCTTCATGATGTTTCCTTTTGTTGAGAATGACTAAAAGAACCTTCTGATTTTGTTTGTCCCCTTTGTCTTCTGTGGGATGAAAGAATAGAGTCCCCTTTTCCAACCCATTGTCAGTCACGCAAATGTGTTGTCAAGTAAATTTCAGAGTTCTTTGGTTCAGTGAACAGGAGAGTCCCATTCTTTGCCTTTGACCAGCGTTTTAACCCATTCTGCTGTCTGAATTGACTGTCGTATGTCAGGTGCAACGATCAAACCATGATAGGGATAACAATACAATGTTATGCCTTCTCCCATGCCTATACAGCCTGCTATTTTCTATATTTTTTTGTGAGCTGTTTATGGCCAGGAATAAATGCAACTCATTTTGCATCAAAAAATGTCATCTGGTTCTCCTTTATTCACTATTTTATTGATGAACTTATAGAGCTATAATTAACTGATCAGGAACAATTTTCCTGGATGGAGGTTGGTCTTGGTTACATCTTACTGTAACCTACATATGCTAGTGTAAAAATTGCAGAAGGCATTGGTATGAGGAAGACATAATCTGATCTTTGTGTATGACATGTTTATCTTCTAGGAAGGTCAGTCTGAGAGAAAGATGCTTAGGTAGAAAAATGTAAGAGTGCTACTTTAAGAAAAAAAACAAAAACAAAACCAAACAAACAAAAAACAACAACAACAACAAAAAAAACAACCACAAACCCAAAACCCACCAAAACCCAAACAAACAAAAAGCAAGCAACAAAAAACCAACCACAACTATTTTCAGGAATTATCTGTGTCATCTCCCTTTCTACTTGTAATTACAAGTATTTCATTCTGAAACTTATGACATTTGTTAACTCCAGTTTCTGATCTCCTGATTACTTGCTGAATAGAGTTTAAGTACAAGTTCTTACTAATCAGATTTGTTTTCTTTAATGGAGAAAAAAAGAATATGTTACCTGATTATTTTTTTTGAACCAATATGTACTTGTGATCCATTAAAGAGGATCCAGAAAGATGTTAACGGTGGAAGAGTTCTTTCCACTATTTGCTGTGATTATCCAGATGATTTCAAGTTAGATAATAGGTCCAAATTAATTTCCTTACTTTGACATTTGTAGTTTCACAATAAAGAATTATTGATGAATTTTCATGGATGTTTTTTTCTGTGTGCTTCATACAGTTTAGAAAACAATGCTTTTTTAAAAAGCTCTATGTGTATATTAGTATTTATCTCTTTCTTGTTAAATGCATGACTGGTAGCAGCATCTGTTAGCAGTAAAGATTTTTTTTATTTTAAGCCAGAAGAGTAGGAAGTCTTACTTTTCAGCTCATTATTACATTTGTTTAAAACAATTCACTGTTAATTATATGCCAAATAAAAAACTATCAGTCAGCATCCCTAGCATTGACTTTCCAAATATTCTGAAACCAAATTGCAGGATTGTATATTGGTACTATGCTTTACTGCTGTGTTCTGAGAACTTAAAGAAATAAAACTATAAACTATTTAAGAATAAATTCTGGCAAATTTCTTCTTGGAAAGGGTGGTCAGGCATTGGAACAGGTTGCCCAGGGAGGTGGTGGAGTCACCGTCCCTGCGGGTGTTTAAGGAAAGGTTAGATGTGGTACTTAGGGACGTGGCTTAGTGGGTAATAGGTGGTGGGGGGACGGTTGGACTAGATGATCCTTGAGGTCACTTCCAACCTTAATGATTCTATTCTAATATAAAAGCTGTTATTTTTTAATATATATATTTGTGTGATATCTTTGAAAACACGCCTTTCAAGACCCTGGAATACTACTGAAACAAGCATCGAGGAGAGACGAAGCAACAGCCCCTGGAGCTGTGTGTGCAGAACTGTGACCTTATTCTATCGTGGAGAGAACCTGAAAGGTCCCAGATAAGTGTGGTTTTTTCATTTTTTTTCCTCCCCCCCTTGTTGCTAGTCACATGGCAGATCACTAGGATCTTTGTCCTCCCCTCCATGTTTTTCCTTGTCTCTTGTTTACTGTTGTGGGACTAGACTGAACTTTTTTCCTTCTCCCTCGAAGTACTGCAGAGCACTTCCTCATTTCTTGTGATGGTTTGAATTTGACCTTCTGCTGTCCTCAGTGTAGATGGCAAATAGCTTTGTAGACTGTTGTTTCCCAGCTGTTTTAGAGATCTTCATAGATTTTTGTGGACATTTGTAGAAACAGCTTGTGTGCAAGGCAAGCTAGCTATCCCTGAGCAGCTGGGTATTTATGACCCATTAACATGTGCTGAGTTTTGAGACTTTCTCAAATGATGATACAGAGCTTGAGTACTGATCACGAGGGAGGTATTTGCTGCCTCGGTGCTTAGCACTTCAATACAATTTTTTATGCTTTGATGTTCTATTTAGTGGTGTGTTGGGAAGAGCTTTGAGCTTACGGAATCGAGCTTTTCGCTGTGCATCCTGTGCTGCTATTACATGTAGAATCTCTGTCTGGAGACATCACTGTTCTTTGCATTAGCAACTTCTCCATCAAAAAACCCTTGAGACTATATGTTTTGGAAAGCTAGCCAAAGACAGCCATGTAACTTAGCATAACTGACTGTCATCAAAGCCTTCGACAGCTTGGTGTTCTAGCCCATGCTTCTACGAAATAGAGAGGGAGCAAAAAGGGTGCACCATCTGCAGATGAAGAAACCGAAGGGGTAGGGTCACTCACATCACTTTTCTGAGGGAGAAAGCTGATCAATGGACAGACAATCTAATGTCAACATAGACATTTACCTCTTATCTAAACTGGTAAAGTCAAAATATTTTCTTTGGGACTAATGCTTTTCTAAACTCTTTAGCTTTAATTGACAATTATTCTTAATGTTATGAGCTCAGCTGAAAAGTCACCATGCTTATTTTCGGCTGAGCTCTACAGTATCAATTTTTTCTTAAATATTTAAAAATACTGTTTGGGGTTGAGAAGGTGAGCAGTAGAAGAAAGAAAAATGTATTCATCAAACACTTCTAATTTTTAAAGGTAGTACAGCATTTGTTTTAAATGATGAGATCTGCAGGATCACACTTTCTTTTACCTGTCAAATTTGGATGAATTGCCATTTAGCCTGGGTGCAACTTCTGGCAGAGAAAACAGACTAGTAGTTGGGAATCATTCAGATTAGGAGCTGAGGAAGGCGGACAGGTGTTGAGGAGCATTTAGGTCAGACAGACACATTAATAAAACAGAGATGCTTTTCAGCCTAGTAAGGAAGAATACACAGCTGAACTGGAGGAGGAACAGATGGAGATCATGGAGTTAAAATGTCAGAGCACAAAGGTAAAGTGAGTCTGTCAGACTGGAGGCTGAAAGAAAATGACTGCCATTGTCTGTACACCTGTGTGAGAAGGCAGAGAGCAAGAAGACGAACTCCTTTGCCCAGTGTTACCGAGGCCTGGCAGAATGACAGGAGTTGATGGGCAGCTGGGATTCCTGACTGCTGACCGCACGTAGGACAGATGAGGTCATAGATCTGAGGGGAAGCTGTTCTGTGCTTTTATAGGAAAGGAGATGTATGACAGGACAGGCATACTGGTCTGACTGCAGTTTAATGTTCTCTCGCGCGTTATTCTGTCCCATAATGTATGTGTTCAGAGAAGCAGGGTTAAGTGTGCTGATCTAGCCTCAGGGGGCTGCACCTTTGGAATAGTGCAGTGCTGGCTTAATGCTCAGTTAATACGGGACTGCTGGTTTTCAGTGGGATTGCAATAAACGGTTTGAGCAGAAGGCTATGTGGGAAAGCCTGAACAAGAGTGCGGGAACGCAAGACTTTCTGCTCTTGTGTGGGTACTCTGTTCTGTTGTGTAATCAGGCTGCTGGCAGTTTTCTTAATCAGCATTTCACTTTTGCAGAGAGCTACTCTGCCTCTGCCACAGATTTTAATAAAGGTGTTTTTATTGCAAGAATTTTGTCATCCTAGCAGGACAGTGTTTTCCTTTTACTGGATGAAATTGGAAAATGTAGTTATGGTGAAAGATACCCTAGGGCAGGAGATGCTAATTGTGCTATTAATGGGAGATGCTGTCACCCACACTTTTTTTTCAGAAGCATTGCGTATTGTTCTTTAATCGCATATTAGAGAATAATACAAAAATAGTTGATCCCTGTTGCATGGGGCGTTTTGTAAGTGCTGTTTGTCTCTTTCATAGGAGGTGGAAAACCTTTGCCATAAGAAACACAGTAAATAGGGAAAAGAATCTGATCCCTCCAGATGCTCGAGGAAAACTGTTTTATGCTGTTTTCCCCGATACATGAGGCTGGTGGTTTCTTAGTGCTAATTAACATTCATGTCTTCAGTCCTTAAAAACAAACAACAACAAAAAAGACCCCCAAGTCCCAAAATAATACTTGGCTGGAACTATAGATAAGACTGTCTATCACTGTATGAGACAGCCTGGTATCCTCTTAGAGATGTGAATAGATTCCAAGCACTGTTACTGCACACTGCAGAAAGGCCCTGCTGTGTCATATCACTCCTTGTTTATCTCTCCAGTTGAAATCAGCTGGTACAGCTCGAGTGTATTCTGCAGCTAACCTAGCAGCTGTATTTCTAGCATGTTTCTGGCAAAGTGGGGAGGGAGCCTGACATTAAATAATTGAAGAGCTGTGGAACCGGGATGGTGCTTGTCAGATAGCTGTTGCCTGTTGCTTTCCTAAGACTGACGGGAAAAATAGGAGCCATGGGATCACAGTCGCTAAAGCAGCAGAAAATCACTGGAGCAATTACTTAGTGTCAGTCTTGTAGTGCCATGACTTCCTCATAGTATGTGACAGAGAAGGACAAGAGTAATTCTTTTGGTGATCAGAAGCAGTAAAGAAAGGTACAGTTTATTTTGAGGCTGCAGGAAATGCATTATGGCCCATTTAGTTGGGAGAGAGGAGGTTGAACCTTCACTCCCTATGGAGTCCTCTGTAAAACCAATTGAAATACATCAGTGAAGGCAGCAGATGGGGAGGAGGGAAAAGAAAGCAACGAAAAGTTATTGTCTGTCTCAGGATTATGCATGCTATCTAGGAATGAGTATTCTTCGAATTAAAAGCCAATAAGAATTTGCATGGGATTGTGCCGGGCAGTTTGTGGTGAGAACCAGGTACACCTTTGAAGCTCTGTGTATAGAGGCAGTGGGTCCTGGAGGGATGGTTCATGGTTAACTTGGCACAGCAAAGGTAGCATGCAGCCATCTCCTCCTAAACAGTCAGTGATAAGCAATAAGACACACAGTAAACTGTCATTATTGATGCTTGTGTAGTATTTGAGATGATGTCAGTATCTTGCTGCCATGAGTTCTGAACTCTGCTGCAAGGTGGTCTTTCCTCCATATGCCCATGTGAAAATGGGGAAGTTACACAAGCAGTATGTAGCGTGGGGGGTTCTTTCTTACTCAGTAATTCAAACAGAGATGGAGTGTTGATGGCAAAAAAAAAAACAAACAAAACCAGGTAACCTTTTATTCGTGCATTATTCATATGCACATTAAACCATAAAGGGTAATTTGCTGAACACATACTCTCAATTTCTGGGTAATGCACGAGTAACACAACAGCCACAGGCAACTAGGTTGATGCTTCCAGCTAGCTATTCAAACACAAAATGTTACCTTGAAAGATTCAGGGGTTTTTAATTATAATTGAAGCATCATTTTCTAAATAGCTTCTCATTTGCAACTTCAGCAAGAATGTTTGAAATCAAGGGGAATCTTCTCGGATATTAAGCAGTCCTGATAACAGTATTAATACTAAATAACATTTAGCAAAGTAATCTGTTTTAATGTATCCATAAGAAAACAAAAGCAGTAATAATTTCTAATTACTATTTGTACTTTATTGGCGATGGTTACAAAACTCATGTGGCTTTAAAGAAAACATGTAAGGTACTAAGGCAGTTTTTCTAGCTTCAAATCCCAGAGAAATCCTTTGCAGTGGTAATGCAAATCGAGGGTATTTTTCTGGCATGTCTTTGTACATGATTCAAAATAGATTTAAAAATAAGTAGTATAATGTTGTTGCAAGTCTGTACAGTATACTGGGTAGTCGGTTTCTGAGATTATAAAAGGAAATGCAGGCAGAATCTTTAGAAAGAACTGGTCTTTCTTCTGAAATGGACTGATTTTTGCTATACAATAGGAGATAATAACACTACTTTGGCTACCTGAGAAACTTGTGTGCAGTGAATGGCTGTCTGTGCCTTTAGGAAGGTGGATGTGATGGGTACCTGCGTGTGAAAGGAAGGAAGGATGGTTTTGCCTCGTGTGCAAAGGATGCAGAATGGGTCCTCAACAGAGAGAAACAGTCCATATTTATCCAAGAACAAGAGCAAGGGGCAGTATATATGTTATGGAAAAGACAAGGCCTGTAGCATGTCACAGGCAGATCTTGCATGCTGTTAGGACCCTGCCAGGATGGCAGCATACCACCAGATCCTGAGGAAAAGCGATGGAAAACTCAACAGTTTTCATGTATGAGTTGTTGCAGCAGCCCCATGCTCAGTTTAAATCAGAGACATTAAAAGTCTGTTTCATGAAAATCAAGGCAAATGTTAGACTTTATTTATATTTTTTTTTCCTGCTACGAATCTGGGCAAGTTCAGAGTCAGGGCTACCAGTGCTGTCAAAGGAGTAACACTTTGTAACATTGGTTGAGGTTTTTACTTGGACATACAGCTTGAAGGAGAGGGAAGCAGAGGAGAAGAAATGAGAGAGTGTGAAGTGAAATTTTCTGTTGAGACCAGTTGAAGCGTACCCAGTTTGGTGCCTAATAACTAACAAAAAAGAGTGGGAGCTTTTGCATTTATTTTCATAAATATTTCAAAAATGCTAGGAGAAAAGAGTGCTCAGGGGCCAGCAGTGTGAATCATCAGGTCGAGGAGTTTGAGAGCGATGGTCAGTCTCAGCTAGTGAGGCTGGAGGGTATCTTGAGGTGGGATGGGACAGTCTGCCCAGAGGTCAGGCATAGCTGTTGTGCTCTCATGCAAGAAAACGAGGTTGGTGTGTCTCTTGGGCTGAGTAGACTGACTTCAGACTTCTGTAAGCCTGTAGGATTTAAGAAAATGTTACCTTCAGGAAAACTTGCCCTCTCCTTTTCTTTTGCCCTGAGCATACTACTAAAAGGAGTACTGATCCAGTCTTTGTAAGGGGACTGTGTTGATGCTACTGGCTATGCAAGGGCATTTGACTTTTTCATTTGATATTGGTAGACTTGAAGCTTGCTGCATATAGTGATACCAGGTTTCTGATCTAGAGAAGGAAAAAGCCTTTTCCCAAGTTCTAGTCTGTTTAGGGCAGACTGATACTGTTTTCTTTCATGGTGTGTAGATGAAAGGCTGCAGGCAGAACAAGACCGGAACACCAGTGTGAAGGGACCTTTGAAGAACTGAGTGACTGTGGTACAGTCTAAACTTCATGTCGTTATAGCTTCCTTGAGTAAAGTGCGATTTGGCTTGCAGAAAATCAATAGATCTCTCAAATCTATAGGTAACAAGTTCCTCTCTACATTAAATACTCATAGCATGAATAGCATCACATTATAAAAGTTTCTTTATCTTAGTTGTGGGAGAGCTAGATGAGATTTTTTTTTTTGGCTGAAGAACTGAGTCCCTATGTACTATTATTGTGTCTAGAATGCACTGGTAGCTTCTCTTTGCAGTTCTGGAGAAAAAATATAATTAAGATTTTCTCTAACGCATCTCTTTTCTCTTGTTCTGCCGCTCTGCAGAGGATTCAGGATTTTTAAATATACTATCAAATATTTTTAAGCATTACAACAATAAAAATAAATTTTCAAGGATCCATGTGTCCTGCAAGAAATCTTGCAGGAGACTTAAAGAACAAAAATAAAATCAGAGCATCAGGGTTTTTTATTGCTCTTGCCTTTAACTTGTTTGCACTTCATGTGTGTCAATGTGTGATATCAGATTATGTAATTTAGTAACCTGTTTTAATGTATCTGTTGTTATTCAGAAGTGGGTTATTCACTTGAGGATGTTAGAAAGTTTGTGAGAGGGAGGTTTTTTAAGTAGGCCCTTAAGCAGATCAATTTTTACTCACATAAATTTTTCAGGAGTTGCAGGCGACCCGTGCTTAAAAGGAAGTCTCTGTGGCAGGTAGCAAAAAAAGTCTGCCGGTAGCAATGCCGTTTCCCCTCTGAAGGCCAGTGCAGGTTAAAAAAACTGCAGGATGGAAGTTCATTATCTTCCTGTTTCAGTGACCAGGAGATGTACAGCTGCCTCTGGGTGTGCTGTTTGGACCAGCGTGGTGACTAAAGGTTGCAATTAGGCTGTAGTCCTTGTCCTGTTTTCTGTACGCTGCCATGGTGTGTGCTCTGCAACTTCTAAGATAATAGAAGAGAGGAGGAGGAGGAGGAAGGGTGTGAGCAGTGCTGATAAGTGCCTGCAATTACTTTGCAGGTTAAATCCCATCTGGAATTTGATTAATTTACCCCTTCGAGTGTAGTGTGCAATGGGGCTTGTTCACAGTGTTATCTTTTCATGCTGTTTTTCATTAATGTGCTGTATCTGACTCCTAACACTCGGTGTTTTAAAGACAGATTCCTGGACACGTATGTGGAGAGAGGCTATTTCAAATAGTGACATTTTAGAAGTTTTTAGCACAAAACTTTTTTTTTAGAATTTGTAATGTAGTGTTTGTAGGGAGGGACTGTTTGGGTATTTTTGGTTTTTTCTTTTTTCTTGAATGGGCACATATTAGCAGCTTTTTTGGTGATATTTGAAGAGAGACAGAGAATTCATTTATTGTCTATAAAGCAGCTTCTAAAATAACTATTGCCACTGGCAAGAATAACTTTTCCAAGCCAAGATTTTTCTTTACTCTTAAGTAAGTATAATCTAACCAAATAAAGCAACCAAAGTGTCTTAATATTTTGATTTGGAGAAGCCTGGTAATATATCCTGCATTGAATAAAATGGCTGACTGGATTCCACAGGAAAGCATGGTGTCAGGATTGGAGTGATTGCTAAAAACTGGCGACTTAAGTTTTGGCTTGGATTGGTGATTAAAGGGAAAAGCCAAGATCACATTTGAGTAGCCTTGGGAGAGGAAAATGCTTGGAAATCCAGTGTGTTCAGAAATGTTGAAATGTTTTTTTTTAAGTGCATGAGACTTGAGATATCTGTTAGTTTGTTTAACTGTGCTTTGCGTACCAGTGCCTAGAATACAATATTTTCCATTTGAATAACCATGTGTTTGTGCTAGCAGACTTGTGGTGCCAGGGTCATGGTCTTGGGGCTTTATTGTGAATTAGCTGTACTGCTGGGCTGCAGGTTCTTCTGGTGTGTTGCCTTCAGTGTAGTTATTTTCTCTCAGTGGATATATGCACTCCCTGTATTTCTGAATACTGAAAAGAAACACACTTGAGCTGTAACACAGCAGTTGCTGAGGGACACTGGCTGTTAACTAAAATGGGGAGAGAAGAGTCTACCTGTATCAGTGTTACCCAGTGCTCTAGAGAGTATGACTTGAAATGTTTTCAGGGAAACAAGACATTAGCTTTTCTGGTTTGTTTTTTAATTCTTCCCCCCCGCCCCCCCCCCGCCCCCTCCCTTTCCCTGGGAGAATGCAGCCCTGAAGCATGCTCACTGCTGCTGTACAATTTTCTCTCTCAGCTGCTCTACTGTAAATTATTTGTACTCCTCCTGGACATGAGAAAGCACACTTAATCAACACAAAATGCAAGTTCACTATGGTTTTGTGTAGTGGGAAGGGAAAAGGGATTTCTTTGTCCAAAATCCTTATTTAAAGACAAGTTTGGGAGCTGGTATCACCAGAGGTACTCTGATTATTTTTTCTTTTTTTTGGAATCTGTGGTTTTCTGTTGATGCTAAATGTACTTTCAAAACTGTTTTCTCAGATTTAGCAGCCCCCCAGTTCTCAGTATTTGAAGATTGTTTCAACGGTTTTGTTGTGAGTTTATTCTAGGTGTTCCTTAAGTGTAATATAATATATTCTTCCTGTATATTTGGTGCATCTGTTTCCTCGGTTGTGAATCTTTTTGCTATTTATTTTATGAGCAATGAAGGCTTTTTGCAACCAGCTCTAGATGCATGAGACGACTACAGCGTGAAGGCTAGGTGCTGTATTCTTGGAGAGCTCGTGTTCAGTTCTGTCTTCAGGCACGAGCCATTCAGACCTGCCATAGGTCACTGGCTCCCTCATACATTAGTATGCAAATTATTTGAGGCTATTCAGCACTTGGTTTAAGATGGTTTTAATGAATATTGTTGAATATGTTGGTAGAAGCTTTTTCTAGAGAATGCAGTTGGCTCCTTTTGCCTCTCAGACTCTTGGATGGCTTTTAATCATGACTGAGGGCTTTGTCACCCCTTGTAGCTGTGTGGTTGGTTGTGGGAAGGCAGTTTTGATGTCAGCGCAGTTTGGAGGCACGTGTGTGTGTGTGTATTTGAGCAGTGTAGCTAACAGGCTTTTACTGCGCCCATCAGCAGAGGCTGAGGCACTTGACTAACAAACTTCCAAGCTCTGGGAGATGTGTTACTGCCTCTCCTGGAGGAGGCTTGTTTGTGCCCCGCCTTTGTTTTTCAGAGGTACTCACCTGTTGTTTTCTCAGGGTCAAACACATGAATTAGCACTTTGTCCTTCTTGGACTGTAGCTGGTTGTCAGTTTATGCCCAGGTGGTTTGGGATCGGTAATGTGGCCAGAACTACTAACCTGGTCCGTCTAAATGCAGTTTTTGTTTTAGTGGTTGATTATTAAAAGGAATTTTTGATTAATAATAAAGGATTTTATCTTAATAACCACAAATTCTATAAAGGTCTTGCTTGTGAATTGTTTGCCATTCTGCGTGTGAGGTACAACAGCAGATTTCTTCTAGGAAGAAATTCTTTACTGTGATAGGAAGAAATTCTTCCCTGTGAGGGTGGTGAGGCAGTGGAACAGGTTGCCCAGAGAAGCTGTGGATGCCCCCTTGCTGGAAATCTTCAAGGCCAGGTTGGATGGGGCTTTGGGCAACCTGATCTGGCAGAGGGTGTCCCTGCCCATGGCAGGGGGGTTGGAACTAGATAGTCTTTGAGGTCCATTCCAACCTAAACCATTCTGTGATGCTGGTCACTGTACAGAGGGGCCAGCAAATCAAATTTCTGTTTGAATTTATAACAAAAACCTAAACCTGTAAAGGTATCATGCAGCTGCAATCCTGATGAGCTTACTTCACAAGTACTAGCTGAGAATAGTTTGTCAGAGTCTCCAGTGGCTTCTGAGCCTCCTTGTAAAACTAGCTGCAGCAGTCCTGGGTCGGTGCCTGTCTTGTAGCTTGCAGGTCCCTCAGATGGGTGTTTCTGGTGGTGGCATCACAGAGCTGTTTCTTGCTTCTCTGGTTAATCTCACTTTCTCTCTTTAGTAACTCTGTTTCTTTAAGATATGACAGAAGCAGCTCCTCCCTTCCAGGCTCTCGGTCTTTAAGCAGTGCCTTGGCTTAGGTTGGCCCAAAGCAACTGGGAGCTGCACCTGTAGGGCAACATGCTTGGTCAGAAGCACACATGGGATGCAAATGGTACTATCATGGGGCTTGTAACACCTAGCAAACTGTGGCATGAACAATTTTTCTCAAGTTGTCAACTTGACTTAATCTAGTGTGATGTTTATGTAGCCAGGATCACAACCATAAATGCAGACCATCCTCCTTGAATGTCAAGATGGCTTCTTGAAAACTAGAGCTTCTAAGAGACTACTTTTCTTTTTCTTCTTAATGGAAATAAAACATGCTTTACCCTGGCATGCTTGCACAACGAGTGAACTGTTTTGGTTAAAACTTTCCATTAAACAAAATAAAAATCATCTAAGACAGAACTCTACTATGGAAAACTTCAGCTTGAACAATTTGACAAAGCTGTGAGTAACTGAAAACAGGGCTTTCTTACAGAATGCCTGGCCACTTCAGTATTTGGCAGCACCAGCAGTCACACCTATTGTAACAGCAATATTTTCAAGTGCTTCCCGATTTATTATCTGCCATTGGGATGATGACCTGTTTAGCCAAACAGTTTAATAAATCACTCTTGGGCAACTGACACACATGACCAATACTGTGACATTTTTGAACACTTTTGAACAACAGATTTATGGTGAAACAGGGCTGGTGATTACATGGATAATAGAACAGAAAAAGTACGTATTGATGGATTGTGTTCAAACCACATTTCAGAGTGCCCTTGGGCTAGCACTCCAACATATTTTATTTGCTTTGACCTTTGCATAGATCTTAGAAATGTTGACTAACCACCTCATGCTGACAATGTCATTAGGTATTTTGGGGAGACCGTTGTGCAAATGCAGAGGTATTCAAAATGCCTTAAATGCTGCAGACTTTCATGGAATATCAACATGGTGACCTTTGCTTTATGGTTCTGACAGCTAAGGAAATCTCATTATAGACGCTGCAGTGTAATGTTGGTTTGACTCAGTGTTGTATTTCTTAAAAAAAAAAAAAAAAAAAAATCCACCAAACCTGCTCAAAAAGTAATTCAGCCCATAAGGCTAAGGTATTTTATCCTATGTTTTTATGATAGTTTTCTTATTGCTGTATGAAGTGTATTTCAGAGAACAGTAGAAAGCATTTGTAACAGCTTTTGGAAAGAGGACTAGAAATTCTTGCAGTTCCATAGGCATCCCCTGTGTTCCTTTGTGATTGGTAGTTGCTAACCGAATATAGATAATGCACCAGAAAGCATAATTAGCCACCTTCACTGCCTGCAAAAACCTTGTCAAGGAATGAATGGGGTGGCTTGTTCTGGTGTTATGCCCTGGGTCACTGCTGTGCAAGCCGTTTAGGAGGGCTTTTGTAGTTGTAAGGGCACAGTTTGAATGAAACATTATATTGACTCCTATCTGGATATTTGACCAGCTCTAGCTTTTTCGAAATTATGACCAACCACAAAAAAAATATCTAAAAGTTTGTCTCTGGTTTTATTTTGGAGTATGATAAAGGGTGTTTGATTGTGAAGCTGAGATCTGGGTTCAGTCTGTGAGCACCACCATAGTTTTGGAACCGCTTGCTTTTCGGGCACTGTTTCTTCTGTAGTGTCAAATTCCACACTGAGGAGCTGGCCTGTGGATTGTGTTGCTTGTAGTCCCAGAAAGTGCTGCTAACATTGTGACCTCAATTCCTAGTGCTTCCATCATACAGCACATCTGATAAGGCATCCTGGGGCATGAGTCACAGGAGTTTCTTAATTTTCCCCGGTTCTGTTTGACTTGGAGCTGCTGGGGAAGAACATGGAAATGAATGCAGGAGAACTGAATGTACAGATTCTTTTACAGCTACCAAACCTTTTTTCTTTGAACCTGAACCAAAACCTAAAGTAGAATGCATTCTGTCCTATACCCACCACTGCAAGGCCTCTTCTGTTACTGCCTTTTTGAAACCTGGTATGGTTCAGATACTCTGAAATAACAAATACAGCTGTAGCACCAATAGGCTATTATTTTGATAATACTTTATTACTTCCCAGTAATTGTTCATTGTGCCAGTCAACAGATGACTTGCTTCTTGCCATAAGCGTTTGTGTTTAAACAATATGTAGCTCTGTCATGACTACAAGAGAGGTCTCACTGTTATGATGGGAAGGAAGGAAGGGACTAACCTGGGAGAGCTGTAAAGATTATTTGGGAGATAGATTAAGATTTAATTGACCTTTTAAGTTAAGATCCCTTTGAACGGATTTCGTGCATCTGAGGAAAAAAAAACTTGAACTCTCTAACATTTTGGAAGGTTGTATAAGCATTTGTTGTTGTTCCCATTGTTGTGTTTTATTTAGATCACTTGTATTTCTGAGAAAGGACAGTTTGGAAAATAGTCATACCACGTAGATGTGTCTGGGAGCCAGGTGAAACTCCGTGTCATAGGTTGACCTGTTATCCTGCTCTCAGACTTCTGGTTTCCTCTTGTACCCTGGGGTTAAATTCTGTTTTGAAATGAACGGATGCAATCTGAATAGGTTGTAAACTGCAGTCTGTTTTTCTTGCTTCTCTACAGCAGTAAAGCAGGAATGATAGTCTGCTTCCCAATAGCTGCTGTTGGGAGAGCTAAAGGAATTTGCAGCTCTGCAAGGAAATGTATTTGTCCTGCTGATCGCTCATTTCCCGCCCCCCACCCCCCAGCAGGGGGGGAATATCTCATGGTCCCTCTCAGAAGCTGAGGCAGTTTGGAGGAGGAATATTTGGATTTCTGTAGATTTTACAATTTTTTTTGCCTTGTTGTGAGCAAAGCGAACTGTATGAATACCAGAAAGCCTAATTAGGTGTCTTCATGCCCTTAAGACCTGCTTAAATGAGAATAAATGGAATCACTTATTTTAGTAGTTACCATTGAGAGGAATATCTTTTAAAGATGTTTCCAAGTGTATTGAGAAATTAGTTTATAAAATGGCTTCTCCTTAACACTTATGTAAGCTCTTACTAATAGTTGCTGAGACCAAGCTGAAATTCATCTGTTTTGCCTTGTTTCTTCTCTCTGAGAAGACCTGGCAGAACAGGCAGATCTTAAACTCTGTCAGACAGGTCAGTCATTTTTTGACCTTTGGGTGAATTGGCTAGGAAAAAAAAAAGCCCAACCATATGAGTGAGAGGAGGAGGCGAGGTTGGTGCTGTGTTGCAGGAAGCAGCTGTGGTGATCACTGTTACGGACTCTGATGGAATGGCCCAGCCACTTTAAAGTCATGTCTCAGGAATTTCTGCAAACTCAGCATCTTGCAAGCTGCTGCTGTTGATTCTTTAACCTGCAAATAAGATGGGGGAAGTGACACAGGCCTGCTGTCAAGATTGGCAGTGCTTGGATATTTTCTTCTCTTGGTTGGCAGCGATTTGGCTTCTGAACCTGTACTGTGTCACTGCTCAGCTGCTCCTCAGACTTTTATCATCTTCCTTTTTCTCATCATAGTAATTTTAGTACCTCCAAGGAGTTACAGGTTGATGGCCCTTTACCTCCCTCTTATTCTTGCTGATTGCACTTCTGTGCAGCCCTGCCCTACAGAGGTCTTCTCAGAGAAGAAAAATGGCTGTTTTTTTCTCAATATCAAGTTCTTGATCTCTGTGAGCAGAGCGCCAAATTAAAATTGTTGTTACTTTCTGTAATAACACTGATCTTGAAGAGGGCTAACAAAGTATTTTTGCTGGTCTTGCTTAAATGTAAGTGACATTGTATCAGAGAACTAAATTGGAAACAGACATTTATGAAGCACCCAGTGGGGTCCCTAAACTACCATAGAATCATAGAATCACTTAAGGTTGGAAAGGACCTCCATTACAGCTTGTCTTGAGTTTTGAGCCCATAACTGAATTTTAATGGAACTGACCTCCTGCTGTGAAATAGTATTTTAAGGGTATTGAAAAACCTTAGCTCTGAGTATGGAGGTTGTAATTGTGTAGATTATTTTTTTTTTTTGGATCAAGATGGAAGAGGGTAGCTGGGTACAGTCATCTGTTACTGGCTGTTGGTTCTCCAAAGCATTGCTTGAGTGAGTTCTTGTGCAAATTCAGGGTTATGCATAAGTGCAGGCAGATGCCAAGGGATGCTGTGAAAAGATATCTTGATAGCCAGGGGACTCTGGGTGGGCACAACTTAAAATGTGGCTGGTACGGATGAAGCTGTTAATCAGAAATACTTCCGTGTATACTACTTGGCTGATGAGTTTCTTAACACACTACACACACACATATACACTGGAGACAACTGGAAGCACTGAACTTCTGCAGTTATGCTTTGAGCAACAAAATGGTGAGTAGAACTGGAGGAACTATGTACTACCTTCTGTTTTCAGTGAGAGGGATGTAGAAAACAAACACTTCTCAGGGAGAAGAAAAGAATAGAGCGGATGAGGAAGAGAATGAAAAGAACCTTGGGAGAGAGAGAAAAGGTTGACCTTGCTGCCTGGTAAGTTTGGGGCAGGCAAAGGAAATAGGAAGAGACAAGTAAGCTGTTACATCAGTGTGGCTGCTTGGCTTTGCTGTGAGACCTACCAGGTCAAACAACATGAATGAGCTGGGAAGACTCAAGGAGTCAAATTGTAATCTGCCCAGAGAATCCTGCCTGGGCTACCATCAGAAGGGTCTTGACACAAGCCTGAATTTACCTTCAAATGGCCAAAAATACAAGAGGTGAATATGCAAAGAATGTATTTTCTTTCTTTCTTGACCTGTGTTTCTCATGGTGACTAACGAGCAGTCTTAGTCATGAAACTACTGAGTGGAGTTAGCTTGAATAAATGATACATAACTCTGTAGGGTTTAATTGTAGTATGGCTTACCTGGATAATAATCAAAACATATATATCAGCTGCTAGATGGAATATGTAGTACTTGCCTTGTAGGGTGAAGGCAGCTGGGCTTCTCTCCACTCCCTACCCCCCTTCCAGTATGAAGAAACCAAGTGCCACAGTCTGCCAAGACTTGTAGTAGCTAAGAGAGTCCAAACATTGCAGTCCAACTCATGCTGCATGACTGCCTAGGGCGTTTTGTCAATGAAAATGTCTCAGCTTTTGGGTGTTGGTTTTTTTCATGTAAAAACATTTTTTGGGGAAAAATCTGAGTTCAGAGTTAAGTGTATTCAACAGGTGGTTTGGTTTTTTAAATCCTTCAAGAAAAAACTGCATGTTTGTCAAAATGGAGTAAATGAAGAAAATACAACTAGCTTCTCCAAGCCAACTGTACATTTTCAAACTCCCAGTCAGTAATTCTGCATTTTCTGTGTTCAAGATGTCTCTTTATCTAGCTGGGCTGTGAAGGTCTTTGAATTTCTTTAGATAAATGGTAATTTGATAAGTATTGTCATAAAGTAGCAGCACAACATAGTTGACAGTGGAGCTGTTTTATGCTGGAAGCAGGTTTATTTGGAAAATGCAAGTTTGTTTAAGCTGACTGTCAGCAGTAAGAGGCTTTTGTAAAAAAGCTTTGTCAGGAAAGTTTCTTCATTCCTGAGTGAAATTTCTTGTCAAAAAAAAGTTCTGTAAAAGAGAATTTTTCAGAAAGAAAGAGTCTTTTGGTCATAATATTTGAACAGGAATCTGGAAGATGGTTTGTATTTCCAGTTCTGCCATTGACTTTCTCTGTGGTCTTGGACAAATTACAAACACCGTGTTGTTCAGAACTATCCATGAAATCTGAGCAGTTTGATTTTTTTTTTTTAGGTAGTTGTTTAAGGCCACTAGACTTGTGCTGTTCAGCACTTTAAAGCTGCGTGATTGATCCTAGGGGTCATATGTGAAGTAGTTAGAGATAAATTCATGAACACTTCAAGGAAATATATAGGCATAATTCTTTGCTTGTTTTCTGACTATGAAATGTGAACAAATGCTGGTTTGGAGCTAGAATTAGCAATTTGAGAAATTCTGGGATCTGGAAAGAGAGGCTGAACTTGGTAACTAAATACAAACTTTAGGAAAATTTGGGCTGTAGAAGCTCTGAAATAATTTGTTTTAATCTTGTGCAGTGTAACATTTTACTGGAAAAGACTTGGGCAATAAGAAAGGCTGTTTGGGTCCAGCCTAAACATTCTGTCATTTTGCTTTTGCTGTAATGACAGTTCTTGGGGTCTTTTATTAAGTGATAATGTGCGGAGGCAAGACCAAGAATTCACTCATCAGGAAGCTTCTCGACTTCAAAAGAACTGAAGGTTAGGAGAGCAGAATTGGCTTGTAGTCCCTCAATTTTTCTTGCCTGTGGGAAAAGGATAGACGGCCACAGCTCTTCTGAAGGTTTAACTATGACTGAAGTATCAAATGAACTTGATGCTATTAATGACTTCCACTGAAAAACTTTGCTGAATTGCCATCTGTGAGCTCATGACTGCCAAAATGGTGCAACACCGGTCTGGCTAAACGTAAGAAGGCAGGACATCTAGTATTTTGTTACAGCATGCAAAGGCTGTAGCACTGACACTGGGAGTGACCCAGTTTGGGTGTATTATCTTGCAGAGTTGTATAACTTTAATGTTGAAATCTCTTCTGCTACCAATAGAAATATTAGATCAACCTATATAAGGACTAGTAAGATTTACAGGAATCACTGTGATGTCCTAGTTCTAGAGCTGTTTACACCTTTGCTAATGCAACTGATGAAGTAAGTTGAAAAGTAAATGTTAATCCAGAGAATTAAATAAATGAAAATAGCTCAGTGTTTCTTCAGCACTGAAAATGAAGGAGTGGAAAATGTACAAGTTTCACGATGCTAGTGCTAACAAGAACTGTAGATTTCTTTAAATAAAATCCATTGTTCTATAATCTAAATGTGATTGGCTTTCCTTTTCTCTATCAGCTGGAGATTTGCTTTCATAATTTTTCTAGGAGTTTCTGTTAACTAAACGCCTCATCCTCCTTTGAGGAGAGTGGTGCTTCAGATCAGAAATGAGTTTTGGTAGCTTGTGCCTGCTTCTACAGGAGAAGATTTTTGTGCGTGTATAGGATGGGCTGGGGTGTCAGTCACCCTGGCAGGCCAGAAGTTAGTCCAGCAGGTTGCTGCCAAAGTCACAAAATATTTTCTTACCTATTTATTCAGTATGGAACAAGTGGAGAGAGCAGTGTGTTGGAGAAATATGCTCGTTGTCGAGTAGAGAAATGGCAAAGTTAGCTGTCACCTTTAGTCACCGTTGTTCCTTAGTTTACAGGTAATGTTGAACTGATACTTGAGATAAAAAGCATATCCTTAGATGGTGGTATAGTCTTTTGACTAGCTAGAGATAATAGCAGTTTTCTATTCAGCTTGTTCATCATGCTCATGACACTGTAAACCTCAGATACCACTCCCTGCTTGCCTTCTCTCTGTCTCTAGTGTCTCCATGTAAAGGACTTACCCCCTGGATCCTCTCATCGATCGCTTAATTGCCAAGAGGTAACAGGCATAAATTGAAACATATGAGATTCCATCTGATGCAAGAAAATGCTTTTTTGCTGTGAAGGCTGAGAGAATTGGAACAGGTTCTGAGAGGTTGTGGGGTCTTCATTTGTGGAGGTATTTAAAACCCAACCAGATGTGGTCCTGGGCAATGTGCTCTAGCTGTAAGCCTGCTTGAGCAGAGGAGTTGTACTAGGTGATCTCGAGAGGCACCTTCCAATGTCAATAGTTCTGTGATTCTGTCTTTGACTCAGCTGCATCCTTCTTGAGATGAGAACTACACTGGATGTGGGTATGCAGAGATGTTACTTAGTGAAAGAATAACCTCTTATGTCTTGTTCTCACTGCAGTTTTCTCATGTGCCATTTTGTTAGTGGCTTTGTTTGGTTTTTTAGGTTTTTTTTTTGGTCTGCTGACTTGGTCCTGTGAGCTCCTTTTGAAGTTTCTTGCTATCAACGTAGCATTGGTTGCTTGAAAGTATTCAGTAGCACTCAAACTCAGACATTTAACTGTACATTCCCTGCTCCAAGTCACTGATGAAGATATTCATTAAAACCTGTCTCAACTCTGATTTCTGAAAGACCCCCTGCTTACTCTTTTTCATCCTGAAAAGTGTTGGGCTTGGTAGCTTATGCTTTCCTTCTTATTCCAATTATTTTTCATGTGTGAAAGACTATGACATCTTGATTTGGTGTAGAAGCTTGCTCAAGTCTTTTTGAAAATCCAGACATGTTGTATCTGCAGGATCCCATTTATCTATGTGCTTACTGACACTTCTGTAGAAGTCCAGCTGCTGATGAAGCAGGATTGCCTTTTGCAGAAGCCGTGGTGACACCCTGACACAGACTCAGTTTCCTGGTGTGCTTGCTGGTCTTATTGTTTGTTATAGACTGTATATGTCATACTGCTGCTGGAAATCACTCTCTGGTTGTTCCCGTGATGCAATTTGAAGCCCTTTTTGTAAAAGGGAATCCATTGACAATCCTCTGGCATAGCAGCTCTTTCTGGTTATCAGCTACAAATATTGACCAGCAGTTCTGCAGTTCCACATTTGTGTTTCCTCAGAGCTCTCAGGTAAATGCCATCCACTCCTGGTGATGTACTAACCTCCAATTTGTCTATTTGGTCTAATACTTCTGGTATTAGAAGTATTCCGGTATTAAACTGATCTAGCTACTCCGAGCTGTCTGCTGTGATGAATGTGTAAGGTGTGGGATCACTCCAATACCTTCTGTAGTAACAACTGACCAAGAGTGCATTGAGCTTCTTGGCCATGGCAGTTACCTATTTTGTAACAAAGTCATCGAGTAGTCCTACCAGCTCCCTTGCTGACCTCCTACTTCTAGTGTAGTTAAGAGACTGTTTACTGTTTAGTCTTAAGTATTTACAGGGCACTTTTCATGTTCTTTTTCAGTGACTTCATTTTCTATTTTCTTTCATAGCCTTCTCTGTTCTCCTAATTTGGACCAACTTCCTATTTTTTTTCACTGTACCTTAATTTGAAATTTTGCCTACAAAAATCTCTTGTTTATTGCTAGTCATGGACAATAAGGCGTGTTGCAATCCTGGGTCACTCAGAATCAGGTGAGACCCTTTTTGGCATGTCCCCAACACATACTTTGTGCTGTTATAGCCTGTGATTTGAGTAGCTAAACTGCCAGTGCTTAGCGTGCCACTTGGGTGCAGCATGCCTGTACCGGCTCTGGAATGAACGGCTGTTATTGTTGTGGTTGGTTACAAAATGAGCTTGTTATAATGAAATGGCTCAGCGCAGTTATGTTCACGGCATACAATAAAAGAGGAATCCCTGGGAGCTGGGAAGCAAAGAAAATCTGAAAGTAGAGGACCTAAAAGTATTTCAGATTAATCTTGTGTAAGACCTGAACATCAAATTGATACATCACACCTGTCTTTCACTCTCTTTAGCTTCATGGACCCAAGTGGGCTAAAAGCACCACCTGGTAAAACTGAAGTCTTCTGCACTTCAGCTAGTCAACAGTGATGGCTCCATAAGAAAACTTAAGATCAACATTATATGAAGAATCACTGTTAAATGTCCAAAGCATGACTTTTTGAGGGAGCCTGCTGGAGTTTATCTGCAGTGACAAACCCTGACTTCCCTAGTACAGCCATTGGAATGTTTGAAGCAAAGATGAAACCCCTGATATTCTATAGAAAGAACAACTCTAAAGGAGTTGGATCAGAATCTGTATGAGAAGAGAGCTATGATAGACATTGAAGCTATGTTTTAGCAGCATAGCTGTTGGCCAAATGGAGGCATTCAGTTAGCCTTCAATTTTTTTCTTTTGAGTTTTTTTCCCTGTGCTGCATTACTTAAAATGAAATGTCTACCACTTAGTGTTCTCTTATGTACATGCACTACTTAAAACTGAAATGTTGAGAGTAAAAAATACACATTGACTCCAGAGGCAGATTAAATCAATCTTTCTGGAGAAAGTAATTCAGCTGGCACAACTGAAATAGGCTGGTTCCTCCCTTACAAGATATTTGATATTTAGCCCAGGTGGGCAAGAAGACCAACAGCATCCTGGCTTGTATCAGGAATAGTGTGGCCAGCAGAAGCAGGGAGGTGATTGTCCTCCTGCTTTCAGCTCTGGTGAGGCCGCACCTCGAGTACTGTGTTCAGTTTTGGGCCTCTCGCTACAAGAAAGACACTGATGTGCTGGATCGTGTCCAGAGAAGGGCAATGAAGCTGGTGAAGGGTCTAGAATGTGAGTCTTATGAGGAGCAGCTGAGGGAACTGGGACTGTTTAGTCTGGAGAAGAGGAGGCTGAGAGAAGACCTGATCACTTTCTACAACTATCTGAAAGGAGGTTGTGGTGAGGTGGCTGTTGGTCTCTTCTCCCAAGCAACAAGTGATCGGACAAGAGGGAATGGCTGCAAGTTGTGCCAGGGGAGGTTTAGGTTGGAGATTAGGAAAAATGCCTTCATTGCAAGCATGGTCAGGCATTGGAACAGGCTGCCCAGGGAGGTGGTGGAGTCACCGTCCCTGGGTGTGTTCAAAAAGCGTGTAGACATGGCACTTCGGGACATGGTTTAGTAGACATAGTGGTGTTGGGTTGGCAGCAGGATTTGATGATCCTAGAGGTCTTTTCCAACCTTAAAGATTCCATGATTCTATGTCAGGACCTAACCTTGCTAGGAGGAGTAAACACTGCTGGATTCTTATCTTGAGTGCGTAGCATCTCGAGGTGTTATTGAGGAAACTAAGTATCAAACTAAAGAGTAATTTGGAATCTGGCTTTGGTTTTGATTCTGTGTGACTAGTGAACTTGCCTCAGTTTTGTGGGCCACTGTTGGTATTTGGCACTTTGTAGTCCTCCTCAGTTTCAGTGAACAGTTTCTAAAGAAAACCTTGGCTGGATGTGTTTGTAGCTCATCCAGATATTCTTCAGCATTTGAAGTGTACGTGTGTGCCAAGTGTAACTTACTGTGCAGTAGTGCTCAGTGGCAGCAGTTTTGGGTGTGAATTGATTAAGCACTAGTCATGTTGATCCATCTGAGGTAAATTCCTTCCTGTATTCTCTTTTTGAGGAGCTGAGAAATGGATGGATTCTTCTGTCATCTTTGCCAGGAAAAACTGACACTTGCAGCCACTCTTCCAGGTGGCAGCCTATGTGGCCTGTAGGAGATGGGGAGTGGGATGGAGGACCTTAAAAACCCTTTTTAGACTCCGAAATCTAGCATGGGTGAGGGGGCAGGGCTTGGTTGCTTGTGGTCTTTTTTTTTTTAATCTGCCAGGTGTGCATACATGGCAGAGTAAAGCCTGCATTTTTCTTGGATGTGGAATTGGGGAAACAGCTTTTATCAAACACCTTACATCTGTTGGTGCCCCAGGATAGACAGACAGTAACTAATGCCAGTAAGCCCAGAATGTGACAAAATACTTGGCAAACTGTGTTTTATCTGATTTGTTTGTTTGACACTGTGATAGGAATTTCAATTAGCAGAATGACTGTATTCAAGCCAAATAGAGGAAAAATTAAGGTAAGCCAATGCCTGCAATCCTCTTTTCTCCTTTGAATGTGTCTGCCCTGCAGTAAGGTGGTATGTCTGTTTAGTGTGTAATGTTTTAGATCCTTATGGCTGTTGCTTACAGCATGAGGCAGGCATCTGTTTCTCCCAAAACAGCAAATGGAAAAACTACTCTACGCTCTTAGTATCTGTCATGCGTTGTGTAGCTCCTGGTTGTTTCTGAAGAGATAAAGATTAACTGTTAAACTTAAAAGAAACCCAAAACAACAACAACAAAACCCACAAAAAACCAACCCCACCACAACAAAAAACCAACCCTACCAAAACACACACACACAAAAAAACCCCAACCAGCCAAAACTACACAAAAAAACTAACCAGCCGCCAAAAACCCCACCAACCCATCCTTGTGGATTCTAGTTGGGCGTTAACACATTTTTGGCTTTTTATGTTAGGGAGTGGTTACTGATCGGACATTAGCATAAGAGTGCAGGTAAATATCAGTCCTTTTTCAGTAAATAGAGAAAATTATTTTTCTTGTGACAGAGAGGGAAAGAAGGATTCTGCAGAGCTTATCCTTTAAGGTTAGATAAGAGTCTGCAAGAGTGAGGCAGAGGGTGCAACAGCTAGCTGTAAGGATTTTGGTGTTTCACAGTTCACTCGTGTCTGTGATGAAGGAACTGCTCTACTTAGAATCATGGAATCTTTAAGGTTGGAAAAGACCTCTAAGCTCATTGGGCCCAACTGTCCAATACATGGGCATTCTAGAAAAAGATGTGTATTTGATAGACTTCGTATAAATTCTCTGATCAGTTTCTGTCACTTTTGGTCATAAAAATGACAGGCAGTTACACCTCTGTAGAGAGTTCAGCTGACCCACCCTTTTTATTGTTATGAAAGATAGACCTGATCACGTCCCATAGAAAGGTCAAGGTTTTACCCTTTTTCTGTCTAAATATTCCTGTTCTGCGATAGACAAAATCATCCGTCCTCTCTCCTATCTTCACTCGAGGGCTGTTGCTGACGAAGACAAGCCTACTCCCTTCTCTAGAGTTTTAAGCTGTGTTTTGGGTTGGGTTTTTTTTAATCCACATCCTGCCCCCTATCCCCACTAGGGGAATGCACAAATGTAATCCTCCCTACCACAAATCCTGCAGTCAGGTTTCTTGTGTTTGAGGAGAGTAAGTATAAAGGAAATGGGTCAAGCACAAGTATGATATGCGTGTCTGTTACCTGTGGCAAGTTAGGGTTAGAAAACCCTAATTATGGGCAGCTATCAGATTGTTTTTCTGCCTCTATAGCACATACAGAAGTTGGCTCTTCCTTCCAACTAGGGAAGAACCATAGCCATGCCCAAGTCTCTTAGCATTGCGAGTTTCCTCAGCCTTAAAATACAGAAGCATCCATATATTAAAAAATAGTAATAGTGCAGCGCAAGAAGAAAACTCTAACCAATAACTACATACCTGCAAAACACTACGGGTGTCACTTGCCAAAGAATGGCCTTGCAGTAGTTAGGGTCAAGCTGCTGTTTCTGGGCAGTTCATCCTCTGCCAGGACAACACACATAATTTGTTCCTGGCTACCAGTGTTTTCAAAGGTACAATTTTATCAAAGATGTAACCTGTAGTTCATACACTGCACTTCTGGAAAAAGTCTGACCTACTGCACAGGTATAGGCTAACTGCACAGTGTGTGTGCTGTGCCCTTTGTGATGGGAACAGACCTATGTCATCTGCCAAACTGGAAACTTTGAACACTGACCCTTGGAGCAGTTTGCCATTCTCACAACAGGAGAAGCAGTAAGTTCTGGAGACTGTGTTTGCAGAAGGAGATGGAAGCTCACAGTGTTCTTACTTAGGGGTTGCAGGGTGTGGTAGCTGTACCAGAGTAGAAGGACATGGCTGAATATTTAAAAATCAGCAGTGGAAGCATCAGGGTTTAATGTATATCTTGCTACTTTTCCTATTAAGTGATAGTAAATGAGAGAAAAATAATCAACTTGCTAACAGTTTGTAAGAAACGTATAGCTAGCAAGATACACATCTTTGAGCATCCTCTCTGTATTGTTTGAGAATCTGAATGGCTTTAAGAGGAAATGGGCATTCAGAGGTTTCACAGCATATTTTAGGATGGGATAATTAAAACCAGATAATAATCAATAGACCTTTAGAAAAAGTCAGCAGGAAAAAAACAGTGCTAGCCATCTTTCTTAAATGTATCTCTGTGTGTATATATATGTACTTTCTCAATTTTTGCAGGGTTCTTTTTACTTTAAAACTTCTCCCATGTGAATGGAAAAATCTGGAATTAATAACCTTTTGAACATAAATTAAGACTTTTCTCAAAGAAGACTTAGTTGTCTGGCATCTGTCATTTAAGGAGGGAAAGCAGAGTATTACATTACTGAGAGTAAATCTTGATTACTTAGATTCTTTTACAAATTGTTTTATTATTGATTTATCCTTTTTTGATAGAGATTTAATGGTAGTACTCCTTATGTTGCAACTGGTGGATATTTAATTAAATGAATTCTCTAAATAGTTTACTGGCATGGACATATATTAATCATGCTGTTTTACTTGAAGGTGTATTAATTGTATGTTGTAAAAAAACATAACTTAGATCAAAGCTCATAGAAGTGTGGTCAAATATAAAGCTTTTGCCTAATCCAGGTAAAAAAGAGGAAAGGAATTGATGGAAAAAGATTAAATTTGCTCTGAGCCAAAGTAATCACGAAGTATACAAGTTTTGCTTCCCTAGTGGCTGGACTAATCTGGTTTGGCCAGAATGATATTTTTCATGCTTTAACTTGGTGAAACTGAAAAAACTCATGGAAATTCTGTTTAGCTAGTTGTTCAGAGTTTGAAAAACTTATTCAGTCTAGATCAGTCTAGAGAGTGAAGAACTGTTGCTGATGGGTTTGGCTATAGTGGGAATCTCATTTATCTTACAGATAGGCATTTTCTGTGGTTTAGGACAGGTTATTCTGTAACTTGTGCTAGTGAGAGGCATGACTTCAGTGTCTGGTGAGGGAGAGAGAACCCCAGCATGTCAACATAGTGGGGCCAGCAATGGGGTGCACAGTCCTGGTCTGGGCTGGGGGCGAGGTCTCCTCCACTACTCCTCAGGTGCTCCTGAGAGTATCTTCTGGGCTTCTCCTGCAGGGGTGACAGGTCCCCTCACTTCTGGGATCAGGCAGCAAATACCCAAGTCTGACTCTTTCAGGCTGCTGTGACACCTAGCTGTTGGCTCGCCATCACTGGTGCTCATCTTGGGTTGCTCTGGAAGACTCTTCATAGAGCTGCCAGCAAGGGACAGACTGCTGTCCTATTCTGGTAACTAAGTCTGTCCTGTCTTCACTGCCACAAGTTCAATCTCCTTTCATGTTGACCTGAAACTGGCCCGTGAGTTTGTGGTTTATTGGTCCCCACTGAGGGTGGGGCAGTGTTGTGGTTTAACCCCACATGGTAACTAAGCATCACACAGTTGCTCGTTCTGCCTTTTCCCTGCCCCACCCTCCCCCCTTAAGGGAATGGGGAGGAGAATGGGAAAAACTCCTTGTGGGTTGAGATAAAGACAGTTTAAAGGGATAACAAAAGAAGAGAAAAATAATAATAGTAATAATAATAACAGGAACTTTATATAGTATGTGTATATATACATATACACAAAGCGATGCAAAAATGCAATTGCTCACCACCTGAAAAAAAAAATAATTATGCCCAGTCTGTTTCTCAGCAGTGATCTTGCCTCCCAGCTAGCTTCCCTGGTTACATACGGAGTATGATGTTCTATGGCAGGGAATATCCCTTTGGCCAGGCTGGGCCAGCTGTCCTGGCTGTGCTTTCCCAGCTTCTT
>VWZZ01005125.1:0-40532 GCA_013399095.1 Psophia crepitans | reverse complement strand
CGCACACCCCCAGCCATCCCGCCGGCGGGGCGGGGCGAGAAGCAGCAAAGGCCTTGGCTCTGTGCCAGCATCGCTCAGCAACAGCAAAAACATCTCTGCACTATCAGCGCTGCTTCCAGCACAAACCCAAACCACAGCCCCATACTGGCTGCTGTGAAGAAAATTAACTCTCTCTCAGCTGAAACCAGGACACCTAATAACCAAAAAACCATCAGTGTGTTGTTAACATTATTCTCCTACTAAATCCAGAACACAACACCATGCCAGCTACTAGAAAGAAAATTAACTTTATCCCAGCCAAAACCAGGACAGGTGGGAATGACAACAGCTAGCATGGCTTGTATGGTCACAAGGAAAGAAAGAGTTCTGGTAAATGTCATTCTTGAACATGTGTTACATATTTTCAAATGTAAATGTGTTTGGACAATAGGAGCCTTTATGGTAACAGCATGAAAACTGAGCAGATTGAGACAGCTACTATTCAGACACTATTTCTCTCTACAACTACCTGAAAGGAAGTTGTAACCAAGTGGGTGTTGGTCTTTTCTTCCAAGTAACAAGTAATAGATCAAGAGGAAAAGGTCCTCAAATTGCACCAGGGGAGGTTTATATTGGATATTAGGAAAGTTTTCTTCACCAAAAAGGTTGTAGAGTGGTGGAACAGACTGCCCAGGGAAGTGGTTGAGTCACCATCCCTGGAGGTATTTAAAAGACACGTAGGTATGGTGTGGAGGGACATGGTTTAGTGGTTGGACTTGGAAGTGTGGGGTTAACAGTTGGACTTGATGATCTTAAAGACCTTTTCCAACCAAAACAATTCTGTATTTCCTTATGTTCAGTAAATAGTGATGGTGGTGATGATGATGTCTGCTCTTCATGGACAAAGTAATGCTCTAAGCAGTAGGGAAAACTCTTAAGACCTGCATGTTGTCATGGGTTTTTTTGATAGTAGCTTATACTAAAAGCTTATTGTATGCTAGGGAACAATTCCAACCAGTGTTGACCCACTGAAATTTATCTTCAGGTTCCCATTGGTGATTCATTTGTTATAATGATATTGTCATCCCATTTCCAACAGAATGCAGGAGGAATGACAGAAAATGGGAACTCTCCAGGATTTCTTACTGTCAAACCTGCCCATCAAGTTACTTTCTGACCATAAAGTTCTATCTTGTCCACTCTCATGCTGGCAGCTAATTAGTTGGAGGTTACCGATGACTAAAAGTGGGTTGGGGGGGCTGCTAGATTTTTTCAGAGTGCAAGTCCACCCTACTGTGCTGGCTTAGCTTCAAAATGTCTGTGCCCGTAGCAGGTGTGCCCTGGCTGCTGCGGGGAATTTTTACTGAAGATGGCAGCATTTTCTTGTAGTTTCCAGTTGGTACTGTTATTTAAAAAAAGGTATAAAAACTAAAAGGCACTTCCTAAATGTGAACAAAATAATAATTCTCTTTAAAGTGGTAGAGCACATGTGTAGGCATCTGAGTGACTCTGTTTTCCTTGGAAGAAGAGGTATTGCCCAAGGTCTCATTTAAAGTACTATTCTGGGAAAGAAATAATCCAGTAGCTTCTAGTTTTGCTTTCTTTTAAAATCCCACAGTTGAGCTCCCACAGAAGAAAAGGAAATCGTGATTCTCTCTCTTCTACATAGCTTTTTCTAAATCTATATTGATGGTAGGTAGCATTGAGGACATGCTTTGAAATGCGCAAGCGGAATTTGTGGTGGGAATTCTTTTGAAAGAATTTTCAGTAGTGTGATTTAGATTTTTTTTTAAAAATCTGAAGTCACATTAATGCAATTGTAAATTACTTTGCTCTTTTGAAAGTTTCATAATTTTGGTTTTCTGAAAGTGTATTTAACATGTCTAGTGTGCTTTTCAATCTATGGCTAACTCTCATGGTTCTCCTTTGAGACAGTCTGAAACAAATCTAAAGGTCTGTTGGAAGTCTTGCAGGTAGTGAACCCATGAGTTTGGGGTGGGTTTTTTTTTTTGTTGTTGGTTTTGTTGGCTTCTTTGGGTTTGGTTTTTTTGATGGGTTATTTGTTTGCTTTTTTGCTTTGTGTGGGGGTTTTTTAAGACCTCTGCTTGGCAAGCAGTCTGTGTAAGATGCTGCTGGTTTTTCTCTGTTTTAATCCAGTTGTTTTTTGAGGCACAATACAACTGTTTAGAACATCTGAAAGTATAGAATACAAGAACAACAGCCATTTGGCATCTTAGTGATTTTTTCTGTTGTGTGCTCAATATAAGGTACTCATGACAATTCCTCTATATCTTTGGCTTGTGGATTAAGGACTGAAGCTTACTCCATACAGGGTCCTATTACCTGCAGTGGCCAGCATTTGGTTGCCACTGGCTTTGTGAGGCAGCTGGAATACACTTCATCTTTCCAGCTCCAAAAGGAATAGAAAGTTAATCAGTGAGTACCTGGGTAAGTTTTGCATGTAGTTGAAATTCAAATTTTGGAGGTCTATCTTTTGATTTTTTTTTTTTGCAGTTACAAGCATTGGTGATTGTTGTCTGTTTTTATGGAAGGTGTAGCCAGGTGTTTGGGCTTTGTCTTAATGCTGGATGACCAGATCTAGAATTAGAGATCTCATCTACTGTTCAGCTCCATCTGTCTTTCTCAGTCTTCTCACTGGACAATAAAGCCAAGCCAGATGAGTCTTGGCTGGTGAGTTGCTTGCTCAAAGCTCTTTTGGCTTCTGAAACACTGAGATTTGGGCTAGACTGTATTTGAATTTTTCCAGCTACCTCTCAATTTTCCTGCCAACATTTTCTTCAGGCAGGTGGTGTTGACTGTAGATATTTCACTGACACAGGGGAAACCTTGCCAAGGCAGCTGCATGTTTGCATGTGGTGGTGTAGACCTAGCCACTTTTGCTCTGTTGCAAACATGTATAGATTTCTGTCCATGAGATCTGAACATAGCCTGACAGTCTGAAGATGGATGGTCTGTCTAGTGCTTTGCTACATTGCTCATTCAAAGCTTTATGTTGTCAAATATGAATCTGCTATTTAATCCTGTTACTTATGTCGTGGATATAATCAACTGGGTACAGGGAACAGAAGATTCCCTTGCTCTTTGAGGCAGCCATTGATGAACTTGAAAAGTGTTACTGTGTCATCCAGCAAAGAAAGCTGTCATCTCCTCCTGAGTAGTTAAGAGATCATCTTTAAAACCACACTTTTCTTTCTTATGGATCTAAAGCATAGATATGTCTCTTGCAATTGAAAAACTAAAATAAAAAATGCTCAAGGAATATCTCTCTTTGACGAAAGTAGGATCTGCTGTATTAATTGCATGACATATCTTTAAGATGAACATATGAGTTGAGTATTAGTTGAGTGTTACATGGCTGTATCACTAAATGAATGAGAGGACCATGCGTACGTGGCCTCTTCCCTTGACAGAATTTCCAAATATTTGAGATGTCTTTTGGAGATGTAAAGCAGCTGTCACCATTTTCTTTCATCTCTACTGGAATTAAGGTGGTTTTGCTCCCTTTTCTTTTGGAACAGGAACAGTTGTCTCAACTGCAACCTTTTTTCTTTTTTTTTTTTCCTCTGAAGATATGAACAGTCAGTTGTCATTGACTTCACAGTAGTTTCAGTGTGAGCGATAGTATATCTTCCTTGTGAGACTGAACAATTCTATGTGATACCAGTAACAAAAGGTTGTATTTTCCTGTGTCTGAAAGAGAAAATTTGTAGATGATCATGAAGTTCTCCTTCAAGTTATACAGAGAAGCACCTCCATAGTTTCTCTCAGCTTATGGAGACAAGCATATGTCAGGCCTGATTAGTTGTCAGTTTAAATAGGTTTGTGCATGCTGTGTGAATGCTGTGATGTTGTCCATATGTACAGGCAAATGGCCTGGTGGCCAGATATATGTCCAAAAATAGTAGGAAGCCAATTGCCTTTCTAAATCTAGTGCTGGTTCTCCATAATTAAGAGCTATTGGAAAGTGCTTTGCAGTGTTGTGTGAGATGCAATTGATGAAGGTTTTATTGCTGGTTTTATGTGTTTCCTGTGTTAAAGTTTTACAAAGTAAAACTAAAACCAAGCATAATGAAAAACTGAAACATGCAAAATATACTCCCTTTCCTATACCTCAAGAGGTGCTTTTTGTTTGTTTTAGTATATCAGTATTATTGGTCAGTTTTCTATCATGGATATTACAGAATAGCTTAAGGACATATTTTCTGCTATTATGTGTTCTGCAGCCTCACTGACATCAGTGCAAATACATATATATTTATCTGAGAATGAATCAGACATAGATAAGAAGTGAAATTTTCCTAATACATTATTTATTCAGATAATTCACTCTCTGTAGAAGAACCGCATATTCAATTTATCTTTGACAGCCCTGAAAAGCCTGCCAAATATCTCTGTATAAATCCCAACAATCTAATATATTTTCATGATATTTATTGAAAAAAATGAGAGAAGGTGTTTCATCTCGTAAATAGGGTATATGGATTAACTCCTGGGAGCAATGAATATTTCACAGGAAAAGATAGGACAAACAGTTTTCATCTATTTCCACACAGACCATCTTAATTGTATAGAGAGCCTTTCTTTCATGAGGATTTGAAACAGTGTTGTAAGCCATGATAACTTCCAGAACAAATCGTGGAAACCTCATCAGTGGTCATGGCTGGGTCAACTGGTAGAAAATATTCAAGAGCAGGTGGTTGAAAGCACAGCAAGAACTTGGGTCAGAGAAATGTGATTCCTCAAAAGTGAAATTTGGCCAATGAAACAATATACAATACTAGTTCTGTAGAATACATGAGGGCTTTTTAAGCTCAGGTAAGCCAAATATAATTTATACCTCATAGTCAAAGATGGCTCCCTCTGCATCCAAACCTGAAGGAAGTTCAGGAGTGACTCATAGGTGATACCATTGCCTCCACGAGATCACCAGCTGGGTCATCTCATGAGGCCTCTGAGCCAGATGCTTCCTAGCTTGTGACATTTGGCAGAATTTCAGAAGGGAAATTCAGTGCCGTATTTTGAAAAGTGCAGATTGTAAGGCTCCGATAACAAGTGAATGTCCCAAACATCCACCTTTAAACTGAGGAAGTGTTGCCCAAGGGCAGGACCTGCGGAGGCAGAGCGCTGTCATGGGAGCCCGTCCCCTGATTCTCGCAACGTGTGGACAAAGACCTCTTCTGTGCATGGGTGGCTGTGAGGGGCCATCGCTTGGTCATCCCTGAAGGGAGGGGGCAGTGAGACCCCCAAGACCCCCACAGCCCACGGACTCATTCCTGAACGTTCTGGAGCATTCTTGAGCACACACTTTGCTGGAATCTCAGGATGGTGAAATCTTTCTCTTTCTGTGTGTCTTTTCCTCTCTGCCACTCTCTTTGTCTCTTAACTCTATTTTTGGCACATTGGTGTAATATCGTCACAAGTTTTGCTAAGCCATTGTCTTTTGTGATTCTGCTGAGTTTTAAGTATTGTTATAACTTTTGCCAAGCTGCTATCTTTTGTGGTTCTGCTGGGTTTTAAGTAAATTTGTGGCTTGTTTGAACCTCTAGAATACTCCTGATTACCACACAGAATTGAAAAATTACTTCTCTTACATACTCTGAGTGGGATGGGACACAGATGTTCCTGTTGTTAGTGACCCCATTTATTTGTGTTCTAAACTGGCTGGTTTTGGAGCAAGGGGTTTGCACACTACAGTGTGGTCCTTATCCCACTGAATTATCTTCTGTTCAACAGGCTCTTCTAGCACTCAGGATCTCTACCCATGCACTTGCTCCTTCCTTGCAATTTGTTTCTTTGCATTCTTTCTGCTCTTTGCAAAGTTGCTCTGTTGTCTCTCTTCTACCTCTTGCTGCTTCTCACACTTACTCTATCTTACTATTTCTTTTACACTGCAGGTATGTTCCCAGCATCTGTCCCATGCTTCCAGAAGTTTTTTGATTTCCCTTGTCTATCAGAGCTAGCCATTCACACCTGAACTCCAAAATCATGTCAAGAAAGGAAAGAATTTAAATGCTTGCTCTCTGTAGCATGAAGTCTTTGTCATGGCATTATTGGCTTTCTACTAGGGACAGAAGATTGTTGGAGTTTGTATTTATTTTTATTTACCATGTGTTAAGCTAAAAGAGGCCTTTTCGTAGAAAGTGCAAGGTGATGCACTAGCTGAACTGCACAGGCAAAATCTTGGGGCATAACTCTCTCCCATTCCCTGCTTCCAGTGGATACCCATTGAATTCAGATCTGCAACATATCTGGCTAAAATAATAGCGGGGAACTCCTCTTACTCCCCTCCCATTTTCCTCCTGGTTACACTAAGCAAGTTGAATTCAGTCTGAGGGAGAGAAAAAATAATCCTATTGCTTTCCTTGTACTGGCTTACACATCGTCAGATTGAGCCCGTAACTCATATAACATAACACACTGAAGCTACCTGCATGTATGCTGCCTGCGGTGAATTTGGTTGACAGGTTGTCATTGTGCATTTATGACTCAGTAGCACAAATTGACCAGTAAAGTCAGGCAAAAAAAAATTGGTACGGAACTTTGTTGCCAAAACATGCAGTTTCAAGTCAGTAAAACCACCTATGGATTTTGGTGAAACTTGGAAACACTCATCTCCAATCAAAATGACAAGAACATTGAGGAAATAAAAACACTTATTTTTACTAAACAATAGTTTTTCTGGAAAGCTGTAGTAAACATAATTTTAAGAAAAGGAAAAGCATTCCCAAAGGAAACCCAATGTCATGTTCCAACCCAAACCAAAATATTTTCAGTTTATATCAGCTAAAAGTGAAAAACATTCATTTTGGGTCATTCTGAAACTGATTTCCCTGCTGCACACCCTTCCATTTAAACTACTGAACCAAGAAGTCAATTTGTTCAGTATCTCTAGCTCCAAATACCCTGAAATACATTTGCTCTGATTAATTCAATGATTCCTAGAATCATAGAATGGTTTGGGTTGGAAGGGACCTCAAAGATCACCTAGTTCCAACCCCCCTGCCATGGGCAGGGACACCCTACACTAGACCAGATTGCCCAAAGCCCCATCCAACCTGGCCTTGAACACTGCCAGGGAGGGGACAGCCACAGCTTCTCTGGGCAACCTGTTCCAGTGCCTCACCGCCCTCACAGTAATGGATTTCTTCCTTATATCTAATGTGAATCTACCCTCCTTCAGCTTAAGGCCATTACTCCTTGTCCTATGAGTACAAGCCTTTGTAGACAGCTTTCCTGTAGGGCCACTTCAGGTACTGGTAGGCTGCTAGAAGATGTCCCTGGAGCCTTGTCTTCTCCAGGCTGAACAAGCTCAACTCTCTCAGCCTGTCCTCGTAGGAGAGGTGCTAAAAACCTCTCTTTCACACCTTAGTAACCCTCCTCTGGACTTGCTCCAATAGATCAATGTCTTTCTTGTACTGGGGACCCCAGGGCTGGATGCAGTACTCCAGGTGGTGTCTTAAGAGCAGAGTAGAGGGGCAGAATCACCTACCTCGACCTGCTTGTCACATTATTTTTGATGCAACCCAGGACACAGTTGGCTTTTTGGGCTGCAGGTGCACATTGCTGGATCATGTTGAGCTTTTGATCCACCAGGACCCCCAAATCCTTTTCCTCAGCGCTGCTCTCAGTCCATTCTCCACCCAGCCTGTATTTCTGCTTGGGATTGCCCTGACCCATGTGCAGGACCTTGCACTTGAACTTGTTAAACTTCATGAGGTTTGCATGGGTGCCAGCTCTCTAGCCTGTCAAGGTCCCTCTGGATGGCATCCCTTCCTTCCAGTGGGTTGATCGCACCACACAGCTTGGTGTCATCAGCAAACTTGCTGAGGGTGCACTAGATCCCACTGTCCATGTTGCTGACAAAGACATTAAACAAAGATGATGAAACCTTTTAAAATGCACTTTTGAATAACTATTGCATGTAACTTTAGTAAGTGTTCTTTGTGAAAGAACTTTAGATTGTTATAATACTCTGTCTGGCTCAAATTTTTCTGTTGACTTAGAAAAATAAAAGCAAACTGCTTTTGATTTTTGAATGAAACCACGCGTGTACACAGATACTGTGGTAAGCTTGATTGATTGTACATACTTAAGATTTGCTGCATGGTCTTGAGACTATTGAATTCTGTTCTCGGTGTTCCTTGTGTCGGTTCTGCAGTTGTCCTAGAGTGCTAAGATGGCAGGGCTGTGTCTACCCTTAAGGCGCAACAGACTTGGTGATACATCTGATAGAACACAAGTCACCCAACACAGTAAAATTACTGACTATAACGTTTGGATGTCAAGAGATCAGAGTGTTATTTGTATCACTAATCCTAATTACAGGAACATCTTCTTGGATAAGAAATAAATCAATGAAGCTTCGTAGTTTTTAAGTGCATGTTTTTGTGAAACAGAGCACCTTGTCTTATTTCTGCTGTTGTCATTCATTCTGAAGAGATAATGACTTCTAACAAGATGATAAAAATAAAATCCCTAAGAGTTACCTCCTCAGGCTTTTGTTTAGTAGTGGGGAAGGGGTGCAGTAGACACAGAAGCTTTTTTGCTTTTTTCTTTGTGTGTGTGTCAGGAATCAAGCTGACAAAACTCTGTGTGCACCATTGAAATCTGGAGTGACAGAATGAGGACATGCGGATATTACTTTCTTAGGAGCGTGAGACTGAAGTCATACAAGCTGCGACATTAAGAAGTGGCTTTTGTAGACTTGATCTGAATCTTACTGATTTGGTACCTTGTCGTTACAAACTTGAGGGCTCGCATATTTTAAATTCTTACTGTAGCTTCATACTCAAACGCTGGTGCTTTAGGTTGTAGCCTTTTGTTACAGGTCTTTGTTAAATAAAGACTCTATTAATTTTCTGTGACAAGAGTTGCTCTGAAAGCTGTTATGAGCAAATGAATCTGCTGTTCTGAAATCACGGGATTGATGAGCCCCAGCGAGAATCTTTGCTTCAAAGGATTTGTTTTGCTGACCTGGGGGTTGAATTTGAGACTCTCCTGACCCTGTTAACTCTTCAGTGGGTTGAGATGAGAAGTGGTGAAATTTGGAATCTCTTCCAGGAGACATCCCTTTCACTGACCTGGTGTTTCCAGCTGGCACCAGGTGAAATGCAGACATCTCCTTGGCCTGATTCAGGCCTGGACTGTCAGTGGCTGGGTGTGTGTATGTTTCTAACTGCTTGGAGCCCCGTGATCCTATGATTTTACAAGGTGCTGGGTTAGAAATGAGTGGAAACCACCAGTTGAAGAATCTGTGCCAGGAGAACCAATTTCATGGGACTGGTTTATTTTTTCCATTTTTCATGGCGAAGGTCATGGCAGAAAACAAATACTTTGCCCTCTATGAAAATAGCAAGCTCCAAATCACTGCCTGTAGAACACAGATCAATGTTAACTTTCTTATGCTGGATGGCATTAATATTGATTATAAGAATGAAATATTAATAATTTAAAGCTTGATTTAAAGCTAATAATAAAACTGTGAAATCTTAACTTTGCACCTAGCAAAGGGAAGGCAGGCAAGATAAGAAGGGGAACAGTGTAAACAACAAGGAAGACCTGAAAAAGGAGATGTCAGAGAGCAGGCCTGGGTAACAAGCTGCTGAAGCTTCAACTGTTCCAAGGCGTGACCCTACGTTTCTTCGTGGTCACGTTTTCAGGTTTCTTGTGGAACATGGCCCTTCCTGAGGAGCAACGTCAGAGAGATTTTGTGATTATGGCTGCCTTTGTGAATATTATAAAGCCCCAGTTGATAGGGTGGATACTGACAGCGTGTTTCTTGATGAAAAAATGATTGCTAAAGACCCAGTCAACCTTATTCTAGTGCCAGCTGCTTTTCCTCTATCTCTGCCTGAGGATATTCCTACCACAAGTTCAGCAGTTTCTTGTACTGTGGTACCAGCATGTGCCTGTTCATGGAGGCTTTGCCACATATAAAATATTCAAGGTAGAAATAATTCTTGAATTTACCATTACCATAGCTGTCTAACGGAAGTAGCCTGGGTGGTGCATTGTAGAAGCTACCTATTATGAAGCCTCAAAGCACTCTCCACTACACTATCCTGCATCTTATTAATATATTCAAGATGCAGCAAATCTTTTTTTGATTTGAAAGGAATGTGTGGTTGATATTGGTGAGAAGAGCTGGTGGAGCATTTCTGCTGTATCCTGTGGTTCAGTGCATAAAATATTGATATTGGCTCGTTCTGCTGAATTTTTTTTCCCCTCTTCTGCAAACAGGATTTCTACTTCTGTAACTGATGGTTTTTGTTTGTGTATGCTTGACATTTGGATGCTGGTGGTGGAGCACATATATAGTTAGACTCCTTCCAACTAGTCTATATATTGTTATCCTGAGTTCTAGTGATTAGTTAACTAATTGCGTAAAGTTTACATAAAATTTTAGAGAGTAAATTAATCTTACTTTTTCTTGTTGGATATTGTACAATTTTTGTACAATGTAAATTTTATGTTCTGGAATGATTCCAATGTGAAGAGTAAGAAGGATAAAACTGATGCTAGTGAGCTCCAGAGGCTTCATTATGCTTCTAAGATCCCATGATGCATGGTACAGTGATCTCTCTTCTTCCTATAGTACAGAGCAATGCAGTGGTATGGAGAAAGACAGTGAAAATGTTTCCTATGTGCCTGATTCTGAAGCCTGGTAAAGGAAGCTGATGTAAATACCACAGAAAGATGTTAAGAAACCTATATAAAGTGCCTTTATGAACCTGGGACTGTCATGTCATAAAGCTGTCTGCACGCTCATGTGAGATGGAGGACACCCTAGGCCTTTTAGTTCTCTGTGGTAATTATGAAAATGTATGTAACTGCTGAATGCTATCTCCTGAACTGAGGAAATCCTGCTTGTACTACTTATAGTAGCTTCAGGGCATCTTTGCACTAAGAACACTTCTTCTGCATTGATCTTGCTTTTGTCTCAACGTATAAAGTCAAACTGAGAAAGAACTTCTAGAGCACCAGGAGCAGTCCATTGACCTAGAGTCTTATTGAGCAGCTTTGATCTTCTAAGTAATGCCATGTGGTTGAGGTCTGGAAATAGCTTTTGCTGTTGGATTAAGCAGCAGTCCAAATAAGCTTGAGAACTGCTGATCTAGAAGCTTTTGCTGGATTTCCATATAAAGTGATTTTTAAATTTTTTTTTAAAGTGTTGTATCAAGTTCTGACTTTACAGCGGTGGTATTTCTCAAGTTGTTTAATTTTCCAACTGGAAGTACTGAAGTTGGTTGTTTGGGGGTGTGTGTCCCATTCCCCCCCCCACCCTGGTGTCTGCAGCATTTTTTTTTCTCTTTCATGGTTTCAGGCTATCTCTGCTTGCTGTTACTTTTTACTACATTTATACATTATCTCCTTCCATTTTCTCCTATCTCTTTGAAGCATGCTGAATTTTAATGAGTATGCAAATTAACATTAGCCTTCCCCATCTACTTGCTGGCCTGCTGCAGTTCTCCTCATGCCCTCTTGACATTTTAAGCTTTACATCCAGATGGTACTGGCTAGAAAATAGAATTTCTCTCTCAGGCAATTTTCAAGGGGAGGAAAATACTCACTTAGCTGGTGGGGGGGAAGGGGTTGGAAACAGGAATTATTTTGCTACCAGATTGGGTCAAATGCTTATAAAAATAATATTTTTAATGTAGTTTAAATATTTGTGAAGAGAAACCCAGCAAAACAGTTCCATTGAAAGAAAAACAATTGTTTTGTTTTAAGCTATTCCCTAGGCAGCAGGCTTCACAGGCCACTAGGGTTTTCAAGGTTATGGGCACTACAGGAACCTGGTTTCCAGCCTTGTAGGCAGCTGGCAGAATACAGGTTTTCCCAAAATTTTGTCAGCTTTATTTACAGTAAATGCATAGTAATGTTTTTGCCAGTTTAAAATAGTGGTGGCTTTAGGGCTCAATGCTCTAAATTGCCCATAGATCAGGGTAAGAAATACTGACACAGAGAGAGTTCTGTCTGGAGATCTGTCCTATTTTTCTGGTAAAACAATGTCCTTCCTTAAATTTTCTACTTAAGTTTTTTTCTGCACTAGACGTACCTGGAGGGTGGCTTAGCTTAGCACTGTCTTGCAACAAAAAGCTTTGTCTTGAAACAGCGAGGAGGCTACCATGAAAATTATGAAGCGTCAGTACGTGTTTCCTATGAGGAAACTTGCCAAAAAGTTGTTATATTATACCTGTAACAGTTAATGATTTTATATTTATGAAAGAAAGATGTAGCAGGCTCATGAAGTCTCAAATCAAGTGCAAAACGTTTTGTTGGGAGTTCAAAGATCCTGCAAATTTCCTGAGAGATACTGAGCATCCCTGCATGCCACCAAAGGAGATCCTGCTCTTTCCTTTGGTGTTTACAGACATCAGTATTTTTAAAACTGCTACATGCCCGGTGAAATGCAAGGCTGGCTTTGGAGCGGCTCTTACTGGTGCTGCTGGCGGTGTACCTACAGCAGCAGTATGCTCCTTGGTTTGTGCAACACCTCAAGTCACTTGCACATACGTAGCAAATGCCGTTGGGGATAACGAAGGTTGTGCCCCACAATCTGTGGGTATGCTAAACTTCCACGGAGTGTGTCCTGTGCATCTAAAAGTTGCAAGTGGCTGCAGTTATGGTGAATTTCCCTTACACTGAAAGTAGTTTGTACTTGTATGTGTTGGTGGGGGTTTTTGGGGTTCTTTTTTTTTTTATAGCAGTCCAGTGAATTCATGAAACAGACTTCACACAAAAAGAAAATTTTACCACTTCTTCTCCCGAACAGTTTGCCCATGTTGTCTTATGTTTCTTCTAGTCACATGTACACGTATGCCCTCTTATCCCTTTTTTCCTTGATTTTTTTTCCTGTGTTTGCATGCCTTTTCCTCACTTTCCCCAACATTATATGAGAGCTGGGAATGGAAAGATACAGATTAGACCAAATGTCAAGTCTTAAGCTTTGGACAGCTGCCATGTTTCAGCACACATCTACGAGATCATTATAAATTTGGCAAGCACTAGTTTTGTTGCCAGTGTGAGTGCCTTGACTCTCTGTTCAAGAGCTGTACTGTAGGTTTATTGCAAGCATTAAATAAAATTATTAGAACTACTGTGTTAGTGTGTTAGATGGCAGAAAATATTAAGCTATTTAGCCAAATAAGGTTTTGTGCACTTTGAAAACAGCACTTATTTTCTTCTTCCAAGGTATTTTTAAACATGAATTTAAGAATACTCGTAGAAAATACTTTATTTTGAGAGTTGAAAAAAGAAGGTATTGTGTAGCTACAAAGTATTTAAGACCACATGTCCAAAGGGAAATTTGATGGCATTAATTTCTGCTAAATATCTAGATAACTAGGCCATTTCAAAATGTTACTTCCACCCAGAGAGGTGTTGGAGTCACCATTCCTGGAGGTGTTCAAAAAATGTGCATATGTGGCACTTCAGGACATGGTTTAGTTGATATGGTGGTGTTGAGTTGACAGGTAGACTTGATGATCTCAGAGGTCTTTTCCAACCTTAATGATCCTATGCTGTGCATGGAATTGCTTTGCTTGCCTTGTTTCAAATGCCAGAGACTTGACTTTACTGACATCATTTAGTAATGTATTAGCAGGCTAACACAAAATATTAAAGCAAAATACCTGTGGAAATGCATTTTATATCTAAATGCTAAGCTCTCTTAGAAATATTGAACACAAAAGGATTTTTCTAAAACAAAGTAATTTTTAGCTACTACTAATAAATACTTACCGTTACAGGATAAGTCCATTGATACCTGATCAGTTAACATAATTTTGTGACAAATCTACTAAAAATCTGAAAGAAACAAAAAATCTGCTTGAGAGATGAATTCTAAATGTCTGGTAAACCAGAAACCTTCCTCCTCTCGAGTGATAATGTGTAACACAAACCCTAAGACAAGTTTGAGGCTTTTGACGAGCACAAACCAATTTGTGCATCGTTAAAAGCACTGTTTCAGGGTTTTGAGGGTACAAAGCACCCACAACTTCAGGTGAAACCCTCAGTATTCCGCAGGGCAATGGGAGACCACAGTGTTGTTGGCAAGCAGGTTTCTGCCACGTGCCAGCACGCTGGGGAGTGGCGACAGGGCTGCAGGGAGCACTGCAGGCCTAGGAGGGACTGATGGACAGGTGCCTTTTTGCAGGTGAAGTGTCCATTTCTGCCTAGTGGAAAGTGAGGCTGCTTATTTTTCACAAGTAAGCTTGTTTTGGGGTTTGTGGACTAACCTTTTTGTCAAATTAAACAGGGATGGTGCTTCCTTTGCTGATGAACCTGGTGTTGGGGAAAGAATAGTGAATATTTTTGAAGGTAATTTTGACACACATTTGAAGTCTCTTGTCTGTTCATTGAGACACTAAAGCACAAATATGGGGTGCCAGCAGTGGGTGGGTTAATGTGAAAGAAACCACATCCGAGAAGCAGGTTTGCTGCTATGATGCATGACATGTAAGAATTCTTTGCTTTCATTTTTAGAGCTGTGGAACAACGGCAGACGCGTAGGCACTGCTGTGTGGCACTGCCATTGAGGGTATGGCCCTGAAAAGCACAGTGGTTCGCAGCTTGAGGGACAACAAAGCAATTTTACCTCACAAGAACTCTAATGCAAGAGAGGTGGGCACTCCTGCAAAGACTTAAGAAATGCCCAGTTTGAATACGCAAAGGCAGTACATACAGTACATGAAAGATGGATGCACATGAGCAGGCTGATTAAAATCAGCAGTTAGAAGATGTACTAGCTTCTCTGGACAGATGCTTGCTCCAAAAGATCCATCACACCAGCAATGAGACTGAGCAGCCAAGGACACTTGGTTAGTGTTAGTTGGTGAGGTTAGTTAAGGTGTTCTTGCTGCCTCTTTGTGAATGGTTAAGTTTTTATTGACAACATAATCTTCCTCAGATTAATCAAGGTCAGTGAAGGATGGATGGAAAAATAAAAAAAAAAAGGAGGTTAATGGAGCACAATATTAAATGATTTGTGGCAGAGCTCCTAAACAGCTTTAGTTAAAGAAGCAACAGGTTTTGCTGCCTCTACAATGCTCATGATTTGCCAAGAATGAAATACAAAGGGCAATGTCAACATTTAGTCACCAACAGACAAAGTTGGGGGAAATTCTTCACATGGCAAATTCCAAAAGATGAGACTTAATGAGCGGTCTTCACTAACGGCGGGGTGTCTACAAAGCTCAGGACCAAATGACTATGTTGAAGTCCATCGGAGACAAGTGTCTTCCATATGTACCCGTTGTTGTACTAAGGAGGAGAATGATGCTTTCAAATCATTGTGGTCCTGGGACATTGTGTTTAAATGTAGAATAGGTGCATGTTAAACACACATCAACCTTGTTTATTGTAGTGCTTGCTGAAAGATAAAAAAGCATGGCATGTTAGGGTTTTTTGGTTTTGGGGTGTTTTGTCTAGGGACCTGTCTGTCCTCTTGAACTCTCCTTAAGGATCCTTGGCATGGCTCCAACTAGTTCTCTTGATCTCCCTGTTTGTTTTCTTGCCATTCTAAAGAAGTCTGCCTTAAAGCGTTGGTCAGCAGAGCATGACCAGCCCTTCCCAGTAGCTGAACTGAGATCATAGACTCATAGAATCATTAAGGTTGGAAGAGACCTCAAGGATCATCCAGTCCAACCGTCCCCCCACCACCTATTACCCACTAAACCATGTCCTTCAGTACCACGTCTAACCTTCCCTTAAACACCCGCAGGGACGGTGACTCCACCACCTCCCTGGGCAACCCGTTCCAATGCCTGACCACCCTTTCCGAGAAGAAATTTCTCCTAATCTCCAACCTGAACCTCCCCTGGTGGAAATAAAATATACTATTTTATGATATATATCGTGCATCCTATGGTAGAACCCTTTATAGAAGGCCTTTAATATACTTTGGAATGGGCTTACCAGCTGAGAGAGAGGTAAAGCTAATGGCTCCAGATTTCTCTGAGATATTGCTTCTCAATGAGAAGTAAAATATTCCTTCAACACAGTGCCTGGTTGGAATATATTATAACAGTTTTCCTTGGGGTTTGGATATGTTAGTCTCCAAATAATATCTCACTGTGTCTTCAAGTTTTGTCAGTTTATTGTAAAAATATAGATCCCTTTGGAATAATGCAGTCTCTGAAATTCTTACTTTTTCTTAAGAAAGTCCATATCATTTCCTTTTGCCTTTACTTGTAATTATTTTGCAATTATTCTCTAACTCCTAAGTAGTTTCTGGCCCTGTTCAAGAGGTAAGTGAATCTTAAGGTGTTTTTATTGTGCTGCATCTGGCTTCATCTTTGTCTATGAAACCAAGATGAGACTGATAGTATTTTTTTGGGAAACACTCACACCTTGGAAGTGCAGGTTAACAGCGAGGATGAACTCATGCAAAAGTGAAGTTCCTAGAACAATTTTTCTCCACCTGCTTGCATTTATCTGTTATAAGTGTTCTTCATCTTGACACTTAAGACACTGGATGAGGGGAAGGGATAATACAAGACAATGTACAAAGAAGAGTTGCTTTGTTTGGCAACTAGAGGTATGTTTTCAAGTATCCAATAATCTTTTTAGCTTTTCTATATGGTGCTATTCTTTGTAAAGATCACTGTTTTGCAATGTTTAATCTAAATAGCAGAGGTACGTCCCAGATGCTGTTCTTTTTCGGAAATGGCATGTAAGGCCCACCCGCAGAATGTGTGCATGCAGGGGGCTAATTCCAGGGAAAGTACAGAGCTTTCCATGCAGAACCAGTTTACCCTGTGCTTACCAACATTTCACCAAGGGTATTGACATTACTGTATAAACTGATGATTACTGTTAGCTGCCCTGTGACAGGTGACCAGCCTGGAAAGCTGATCCCACCAGCTGGGTTGTGTTCTTCTCATGTTCCCTGTGGTGAAAAGGAGCACTGCAGTTGCTTAGGTGCTGCCTTTCATGATCATCTGGCTTCATATTTCCTATTAAACGCCACACCACATGCTCCTGTAGAGTCAGGCATAACCCTAGCAAGAATATTTACAATACTTGCAAATCTCCTGTTCATTCCTGCTTTGCATAGCAGAACCATGGCAGGATTGTAGATGCTGAGGCTCAGTAATCTCATGTTCAGGCTTGGTTCTGTCTGTGTATGTGCAATACTGAGCATATTGCTGTGCTGTGACTGGTTTGCAAAAATACACTTGTGTGAAGTTTGATTATTTTTTTAAAAAAATTATAAAAAATAATTTTAACTTCTGTACTTCAGTGTTACTTCATGAAGGGGCTCAGTATTGCAAAAAGTTACAAAATTAATAAATAGATAAATAGTTTCTGATGCTAATGAGGTACCCTCAATATGCAAGTATTTCCAGTATAAACAAACATGTTTGTGTGTGCATGGATATTCAAACTTTATTTTTGTCTTTAGCTGGACATCCAGTATATGGGGTTATGCCAATTCCTCATGTGAATTGGGAAATTAAAATCTTTGAATAGTCTTCTCCTAGTATAACTGGGTTTACTGATAGCACAGGTCATTATCCTCAACAAATAAATGAAGTGATAAATAAGTGAAACTCAGTGGAGTGGCAGTGGAGTATCCAGCATGGGGATCATTTTGTCTTGACTTTGAAGCATGTACTCTGATTTGTAATCTGACTGGATAATGTACTAGGTAATGTACCAAAATACGGAGACGCACAAAGAATGTTTCCTTCTTCATCCACAGAAAAAGGCAGATGAGGTATAAACAGTTGGCACCCTGAGTCTCAAAAGCTAAAGAAATGTGGATGACCTGACATCAGCTCAAGGTGAACAACAAAGGAAAAGGCTGGAACAGTCAGCCCCAACCTGAGAAATGCAGGGCAAAAATGTCAGAAGTTGTGAAGATATCTGATTCCCACTGCCAAATGCAACTTTTGATGAGTTAATATGCGTGGTGCTTCTGAAATGTTGAGTTTTGTGACTTTGTCACTTTCTTAAACCCCATCAGTGCTTTTGTGAAGTAGCAGGCCCTCAATAATTAAGGCAGTAGTCAGCTTTTCTTTATGAACTGTTTTTGGTTTTTTTTCACCCCTTGATAAATAGCACTCAGAAATGGTTCTGTCAGCTTCAGCTGTAAATCTCCAGTCCATGACAATGGAAGCAATTTTGGGAAACAAATTCCAGTGAAAAAGATATGATGTCAACCATAAAAAACCCAAATTGTGGCTAGAGTTCAGATAACACAAATCTTAGTGCATGTAGAAACAGGGAGAAAACAGTCATATGATATTATTCATATGTCTTTTATTTTTGATCTTATGAATATGTGAAAAAATAGTTGTAGGTCTGTGGCAAATATGAGCAGCTGTTGTGTATTTTGGATACAAACCTTCTTAATACCAAGAGACCTGAATATTTGAAGGTTTGCTGCTGTTGTCTGTGATAGCTGGCCTAAATTATATCTGTGGCTGGGTAGAAATTGGAATCCTAAAATGGTTTGTGCAGAAGCTTCAGTCACAAGGGAGACAGTGCATCGTAAACAGTATGAGGGATGTTGTCATGGTCAAATAGCTATCATAAGAAGGTGACTTTACCAGTATGTTTGTCCTCTCTGTCATCCTCATTTAACCATTAATTTCTAATTGAAGTGTTTCTCTCTGCTGTCATGTGTGACCTCCTTCCTTGAACTTACACAGAATTTCTTACACTGTATTTCTATGCCTATTTGCTAATGAGGAGTTGAGAGAGATGTCTGGTTTGTCTATTGCACACAGCTTACTCTGACTGTGTTAAGGAGTCTGGCCTAGGCAGAAGTAAAGAAATGGGAGAGGTTCCTGCTTTCTGTAGGAGACCACAGTAAAGGCTGAAGTCCTACGTGCCACTGGCTGCTCTGGGGAGCTGCAACACTTGGGGGGCTGTGAGAAGGTTGAATGGTTTGGGCAGCATCTGAGTAGTAAGGGGAATCAAGCTAATATGCAAGTGGCTCTTGAAGTTCGAAATGTTTCTTCTCTGGAACCAATAGGGGTGCAGATGGAGAACGTCCCCATCTAGCCTCAGAGGTGAGATAATAGATTCCCCAGGAGATAACAGATTCCCTAGAAACAGTGAATTCCTCAGTGGTGAGGGCACAGACTTTCCTAAATCTTTGACCTTCTCCCAGTCTAAATGATACTTATCTGTAACTGGAGCACAGTTGCTGCTTACCTTCACAGCTCTGAGAAGTGGACTGAATTTGTGGCTGTTGACAAAGAACCTAGAGATCTCGGCTTGACTGCTGCAGTTGCAATATTGGGTTGACTTTTCCTGTTTCCTGATGTCTTCTTCCTTTTCAACTTCCCATTGAAGTTTGGTGGTGTTGGCACTCATCCCTTGGATTCATTCTCTGCCTGTAAGCAGAAGAATATTGCTGATAAGCCCAACCCCTTCTGCACATCTAGTTTCTCAGTTTTTCAGACCAGAGGAAGTTTGTGACAGTGTTCGTCAGTTGAAACACCTAATATATAAACTTGACTGTTATACTTTGTAAGCAGCACCTGGCAGATAGGTGTAGGCAGGCCAAGTTTAGTTTATTATGTCTTTATGTACACTACACAGTGTTTGATTAGGTTATCTTGCTGTTGTGCATACTAAGATGGGGTAGATACCTTTGTGTTGCTATGGAGAATGAGTCACAGGACAGGTCTGCTTGTTTAGTCTGGAGAAGAGGAGGCTCAGGGCAGACTTTATTGCCCTCTACAACTACCTGAAAGGAAGTTGTGGCGAGCTGGGGGTTGGCCTCTTCTCGCAGATAACTAGTGACAGGACAAGGGGAAATGGCTGCAAGTTGCGCCAGGGAAGGTTCAGGTTGGAGATGAGGAGAAAATTCTTCTCTGAAAGGGTGGTCGGGCATTGGAACGGATTGCCCAGGGAGGGGGTGGAGTCACCGTCCCTGAGGGTGTTCAAGGAAAGGTTAGATGTGGTACTTAGGGACGTGGTTTAGTGGGTAATAGGTGGTGGGGGGATGGGTGGACTAGATGATCCTTGAGGTCACTTCCAACCTTAATGATTCTATTCTATTCTATATACACATGCTATATAGCAGTAGATGTATGAGTAGGAGTATGATTGAAATGGGCCATAATATGCATTTTTGTCATGAATATATAACGTTTATTGATCATGTTTCTTTGCAGTCCATGCTAGAAGACAGATTAAGGTAAATGATTAAAAAGGGCAGTTGTGTAGAATCCTGTCACAGCATTCCTGTACTCTTTGGAATTTTTGGTTTTGCAAAGGCTTTCCTTAACATAACTTTCCTTTTTGGTAGTCTATTTGGCTTTCTTTTAAAATAATAATTAAAATGTTGCTTTCCCTCATGCTAGTGATTATTTGGTTCTACCTTAACTGTTACTTAATGGTTTAATTTTAGTCTGGGAATAAACTTTTACTGGATCATTGAAGCTGTCTGGATATTCACAGAGATGATAATAAAATAAACTTTCTCCTAATTATAACCAAAGGGAAAATCGATGAGTGACCATGGCACATATTCCTTAGGTAGGAAAAATCAATGAAATATGCAAATAAATATTTCACTAACATGACTTGAAACCATGTGTACAGGAATGTGGGCCTAGAGGACATGTGAGAAAGTGAAGGGCATGTTGTTAGACCATACATATTGACAGTTGTCTCTGGTGCAGTATATGCAATACCAAGGGTATCAGCAAAACAATAATTAAAGAAAAAAATCAATGAACAGACAAGAGATAAATGCAGTTATTGCAAAAAGGTTAAATTGTAAATGTCACTATAGTTGAGCCAGTTTTGGACCACAAAGTATTGAGGTGTTAGATTGAAAATGTAGTTATCAAGCAATGTACGTGTACGTACGCACATGTGAAGTAGTATGGCAGCCAGAAAGAAAAGCTTCTTACCAGAAGACTCCTAGCCCTTTGTTATGCCATGGAGCCTGGCTGTGAAATAGCATGCGGTGGTGGATTGTGCATCACCAACATAAAAATCAGAGGAAGATGCAACAAAAACGTAGCGACACGTTGTTTGTGTAAAGAAGCCTGGAAAATTCTAGGGACTGTACAAGAAACTTAAAATCTGACTGGAAAGAGCTTTGTCCTTTTACTTAAGTCCCTCTGTATGCCTTGGGCCTGGGGAATTGTGTGTGCTCCTGAGGGAACATTGGTGAATTCAGTGAGCCTCTCAAATTCACATATATCAGAAGTTGTGTAAAAGATTTTAATTAATTACAACATTCTCCTGGTAAGCTCCTATCACTATACCTCTCTGGTATGAGTGTGCATGATTCCAAATTCTACCCAGCTTTTTGTTGATGGAGGCAGACTTTTGCCTCTGGCTCACCTGTGACTGTATCCCTACCTAGCAACGCCACATTGCATAGTGCTGTTTGGGGTGTGTACGTACTGGTATGATTTCCCTTCCTCTGGTGCTCTTTCTCAGCAGTTTTCTAGGCACTTTGCTAGTTCCCCATCAGTTACAAAGAGCTATGTCTAAGTTGCCCCAGATTCTTTGTTGTTGGGTGTGTGGCATTACCAGTCTCAAGGCTATGCATTTAAATATAGCTGTTCAGTGAGGAACAGTCTATTTGATGTGAGGTTTTGTGCGTGAGGTGCTTTCCTATCACCTGAGGAAAACGTGTCACTCTTATGTCTCCCATTACAAGGCAAATTGGATTCTGCTCTTATTTAGAAATGATGGGATTTTGCGAGTGCGGTTTATTCACATATGGATTAAGGATTTATCACCAGGTGGAATTTGATTTAGTTCCATATTTCTAAAAATGGGTTCGTTTGGCACAGCTGTACCCTACCTGTTGTTGGTGCCTCCACAGTGGTCAGGAAGCATTGGAGGTGAGAAGGTACCCTTACAAGGAAAGGAGACAAGTCCTTCCACAGTCTCTGCAGTAGACTTTTATTCCTTGCAGTAGGGAGCCTAGAACATGGGGCCAGCACGTGGAAGGAAGATCTCTTAACTGCAGTTAATGCGCAGTGAATTAATGTTGGAAGCATACTCGTGAGCTGTGAAGGGCATGTGTCTTCCAGATTTTCTAGGACAGTAAAACCCCTCCTGAAGTGTTTTTTGGGTCGCTGTTTGTATGCAGCTGCTTGCTGAAGGACTAGCTCACTTCTCTGACACCTGAGGTGGTGTATGTTCCTGGACACAGTGGCGTGGAGGTCAGTTTCTGAGGCAGCATACAGTTGTTGGCAGCTTGGAACTGGATTTTCTGGGCATGTATTTCTTATATCCATGGATCACCATAATCTTTTTTCACAGACAGGTCTTCACGCATCACGCATCTCTTGCAAAGCAAGCAGAATCCCTGTCATCCATTGTAGGGAAAATCTGCTCAGGAATGTTTGTTTTATAAATAGTTTTGAAAATACGACCAGGTTTAAATTGAGCAGTAGAAAAATCTGACATCTGTGATTTGCTTGAAAACTAACCTTTTAAGGGAAGCCAGGATAAAGGTTTTATTTCTAATCTCTGTATCTGTGATCTATTCGCCATAGGATCTAACTGCCAGAGAGCTGACTCAAAGCTCTCCTTTGGTGAGGCAAAAATAAGTAGAGTGGGTAAGTGGCAAAACCAGAAGGCAGAAGATGGGAGTGGTTGTTTCTGGCAAAAACTTTGCACAAGAGGCAAGGCTGGCAGGTAGCAAGACTAAAAGAGGAGAGAGGATTTTTTGAGGTGGAAAGAAGGTCTTTTGGAGCCTCTGCTAACAAAGCCGAGTTAGTGCAGAGACAGCTGCAAGAGGATAGCGTAGAAGGAAATGCGCAACATTTTTTCACAGATATGTCATAAGACTGTTGATAGCACACCTAAAATGTTTTGTAAAAATGACTGTTCCCAGAGGCATTAAACACAGTGGTATAGTGCCCTTATTTGTGAAAGGATTTAAGTAGGGTGTAAGCAGCAGTGCTCTGACTTGTTGAAACAGGCAATTTTTTCCTTACAGCTAAAGTGATCTGGCATTAGTCTGAAGTGATGACTTGATCTTTGGTTTTTCTTTTTTTGTTTCATTCTGACATCCACTGATCCTTGGAAAGGATGCTTCTGCAGGGTTTTGTGTTGCAGTTTCAGCTTGCTTTCTTGTGTAAGACATTCACATCCTTAATTTATTTTGCAGTGATTTGATGCTGTTAATGAAGCCCAGTATTGGCTGAGCAGAGTCCTGGGTGTAGCTGTGACAGCACTTGAGGGAATCAAGGTATTTTTGTTTTCCTCGCTGGATATCTCTCTTGGCATGGTGTCCTGCCTTGTAATTGTTTCACATCTAAAATTTTAGTTTAATTATTCTTTTGGCAAAGTGTAGATGTAAGTAAGACTTTTCCCTCTAAAAGCTGTGTTTGTGTTCAGCAAACAGCATTGTGTCTGAGAAAAATTATCAAGAACTTGCAAAATGTCTTTTCATCTTGCCAGGCTTGTAACCAAAAATGTGTATATTTTTCAGCTTTCTGTAAGAATGAGTGAGGCAGAAACGGAGGGAGAGGTTACCACGCTATGGATTTTCTCTAGACTGCAGAACAAGCGCAGCTGGAACAGATGCTAGAACAGATTCTCTTTATATACTCCTCTTGCATAGTGCAAGGTGGAGAATGAGGATATTATGTTCTTATATTTAAAGCAAGCATTGCCTGCACCTCATCTAGAGATGGCTTTGTCCATTTAAAAAAAAAGTCTGTGTGTGGGTAAATAGGTTCATGAAGAACAGCCCAACTACGTGTTAATAGCTGTCTGAGCCTCAGACTATTTTGGTGGTGGGAGCGTGGAACGATTAAAATGGAAGCAACAGAATGCTTTCCTGCACAGCAGATTTTCACAGAAATGAAGAAGCTTGTACATACTGTAAATACCAACAAAAGGCCTAAATGCTCATCACTTCATGACCAGTATGTTGAAACGGCCCTGGTTTTAACCTGGTTTTAAGGACTAGCAATACCCAAGTAACAATTCTGGCCTTTGGGATTCAGCTGTTATTCCAGAACACCTATTGGCAATTACCTGGTTAAGACCCGGATCAAACCCGATTGGAGGGTGATGCTCAGTTTCATAAAAAAAATATCAAGGAGCAGCTAATAAATAAGCACATATGCAAATCTAATATTTAGGGTTAACCAGAATAGAGTTTGCTCAAGAAGGGGAGTTTTCAGCCATTACAATAGCAAGTGGCCGTATGAGGAAGGCCATTTTTCACAGCTGAATGAGTTCTTTGAGCTAACGCTGGTGTGTTGTGCCCATGGAGCAGAGGACTTTGCAGGACAGTGGACATCCTCCATGGAGGGATGTGGGAAGGAGTCTTGTAATCGAAAGGTAGCATGTATGTGAGTATGGGACGTTTGCAGACTGCGTCAGCAGCATCAGCCAGGAGGAGACTTTGGAATGGTGTGGTGGGTAACAGTGGGCAGGAAAGCAGGACGGGAGAGGAAATCTAGGTTATTCTCTCCCAGTTGTCTTATTTTAAAAGCTAACAGGACGTTTTAATTGCAATTAGAATTAATTGTTACAGCAGTTCAGTTTTCTCAACATGATATATCTCAACAGACTACTTGGTATGGCCCCGACTTCTTAAGTGCGTGGGGTTGTAGTCCCACAATAGGTTGTTCTGGGTGGCAGACTGGCATAGATGTTGCTGTCTCTTGTGGCGAATAGTCTTACCCTTCTGTCTTAAAGTGTTCTTTCAGCTATAGTGTGGCCATGTTGTGAACCTACTCCAGAAACTGGACACGCTTAAAAGTAATCTGTTCAAAAGCACAGAGATGTTTTAAAGCCATATCAGCTCACAACCAAACTGCAAAATGTCATCCAAAAGCTTCTAGTTTAGTTGTGGGAGGGAGCAACGACAGGTAGAATTGGGGAGGAATTCTGGCAATACCAGGATTGTTTCGAGAAGCTTTGTAATGGAATGTTGCGGCTCTTCTTATGGGCAAAGAAAGCACTATTTTGTATATGGAAACTGAAGCAAAGTGGGACTAAGGAATCTTCTAGACCAGATTTTGTTTGGTGAATAGAACTGTGTTAAAGCGGTTTTGCATCAACAGACTTGAAGTTTGTTTTAATTCGGGACCTGATATGAGCTGTACCACAACCATACCCTCTGTTGTAACTGTACCCACGGTTCCACATTCATCAAGGTAACTGGAAATCCTCCCTGGCAACTCACACCCCGGGCAGCACTGTTTCAAAATCACCACCCTCACAAGGAGGGCCCCAATAACAGGCTGAAGATCAGAGAAGGGGGCAGGGAGGGGACTGGCAGATGCTGACCTCTACTCTCCGGATTCACAAGCAAGCACTAACCGTTGAACCCTTAGCTATTAGGAAAGTAATTTCCAAAACGGCTAATGGAGAGATTTTTAAAAGAAAAAACACTGATCACATGTTCAAGCCTATTCAGAGGCTGGGAAAGTTAGGGTACAGGCTAAATTGGAAGTGCAGTGGCAGTTTTCAAATAACTCCTTATACAGGAAAGTCTTCTCTGTTTGCTGTGCCTTGGAAAAATTCTCCTTCAAATCTCAGCTTTTAAAAAGATAAACTACCAAGGAAATAATATATCACTTCTGTCAGCAACATAAGTATATTTAAATTCTCCATAATCATAACTTTGTGAGTCAAAATGTCTAATCTAGATAAGTTGCAGCTATAAAAATTATGAAGCAAGGCAAGGTTTAGGTAGGATTAAGGTTAAATTAGGCCCAAGTGAAAAACACCCCCCTTGACAAGGGGTAGTCACACTATCCTGTAACCTCAGCAGTCTGTCACTGCAAGAAACTCTGCCAGCATTGAAGAAACATCTGTTTACTATTAGAGCATATAAAACATAAACAGGAAAGATCTTTTTCTGATTGAGCGGCTATAAAAACAGAACAGAAATTAGTGTACGTGCTCCCTATGCGGGAGACCCAGTCTGTTAGTGTTAAATGATGTCATTGGATCAACAAGATAGTTGCCAGAAAACCTGGAGACGGGGCGGGGGTTTTTTGGCATCTTTCCTCTGCAGGGGCCAGGAGCGCGGTGGCTGAGGGAAGGTGGCTGCAAGGCGGGTGTAAGCCGGGGGGGCTGTGCCGGGGGGCTCTCCTGAACAAGGCACCTGGTCTCTCAACTGCCTTGTGATCCCTGGTAGCTCTTACCTGCTCGGACTCTTCTCTGGGAAAGTGGTGTGTTGTTAGGTCCTTAGCCCAGGCTAAAACCAGTCATTTTATGAAAATAACAGTAATGATCAGTTTGTGGAACAAAGGGCCTTTACTCTGTGATGGGTACTGCTTAGCACTTGGACTACGTGGAAGAGGAGAAGAAATAAAATGGGATGCTCACCATACTAACAGCTCTGGACTTTGCCTTTTAGCTTCCTTCTATTGTGTATTCTTATAAGAGGCTGAGAAAACTCAGGATCTGAATCATGAGCAGCTGCAAAAGAGAAGATTGTTTTTATTAAGAACTCTTCAGTTCATATTTCAAAGCCAAGAGTGTCTGAAAATAGTTAACTTCTGGTTTAAGTGCTTCAATATCTGGTTTTTGTGTACTTTATTGGTATTAAAATAGATCTAGTGCAGAACTGAGGAATATATGATTACAGCCTCACTTTGTTCCTATGAATTTATGTAAAACGAGCATGCAGTAGAAGGAAATTATTTTGAGTAGTGTGGGGCAGATGTCGAAACAGCAATTTCTACAGTGTGGGTGTAGTCTCAGAAAAAAAATTGAAGACCCTTCTTCCTTTCAGTGGCAAATCTTGTGAACCGTGGTCTCGGAGTACGTACACGTGGCTGGATGAAGGTCATGGAGGAAGGGGGGATCATAAGAGGAGCCAAGTTCTTCACCATTAGGGGATCTAACAAGCTTGCAGGACAGCATAGCAGCAGGCAAGGTAATCATTGCTGTTCCAGTCACTGAGCAGGAATGATGCTGTGCGCTGCACTGGCTGCAGTGGCAGCAGCCTGCTGAGCAGCCTGGCCAAAACAGAATTGTAAGAAATGAAAAAGATAAGCTACTGGGTTTCACTTTAAAAGCAACTCCTGCCATAATGCCTGTATTATAAGAGCATTTAAAAACCCTTTTAGGTATCAAGGTCACTGTGACAATTCAAAAACTATTGCTGTTGATGATCAATAATCTACATTTTTAAAGCATCTTCATTACCTGTTTTTAAACGCAGCATAGAAAATAGCTAGAGACACAACTGTTTCTGGAAAATAGACCATGTGGTAAATTGCTGTATGTGTATCTGTAACGAGAAGGGTGTAATTTGAATAGTGTAAGAGGAGACAGCTTAGCTTAATTCAATCTATTTAAGTCCCTTTGTGTTAAAGGTTAGATGTCACCTCCGCAAAAATCCTGTGTATTCCATAGAAAGCTTACCTTTGGTGCAGGTATCTGTAACATCCATGAGGAGCTCAGCAGCAGTCTGAAAAATGTATGGCATCATCAGATAACACATTAAATGGAGGATAGTAATGGAAGAGATATAAAAGTAATGTGTAAAAGGGCGATTTCTCCACTCTTTGCACTGAAAAGAAGTCCCGTTTCCTTTATGCTTGTGTAAATCTTCATTATCTACCAAAAAAAAAAAAAAGTTCAAGTCCATTGCAAATTGTATTGGGTCTGGCTGCCAGCATTGCAAAGTGTTGCTACATCATGTCTACTTGTTTTGCATCGAGAAGGTTTCCTTCTAAACGAAAGCTAGCAAAACACCATTTAATTTATTTAAGTATATTAGATTTTCTTGCCTAGCTATGCAAGAAAAGAATGGTCGTTCGAATTCACTTCATGGCAACCTCATGAGGCGAGCTTTTTAGAAGGAATGGGAAATGAATGACACAACTGAGGCAGCACTCACATTTTGATATTCCAGATCTGAATTTTGCTCAACGTATGAGCCCAAGTTCAGAATTTCCCTGAGTTCGTGGCCATTCATCTAGATTTTGGAATTTTTAAAAGAAATACAACTTTTTTTTTAGTAGGGTTATACTGCAAAACCCTTTGTTCCCTTCTTAATGCCCATTTGAGGGGAAAAAAAGCGCAACCATTCGCAAAATGCCATGTGATCTTTTTTCCATTGCCAAGTGCTTAGGAAAAGAAAAAATGGTTATTAGACGGCTAGGTTTGAATATTGAGCTGATCCTGTAATGCTCCTTCAGTGGCATACAGTTTTTGTTCCAGGATAAAATGAACCCTGCTGCTTTTTCATGAGAGGGGCGGAATAATTACTGTGCTTTGCTCTTTCTCATCAGCACGTTGGCCCACTGCCCTGGCTTTTTAGTACCAGGTGTTACAGGCAACTAACTTTGTTTTGTTTCCCTACTACCTTGTCCTTCAACAACCAGTGTTTGCATGGTCATTTCACCTTGTGTGTAATGGCCCTGCTTTCTAAAACCTACCTATCTTACTTCCACTGTGCTGTTGTGTGCTGATACTATACCATTAATCATTTTCACTTTTCCCACTACTTAAATATTCACTAGATGTCTCAAAGTTTGCTTTATGTTTCTCTGTTTTCTTTGTGCTGTTTTTCCTCTGATTCTTCAAGGACCCTTATACAAATATTAGCAGATTGCTATCAAACAAGTTGCAATCAAATGGTGAGTTTATGCTTTGACCAAGAGAAGTACAAATATATTCTTTTCCCTTGTGGAACAGCTTAACATGTTTTTTTTATCAAGTGAAGTGTTCTTATTTCTCTGTAGCATTAATACAGTTAAGGGGCGGTGATAGTTACTTTCTGTATGTAGCTATCATTCTAAATGCAGAGGCCTGACATTTAATGGACTGATGCAGTGAAATACTGTGATGAGGTATTGCATTAAATAGAACGGTTCATTCATTTGACCTTATAGAAAACACCCAGGCAGCCCATATTTTGACTAGATCTGGCAAATTCCTACTGGTGGAATTAGAACATGTTTTTTTAAAAAGGAATCAGGGGTTCAGTGTGTTGTTTGTGCTCAACAGGAGCTGAAAGATGCTAGACTTTTTAAAATTGCTTTGTTGGAAAAGAGTTGACAGCCTCTATTACACATCTGTCAACTGGCTGGAAAGTAACATCAGAACCTTTTCAACTGTCAGCCAGCTAAAGAGACCCCCTTTCCCTGCATAGCAGAGATAGGAGATGGTCATTGGCACATCTTACTAGGATTCCAGCATTCACTCTTTGAAGGAGGCTGGGTGTGGAGCTGAGCTCTACTATTCTGGCAAGGCTCTGCTGCCCTGGCACAGATGACCAGAAAGATTTCTTTCTGGTTTACAATGAGCACAGCTAAACATTTTTGCTTGGGTAAACTGCTTGTGGTGACCCTGCCCAGACTGAGTTACGTCTGGTTGTAAAATGGTGATTTATTATTTGAGTTATGGGGCTTTTTGGGAAGGAGTGAAAATTGCAGTAGGATGTGGGGTGGATAACCACAGTGGAACCCACAGGAAAACAGTGGAGACAGCACCTCAGCACTCACTAGCAGGCCACACGGTTCCTGTTTGTCTCAGTTAAGGGAGCCGAAAAGGGCCTAGCTGTTCAAACGCATGGGTTCTGGAAGGCTGTTGACATCTGGTGCCAGCCCAGAGCTCCTCATTGCACCATACCACTTCAGGCTGGTGTGGAGACACATGTGTCTTTATTCTTCTTGGTCCCTCCAGCCTTCCCCACACCCCCAAAATACCAATGCCTTTAAAATATCGTAAGCACAAAAATATTTTAACAGATTACTAGGAGGTACTGGTCTGGCATGCTATACTGTAAGACTGCCAAAGCAAATGTTAAGGAGATTTTATTTTATTTTTTAACAGGGTCTAAGAATGCTGTCTTTTTTTTTTTTACATGTTTTTAGCAAGCTTTCACCGGAAAAATCCCCATCTATTTCTTTTGACTTACGGTGTGCTGCAGAAGTATATCAAAGGGTTCTGTTCCAGGAAAAAAAAAACAACACAAAAAACAACCAACCAAAAAAAAAAAACCCAACAAACCCAAATCATAACAGCTAGATATGTTTTTTTGGCTGTAGGCCCTTGATGAAGCCTAGACCTGATTCAGACCTCCACTCACTACTGCATCTCGGTGTCCCTTTCCTGAGGGTAAGCCAAACCATGCTCCCTCATCTAAGACACTGTTACAAGTTAGGTGGTAGTCATGATCTATTGCTTAGCTGACTATGCTGCCCAAAATAGAAATCCTGTGATGACCTATCACCCTGAAGGAGTCATATCTCTTCTCAATGGGTTGTCCTCTGCTGAGATGCCTGGCTCTTAAATTCATGGCCAGCACCGTCAACCTGTTCTGTCCATGCTCTCACTGTGACTGATTCTGTGGAGGATTGTTGTGTTTAGTCTCACCAGGTCGGTGGAGGACCCTGGAGATGTGCTGCTGTTATCGTTTATGAATATTGGTCACTGGTGTTTTCTGAGCTGAACCACTGGTTTCCCTGCCTGTGTCTAGTCCTCCCCTTGGTATGAAGTCCCCTGCAACTGTTTTCTCAAGTTTGCTATTTGCTTTCTATTATGGTCCCTCTGTGCCTTATTTGAATCTCAATTTAATTGTTGTGTGGTTTATTTGTTGGAGTTTTTTTCTTTTTTTTTTTCTTTTTCTTCTTTTCTTCCTGTATTTTGCTCCACAACTTGGTCTGTGGCCTGAAGCTCAGCATCAGGGAGCTTGCTGCTAGCATGTGTTGGTGGTGAGTGGTGAGGAGGGGGACACAGAGCAGGTTTGTAGCTCCAGTGAGACAAAGAAGATGGAAGGAGGGACACGTGAATGTGCGAGTGAGAGAAACTGCTAATGTCAGACTACTGAACTTGGTTAAGGCACAGTTCCACTGTCAAGGCTGTGGGTATGCATTCCTTGTTGAGGAAATATGCTGTCCTGTGTGTGCTCAGAGTATGCCACCGAAAAGCAGAATATAACATGCCAATAATACCAGAACTGAAAGGGGGTTTGGTTTCATGCAGTTTCCTGTTCTGTGACTATAAACTTTAGTATGAGTAAGAATTCTTCCTCTCTGTGGATTTTCTGGTGTCTTTAAACAGTACAAGTTTTCCATTGCATTGTTTCCCTTGTTTGTAGGGCTTATAGGATATTTCTCCTCTACTCAGGCATCTTCTTTTTATGAAATCTGTACGAACCTCAGAGACCTCTACTGTGCTGAAATCACTCTTCTAGATTCGGAAGTTACTGGGGGTAGAGACTAAAGCAAGAACCTTAGAAGAAGAGAGACAAAAGCAACTATCACGTCAGCCTCATCTCCATTGCAAGGCAGGTTAACTGAAAAAAAAAACCAGCAGCTCATGGTTGTGGGGGTTTTTTTGTTGTGTTTTTTTTTTCCCCCGAGTCTGCATCACTATTAGAAGGAACTGTTTAAGGTTTTTTTATACACCTGTTGTTTCCTCCTTGGAGATTCAGTACTGAGTCTCTGTGGCTTTGAGGGGGTTGGCAGGAAATAGATTGCTTGTGCTGAAGCTCTGGAAGGCAGTGATTGAATCAAGAGGTGGCCTCCAGTGAGAGACTCCTTTTTTACTTATCAGCAAATAAAAGAATGTGCGCTGCAGCTGAGAACCTTAAGTAGTGCCTTCAGAGCCATTCATCTCTCAGTGCCCAGAGCTGAACTGGAACAGCAAACTGCAACTGTGACAGCAGGGAATGAGGAATATGGCTCATGCTAGTAGTGAAATGTGGGTTCAATAGCCACTCGCAGCTGCGAGAAAAAGGCTGAAGTGAGACACGTTGCCAAGAGATCCTGGGGATGGGGGTGCCTTACCTAGAAGAGATTATTGATTTATCGCTCATTGGCTTTCCCAAGTTTATTTTGTTTCCAACTCACCTCCTTTCTCCTCCACCTAAAATGTGTTTTTGCTTTCTTCCCTTGGAACTGAGGGAGTGTTGCTGGTAAAGACTTTTAATGAAAGTGGTTAAGTCTCTCCCGGTGTCTGCATTGGAGCTCAAATCGTAACCCTTAGACATCTGAGCTTGACCCCTCATGTTGCTGACAGAACTTGTCTAAGAGTTATTCTTTTATTCTTAGCAAGTTCAGCTTTCCAATAAATTTGGAAATTAGTATTTTAAAAAGTCAATGTCTTACAGTACTGAGAATTGGATAGGTCCCAGCCAGCTTTTTTTTTTTTTTAGAACTTTCGTTTTAAAGGTCATAAATTAGATCCCCAGATTTGTTTCTTCATGGGGAAGTTACGTGGTGCATACCTTGCTGCACCTCACTAACACCTGCTCTCCTGTCTTCTTCTCCAGGGCATGCTTTCTTAATGCTTTGAGGAAATTTTGGGAAAAGAGAAATGATATTTAGAGAAACCCGGAGAAGAAGGGGAATAAATCTTCTCTAACAAAACATGTCAGCAAGGAGAGAAATTGTTATCCCTACTCCTTTTAAGGGACGAGATGGTCTTTGGTCTGTTCCATTTCCTATGGCTCTGTGTGCCTGGGTAAATGCTGGAGCAGACCAGGAGAGCAGAGCACAGTGATCCCAAAGGGGGAAGCACATCTTTGTTTTGTTAGACACAGAGGGGCTTCTGTTGCCTCTATCACCGTTTCAGGGACATGTTTCAGTGACTTCATTAGACACATCCGGAGCTCAAGTCTGCTGCCCATCCTCTGTTTTTAAGCAGTTCTTTGTTGATTTTTGTTTTTGTTTTTTCCTATAGTTCTACGTGTCTGTTAGTGGCACTGATCTTGTTTCCATACAGTTCCTACTGGCAGGATTTTTCTGTTGCAATACAACATTGAACCAGCACTTCCATTTCCCTGACAAATGCTGTACTAAAAATCTTTGGAGACAACCCAAACCACACAGGGTATTTGTCATCTTTTGCATATGTTGCTCTGTGGCACATAAAGTGCCAACAGGTACCATTTAAGATGCTGCTTTCTCTGACAATGCTTCCTTAATAGCAGCAGAATGATCCCTGCTACCCTCGCACAGCGAAGTCAGCTGTCGGTATATACCCCAGGGCTCTGACTCCACCAATAACTTTAAATTTAAACCCAAAAACTGGTGTAAGTTCACAGAAGGGTAAAGCAGTGAGTGTAGGAACTGCTATCAAGGGTCAAAGCTGGAGCACAGATTTTTTATTTATTTATTTATTTATTTTCCCCTGGGAAATTTGTTGTTACAGCCTGAGAACAGGCACTCTGCCATTCTTGGAGATGGACAGAGAAGCAGGCTGGAGAGAGATGGGTGTTGTGTGTTTCTGTTAGTGGATTTCAACCTGGGATCTTCAAGTAACAGCTAGCACTTACGTCAGCGGCCTGCAGTTGTATGCTTGTTATGGTATAGATGAACATGTTTTGAAAAGCTGAGACAATGCTTATTCTAATGTGGTACCCAGATTTAATAAATGCTGACATACTGCCAAGCTACAGGAGGCTCTGGAACTGTATACCAAAAGATCTGGGGTTACTGAATTACTTCAGAGAATTTCTTCAATATGAATCTCTTCCACACACAGCCCTCCTCCCTCAGTTCTCCCACAGGGATAAACTCAAAGGCAAGCAGCATTTAGAAGGCTGGTTAGTTGAGAATTGCATTGGTGAGACACATTTTTACGTAGAGGGCCTACAGCATTTCAATGAAATAAAACGCCAAGTTAATGAAAGTGTGAAGAAAATGAATCTGCCGTGACTGAAAAAGCTGGGCTATATTTTCCTTAGGTGAGCTACAGTCCAGAAAATTAGTTCTGCTTTGGAACAGATATTCTTGTCCATAATAAGATTTGGGACAGACTTGTAAGAAATGCAGGTTCCTCTTCTGGCTTTTTACCCTCCTATTTTTGCGCAAACCCTGTCACGTCTCGTGTCCTGGAAGAGGTGTGTTCTGTTTTCTTCAGCCCAGATTGCTTCACTCACACCCCATAATGAGAGTGCATTACAGGTCTCTCCAACAAACTCTTTGTTTCTCTTGATATAAAAACAATCTTTGGGAGGAAGGGGAAAAGAGGCCTGTTTTGTTTGCATCAAAGGCCGTTCCACTGTATTTGATCCAGCCCTTTGTGCTGTGAATGGTACCAGAACTGTTTGGGTGATGCTGTGTTTTTCTGGCAGAACTTGAGCTAAAGAGAACAAACATTCTTCTGATTGTAATTTGCCCCCTGTGAACTGATACTGGGCTTCTTTGCTGAGTTTACAGAAAGATAGGGATGATATCTCCCCAATCGTTATCTATCTTTCTCAGAAAAGCTTAATATATAAATGCTCTGTTCTGTAGGTTCAGAGGACTTTGACTAAGTTTTGGTGCACTATTAGAAAATTAGCTGATGCTTTTATGAGATTGGTCTTCTCACTGTCACTGCACTTGCCTTTCTGTAGTATTAATGAGATATTTGTATGGTGGAAACGCTGTGGACGTTACTGTGCTGTGGAGTATTGTGCAGGCTGACCTGAATGAGCTGGCTTGGAGTCAGAAGCGGGGTGGGACAGTACCCGTGTGGATGGTGTTCCACTTGGAACCTGACCATTTTAGGGAGCTTTAGGGTTATGCCATTTGTGTCAAGCAGACATGTCTTCTGACCCTCCTAAGCTTTGAGAAGCTGCACAAGAAGCAGCAGCAGGATCTAGGATATTCCGTGTTTCAGGAATACGAGGAGGTGGGCAGAGTTAACCATTTGGGGACCTTTGAGACTGAAGTTCAGGGTACCTTGCCCTGATTATTCGAAGCTTATTGGGGATGAGGAGACCAATTGGTTTGATCCTTGTTACCCTTGCTTCTCTGGTGGCTGTGCTACGCTGTGTGCTTCGGGTTATGGGTTCCCTAGGTGTGTTCCAGATGCCTGTATATGTGACACAGAAACATTTACTGCTTCCCAGCATGAGGTGTGCAATCTGTGTGCTCCACATTTCCCAGATGCTTGTTGGAAAAGCAATGGAATTAAGGGCTTCTCCTGCCTGGCAACACTGCAAGTGTGAATTCCTCAAGTAAGTTTTTGTGCCGCAGCTGTTGGCAGTCATAGTGTTTGTAGGCTGAACACAGGGATGCACCACCTTGATGTTCCTCATGTTTCAGTGCTGCAGGGTCAGTGTGAGTCCTGGAGGTATAGTTCTGACCAAGCTCTGCTGCAGTCCAGCTCCTGTTGAGGTGTGTGTCTCCCGATGTTTCCTGAGTTTCATGCCTGGCTTTAAGTGCCAGGATCTTACTGGTAATTACTTGGTATATATTTGTAAAAGAATGAATTTTCCAAACTGCTTTCTACTCCTTCACTTTTACCTCTTAAAACGCTGTCTTTATAACAGAGTAGCTTAATGGCATTTTGAGGCAATTACAAGTTCAGAAATTGAACTGCTAGAGGTGATTTTTTTTGACTTTACTATTAAATAGATTTGCCAGTGTTATATCCCAGGCTCTGCTGTATAGCTCTGCTTTGTAGTCATTTCCCAGAGGAGAAGGTTCCAGCTGAACTTTCACAGAGGTGCAGGAGCCAGGCAGGTCCTGGTGGGTCTCAGCACACCAGATGAGCGTGTTCACTGCTCCAAGCCTGCATAAACCCTACCACTCTCTTTTCCCAAGCTTTCTGGCTTGCTTCTTAGTGCTTTCGGTTCACTATCTGTATGTGCAAATGGATTCACGATACAGCTGCCTTGCTACCTCCCCAGCCCTGTGCAGATAGCAGTGTATCCCACAGCTCCCTTGGTGAATATGCTGGCTCCTGAGTTCAGCACGATGTGGAAGAGGAGACAAAAAGAGGCTCTGTGAAGGTTCCCAAACTACTCAGTTTGTACCTGAGCTACTGCCAGAACTGTGCAGTTGTGCACAAAGCAATAAGAAATGCTGCCTCAGCCTCCCTTTTACTAGGGAGCACTAACTGGCGTTAGGCACAAGTTTTACAGGATTCAGGTTCACTTTTGTGTGGCTTCTTGTCTGAATTGCATGTTTGAGCGTCTGCTGATGGCTTCTTTCTTCTTCACCTGCCGTTGTAAGCAAACTTTCCATTGTTTGTTCAAGTATTGANCCCCCCCCAACTCTTTTAAGCTATGTCTTTCCAAGCCAGACACCTCAGCCTTTGTTGTGCTTCTGTGGAAATTTGATTCTTTTAGCTCCCTCCAAATAAGTTAGGGAAAACCAGCTTTATCAAGGACATTGCTACTCTTTTGTTCTCTCCAGGTAGGATTGATTCAGGTGTTGATAATCTTTAATAACCAGCCTGTTTTGAGACAGATCTTCCAACACTTTCCCCCCTTCTCCAGAGTATATGAAGTAGCAGATAGAACCCAGTAAAAGATTTATGAACAGAGATGGTTCATAAAATCAAATTGAAATTCATGAATCGTATAGGTAAATTCCCCAAACTGTCTTTCACACACATTAATTATGGGAAAATAGGGCATATTTATACACACAGTGTCTCTCCATAGGTAACAAGTTTCCATCATAATGAGCTGTTAATTAAAGTTGGTTATATTTCCAGGTATTACTATTCTGATAAAGTTAATGGTCCAAAAAACAATAATCATCATCTACAGTTGACTGATCTCGAGACAGATTTAAAAGGGTGCTTTTAATAATTCCATGTAATTGTTACCCTGTGGTATTCCCTAGAGTTATTCAATTATGTCTGTGGAAAAAATATATGGTCTTATTACCAATAGTTAGAAAAAATGCAAATCCTGTATGCTTATTATGTCTTCTAGCTCAAGAAAAATCTTACAGAAATAAAACCCCAGGAGAGCTGAATTATAATTTGAAATGTTATGCAAATGGAACAACCACAGTTACAAGTGGAAGGAACACAAAGATCCTAAAACAAGGAAAACACATTATAAATATGACCAGTTGTAATTCAAGAAGAAGTTGCAGAAATAGAATTAGGCACAACGAATCAGAACACCGCTAAGAGTAATTAATAACATAGATTGCGATGATTTTTTTAGTAAGAAGTGCTTTCAAAAACTCAGCGTACGGAGAAAGCCTAGAATAGTCTTTCAACTATTTCAGAGGGGGCTTATGACTGCAGTATGCAAAACGGTTTGTGCTGTTAGCAGAACTTAAACTACTGTTAGAATAAAGGTTATGTTTCCTATGCTTGCTCTGGGTGAGTTCCCACAGAGCAGAAAGGGCAGCTGGCTGGGGAGACGCGCCCTGCTGGGACTGCTTTGGATTTAGGTCATTATGCTCTACGTTGCACATAACCCAAACTGTAGTTGGGAGGGAGACTAACAGCCTGAGCCACGTACCTTTCCATGCAAGGCAGCATTCATTTCGTTGTATGTGGAACGGAGCAGAAAGGCAAGTCCCAACTCTGGCAGTTCTTCAAGACCTGAAGGTACTAATGTGCGATTCACAGGGTTGCAGTTGCAAAGTACTAGCAGTGGGATCTACTGGATGAGTAAAAGTAGTGGTAGAATATCGTGTCTCAGATTGCAAGCTAGAGCTGGATTCAGACCAAAACCTGTTGGCAATAATACGGGGAGCAGTCGTGACCGTGGAAGGAGACCAAGGGAGAAAATTGAACCAAAGGTACCTCTCATTTTTCTAGAATCTGTAATTTTTCAGATAAATAAAGTGACTTTGCAGATAAAAACGGCCACAGAGACTTAGAGAGGAAAAGAAAATTAATTTCTGAGGGAGTAGAAAAAAGTCAGTAATACAGGTTTTTCTGCTTGAAATACTGATTTTAATGACAAACTATTGGATTAGTACATTGCCATCATATGTTTCTGGTTCTAACCCAAACTTTCTGTATGTTTTGTGTTATCAGGGGTTTACTGACCAAGTCTAAAGCTGGAATCACCTGGGATAGGTCTGTTTTTGAGGAACACTGTGGGGTTTAGAAGAGAACCTTCAGAAATTGTCCTCATCCCTTTCTGTGCACATCCTGTGCCAGTCTCTAAATACAAACACTGCTTTTTCTTCCCTCTGGTTCTGTTCTCTGCCTCTCCTCAGCACCCCCAGCCTCTCCCTTCACTTACTGTTCTTCGAATACCTCACTGCTCTGGGCCTGGGGAGCTTTCCTGTCTTCCCTCTGGAGCCTGGCTTTGGCTGAGCGCTCCTTCCTCTCTTCCTTCCCAGGGCTAGAACGGCTGCCCTGGGGAAACCCACGGTGATGGTTTCTCTCTTCCATGCTGCCTTTGAGGTCCCCTGAAGCACTCCTGGGCCCTTGAACTAGGGAAACGCTGGGATGATAAGGATGAGGATTTTTTAATACAGCTCTGCAAAATGTTACTAGCAAGTTATTTTTTTTCATTCCAACTTACTCTTCACAAAGCACAGCCAAAAGTATTTAAATTCTAAACTGCTGTTGACTGTGGGGATGTAGTGAAGAAGTAACTTCCTAGTAACTTTGTTATGTACAACTATGGGTTTACACCTTGTGGATGGGGAAGGTTAGTTTTTCAGCAATTTTCTGTGTTCTTTAAAAAAGCAATGAGAAAAAAAAACTCCTAACTGTTTATGTCATGCTTCTGAACAGGTTTATTGTTGCTTCATGGTAGGGATTGGCTTGAATATTACACAAACTGAGGTGACTTAGCACAGTGCACTTCATTCATCATGACCCATCATAACTGAGAAGTGTGTAGATTTTTTAGAAAGTACGTAACAGGCTCCCTGTAGGTAATAACAAACAATTTTAGTCTGATTCTGAACTTGCTTTCTTGGGGTTGTATCAGAGGTCCCTACACAGCCATCAGTGTATTTATATCAGGCTTAAATCAGTGCAAGGCTGAGAATAAGCAGACCTTTACAGAAAGCCGTAGTAAAGCGGAAATGTTGGCCTTTTCTTTGAGAGAACTTTGTGGGACATATGGTGTCCATTTTGTGCTATTTTTAGAGGACAGGCAGTCCTAGAATGTTATTTCTGTAAATAGGCCTGACCTTCAAAACTAGGAGCTTCAGTGACTCCCTGAGGCCACCTGGGCACTTAGGATGGATTGCCTCCAAGTGCGAGTTCCCTGCTCAATTCAGCTGCGGAACTCTGGCATGGGTCAGGCTCGGATCCTTTCACACTCTTTTCTCTGTGTTTTGCTCCGTGGCCTCAAAATTCCTTATCGGAAAGGAATTGGTATTACTCCAGTGGCTCACTCAGTATATGGAGAGCCCTTTGTCTGCAACAGTAAAATAGGTGAAAGATTGCTTCTCTCTTCTCTCTTCTTTCCTTGTTAGTTATACTGGCTGTTGAGGAGAAGTCTGGAACTTGCTGGGATACACAAGTATCCCCCTTGTTTGAGTAAAGAAGCTGTGGCACTGAGTAAGAGAATAACTGTAAGGTTTTGAGGAAAAAAAAAATCAAATACAGGGATTTAGTGTCTCTGAGTATGCAAGCTCATGTTTATTCTATCAAAATTAAACTATGAGCTTAAATTCAGCTTCAGTCATCATGTTTTCTGTCCAAATTCCTTGCTTCACAGGAGCCTGTTTCTGCAGCACAGAGGTGATGGAAAATCAGGGTTTAGAGTAGAAGTGCCTTCTCAGCCGTAGCTTATTGTCAGTGCTGCAGAGTGGAGCGTCAGCCTGCTTCAGACCTCAGCACTACCCTTCTTTGGAACGAGGGACCAAAGAGCTGATGGTCTGGTGGATCTTGGATGCCTCTTCACCAGAGAGACACAGAAGCTGTTATGCTCAGGAACCATGCTGAGCTTATTGTCAGTCTGGTTGCCTCTGAAGTGGTATTTCATGATAGGGATGTGATCACATGTATTTCTAGGATGTACCTTTTATTTGACAAGTTTTTTTGTAAGGAACTCTGATCTCATTAATAGGTGAATCTGGAGGAACAAAAGAGAAAGGAAGCAGGTTTCTCATGAAGGAATTCAGACAACTGGTGTCAGCCTAAGATTTACCAGTGGACAGTCTAGTCAGTATTTTTAAATTTTTAAATTTATTATTATTATTATATAATACTTGATTTAAAGGAAATTACACTGGCCACTTCCTTGTCAGTAGCACCAGCCATATGCAACTTTCCAAAGCCAACAGTAGGCAGTTGGACCTACTTTGCTTCTTTTCCTTTTATCACCTCCAGCAGACATTTGTTCTTAAAAACTGCCTACTTTGGCTATGTCTACAGATGACCCTGATATGAAAGTAGATACACAAATGGTCCTGTGTGTTACGTTGCACATGTGTGCACGCACACCATTTGTAGCCAGAATTTGATGCACACGGGTATGCAGGGCAGGGAATTTGTGAATTGGAGTTACGGACCCCACTGTGAATACTTGTTTAGATTGATTGTACTGGGAACCCCAGACCTAGACACAGCACTCCAGGTGGGGTCTCACAAGAGCAGAGTAGAGGGGCAGAATCACCTCTCTCGACCTGCTGGCCACACTGTTTTTGATGCAGCCCAGGACACAGCTTTCTGGACTGCAAGCACATATTGGCTGGTATTGTTGAGCTGCTCGTTCACGAACACCCCCAAGTCCTTCTCCTCAGGGCTGCTCTCAGTTCGTTCTCTGCCCAGCCTGCAGTTGTGCTTGGGATTGTGCTGACAGATGTGCAGGACCTTGCACTTGACCTTGTTGAACTTCATGTGATTTGCATGGGTCCACCTCTCAAGTCTGTCACTACCAGTCAAGCCTGTCAAGGTCCCTCTGGATGGCATACCTTCCCTCCAGCAGACTGACTGCACCACGCAGCTTGGTG
>VWZZ01005124.1:151368-177318 GCA_013399095.1 Psophia crepitans | reverse complement strand
AACAGGGCTTTGGCCCCACGAATCTTCTCCCTATAGAGGCGAACCGCATCCCTATAGTCCTCTCATGTTGCCTGACCTTGCTTCCAGCACTTTCTTCTTCCACCTAAGCTCTAGAAGAAGATCCCTGTTCAGCCAAGCCGGCCTTCTGCCCTGCCTGCTTGACTTCTGGCACTCCGGAATCACCTGTTCCTGTGCTCTTAGGAGGTAGTGCTTAAAAAGGGACTAGCACCGATGGATCCCGGTGCTTCCAAACATAGTATCCCAGGAAACCTTACTAACCAGTTCCCTGGGCAGCCTGAAGTCTGCTCTCCCCATATCCAGGGTTATAGTTTTACTGGTAGTTTTCTTCCTATCACCAAAGATTTTAAATTCTACAGCTTCATGGTCACTGTGGCCAAGATGGCCATCAATGACCACTTCCCCTGCGAGACCTTCTCTGTTCACAAACAGCAGATCCAGGAAGACACCTTTCCTTGTTGGCTCCTTTAATACCTGTACCAGGAAGTTATCACTGAGGTGTTTCAGGAATGTCCTGGACCTGTTTGTTTCCGCTGTGTGGTGTTCCCAGTAGACATCTGGCAAGTTGAAGTCTCCCATAAGGACAAGGGCTGTCGATCTACAAGTCCATCTTAGAATGGTTCATCCATGTCTACATCCTGGCCGAGTGGTCTACAGTAGACTCCCACAACCACATCCCTTGTATTTGCTTGTCCCTCAATCCTTATCCAGAGGCTCTCAACCTTGTCATTGTCAGCTGACAGCTCCATATAGTCCAGCCCCTCGGTAACTTACAGCGCTATCCCCCCACCTCTCCTGCCCTGTCTGTCTCTTCTGAAGAGCCTGTAATCATCCATCATAGCACACCAGTTACAGGACTCGTTCCACCAGGTTTCACTTATGCCAATGATGTCATAATTTTGGGACTGAGCCAAGGCTTCGAGCTCTTCTTGCTTGCTCCTCATGCTGCATGTGTTGGTATAGAAGCATTTCAGATGTGCTTCCTCGTACTTCGCACCTCATGGATCAGCCTGAGGGATCTCACTAGCACAAAGCCTATCTAGTTGTGGCCGCCTTCCCATAAATTATCATCAGCAGTGTTAACACCCTTCATCTAGATTATTGGTCTCTCCCCTAACTCTGACTTGCTGCCCCTAGGCTTATCTCTGGCAGGTCTGACATTGTCCCCTTCCCCCTTCAAATCTAGTTTAAAGCCCTCTCTATGAGTCCTGCCAACTCCTGGGCTAGTATCCTTTTCCCCCTCTGAGACAGGTGGACCCCGTCTGCTGCGAGCAGACTTGGCGCTAAATAGACTGCCCTGTAATCAAATAAACCAGAATTCCACTGGTGACACCAGCCTTTTAGCCAGGAGTTGATCAAGTGGGTTCTCCCGCTCCTCTCAGTTTTTTGCCCTGCTATTGAAGGGATTGAGGTAAATACCACCTGTGCACCTGCACCTTTGACCAACCGGCCCGATGCCCTGAAGTCCCTTTTGATAGCTCTTGGGCTTCTTTCTGTAACATCATCATTGCCGACCTGAAATACCAGAAGTGGGTAATAGTCGGAGCGCTGTACCTGTACCAGGTCAGGGAGCTGCCTGGTGATGTCCCTGACTCAGACCCCATGAAGGCAGCAGACTTCCTTGTGGGTAGGGTCAGGTCAGCATATCGGCCCCTCCGTTCCTCTCAGGAGGGAGTCACCAAGGACAATTACCCTTCTTTTGGTTTTGGCTGAGGCTGTCCTGAGGTGCAGGGATGACTGAGTCACCCTAGACAGCCCTTCAGATGAGCTGTCACTAGTGTGCTCATTTTGCTGCCACTCAGGTTCTAAAGCCTCAAACCTGTTGTGCAAGGGCACCTGGGGGGGCAGGGTAGGCTGGGGAGAGATTCATCTGCCTCTCCAAGCAGGGACCTGTTTCCATTCCTCCTCGTCCTGAGGGTTCCTTCCCTCTGCCTGATGGTGAGCAGGTAGGGGATCCTCAGCTACTAGCGGATGTACAGATCTACGGATCTACAGCCTCTGGAGCTGCCCACGGACCATCTGCCCGATGCCTTTCTTGCAGGGATGGAAGGACACGACTCCACCAGTCTAGCTCCCTTTCACAATCCCGGATGCTCCTTAGTCTCTCAATCTCCACTTTTAGCTCTGTCACCATGCTAAGGACGTCATCCACCTGCTCACATTGCACACAGGTGTAACCCTGGTACCCTCTAGCAGCAGTGACAGGTTCAAGCACTCCCTAGAGCCAGAGACTTGGACAGCTGCATGTTTACTTATTTTCTTCAAGTTTTCCCTTAAGTCACTGGATGGTGCAGAAAAAGATGAGAAGGCTGTTCTGGGTTCTCAAAGGTAACTGCCAGCAGTTTTGCCTGTTTGTTTGATTCTGTTTTGTTTTAGTTAACTTAACTCACCAGCTGATTTTATAAACAAGGTAGCAACCCTAAGGTTCAGTGATCATAGAATGGTTTGGGTTGGAATGGGGCACAAGGATCATCTAGTTCCAACCCCCCTGCCATGGGTAGGGACACCCTACGCTAGACCAGATTGCCCAAAGACCCATCCAACCTGGCCAGGGATGGGGCCTCCACAGCTTCTCTGGGCAACCTGTTCCAGTGCCTCACCACCCACACAGTAATGAATTTCTTCCTAACATCTAGTCTGAATCCCTCCTCTTTTAGTTTATATCCGTTACCCTTTATCCTGTCACTACACTCCCTAAGAAACAGCCCCTCACCAGCTTTCCTGTAGGTCCTCTTTAGTTATTGGAAGGCCACGATTAGGTCTTCCTGGAGCCTTCTCTTCTCCAGGCTGAACAAGCCCAGTTCCTTCAGCCTGTCCTCATAGAGGAGGTGCTCCAACCCTCTGATCAGCTTTGTGGCCCTCCTCTGGACTTGCTCCAGCAGCTCCACATCTTTCCTGTACTGAGGATTCCAGAGCTGGACACAATACTCCAGGTGGGGTCTCACAAGAGCAGAGTAGAGGGGGAGAATCACTTCCCTCGGCCTGCTGACCACACTATTTCTGATGCAGCCCAGGACACAGGTGGCTTTCTGGACTGTCAGCGCACACTGCCAGCTCATGTTGAGTTTTTCATCCACTAGCACCCCCAAGTCCTTCTCCTCAGGGCTGCTCTCCATCCATTCTCTGCCCAGCCTGTAGCTATGCTTGGGATTGTGCCGACCCATGTGTAGGACCTTGCACTTGGCCTTGTTGAACTTCATGCAGTTTGCACAGACCCACCTCTCAAGCCTGTCAAGGTCCCTCTGGATGGCATCCCTTCCCTCCAGTGTGACAACTGCACCACACAGCTTGGTGTCATCAGCAAACTTGCTGAGGGTGCACTCGATCCCACCGTCCATGTCACTGACAAAGATGTTAAACAGTGCTGGTCCCTGTACTGACCCCTGAGGGACACCACTCATCACCAATGTCCACTTGGACATCGAGCCGTTGACTGCAACTCTCTGAGTGCGGCCATCCAGCCAGTTCCTTATGCAGTGAGTGGTCCATACATCAAATCCATGTCTCTCCAGTTTAGAGACAAGGATGTTGTGCGGGACAGTGTCAAAAGCTTTGTACAAGTCCAGGTAAATGATGTCAGTTGCCCTTCCCTTTTCCACAGACACTGTGACCCCATCGTAGAAGGCCACCAAATTTGTCAGGCACAATTTGCCCTTTGTAAAGCCCTGTTGACTGTCGTCAATCACCTCCTTACTTCCCATGTGCCTGAGCATAGTTTGCAGGAGTATCTGCTCCATGATCTTGCCCAGCACGGAGGTGAGGCTGATCAGCCTATAGCTCCCCGGGTCTTCCTTCTTTCCCTTCTTGAAAATGGGCCTTATGTTTCCGCTTTTCCAGTCCATGGGAACTTCACCAGACTGCCACAACTTCTCAAATATGAGGGACAATGGTTTGGCCACTTCATCCACCAGTTCCCTCAGGACCTGTGGATACATCAGGTCCCATGGACTTGTGCACCTTCAGATTCCTTAGGTATTCTTGAACCAGATCTTCTCCTACAGTGGGCAGTTCTTCATTCTCTCAGTCCCTGCCTTTGCCTTCTGGGACTTGTGCAGTGTGGCTAGAACCCTTGCCAGTGAAGACTGAGGCAAAGAAGTCATTGAGTACCTCAGCCTTCTTTGTATCCTGGGTGACCAGGTCACCTGTTTGATTTTGAAGGGATGGAAAGGTCAAGATTAAGACCGCCATGTCTGTGAAGTGAGTCAATAATGTGGAAGAGATGTTACAAAGTGCAAATTCAGTAAAACATAAGATTGAGAATATAACATTTTCAGTGAGCAGAAAATCTGCTTAACATTGTGAGATTCAGGCAGGAAGGGAGTAATTGAAAGTTCTGCCATTTAGATTAAAAAGTAAGGATTTGAGCCACCAACAACACTGGCAGCATGGCGAATTGTTAGAAAACTCTCTTTTTCAGTATATCCAGGTAACTGCAAATACTACAGCTGCATTCTTTTTAATGTAAAGATTAGATATCATCCTCAGCCAAGTTGATATACATCTGAAGTAACTATATAAACATGCAAGGGCTAATCTGGAGATAGCTCCAGCACAACTGACAGCAGCGTGTTGCACTTGGTTGTGTTTTCACCTCTTGGTGGGAATGGTAGAATCGTCTGTGATGGGTAGCCTTCTGGCTATGCAAGGTCCCAAATGGGGATGTTGAGACAATCAGGTCTAGTTTGCCTTTTGCTCAGCAGTGGCTTTAGATAGAAGACTAAGGTGCTAAATGGCATTAGCGCTGCTGAAGGGGAGAATGCTCTGATTCTGGTGCTGTGGGAGATTATTATGCAGGTTTTCTTTCTTATCCTCTTCAAGGATACATTCAGCCTCAGAGTGTCTCACTTCTGAAATATGAAAGTGTCCAGCAGTGGTTTATGTGATGCAGCTAGTAACTGATTTTTATAGCTCGTTCTTTCTTTCAGTCATTGGAGAGTGAGGAAATATATATTTGGCTGCTTTATTTTGTGCCTGTTTGTGCCTGTTTGTCTATGTCTTCATATTATGTGGGTTAAAGAAGTCTACCTCTCCAGAAAGGACCTGGGGTGCAGTTTGGTGGGCTTACATCAAGTTTACCTGATGTGTTTGACTCAGCTTAGACGTTGCAGGAGTTTATTGCTTGGTTTAGGATCCAAAGGCTGTTGAAGTCAATATAAAGAGACCCACTGTCTCTGAATCAGGCCCTTACATTGTCCTTTACACTCATCCAACAAGAGAGTCCTTCAGGATAACCAGACATGAGAATCCAGGAGGGGAGGCTGTTTGTAGCCATCTCAGTACAAATTTGAATAAGCTAATCCAAGCCAGAGGTAAACATTTGAGTAATAATGTGTTGTCTAATGAAAACAAGTGAAAAGGATGTAAGTCATACAACAAATACCTTCTGCCTGACTCTAGACAGATGAATTCTAGAAAACCTATGTGTCATAGTGGCCAGCTCAGTCAAACCATCTGCTGAGTGAAAAACCTCAGCCAAAAAGGAAGCACACAAGATTTAAAAAAAAAAAAAACCAAACAAAACAAAACAAACAAAAAAAAAAAACCCACAAAAAACTGCATAAACCCAAAGCTGACTGCATCAAAAAATATCAGGAGAATAAACCTGGAAATACCTTACTGATATTGTAAATCTTGGTAGCACACCTTCACCCTCAGTGTGGTCTCTGGGTCTGGTGGTCTCCGTGTCAGACATGTATGTCAAGTATGTCAGTTCCGGTGTTGTTCTAACAGTGACATGTTTTATTGCACATATTACAGTTTATTTATGCCAGAGACTCCAGAAGCCTCAGTTACCTTTTGCTGATAAGGTTTTATGCCAGTCAACAGCAAGGCTCTAGCAACAGAAATAGATGGAAATGGGAATTTCTCCTTCATTTTTATAATGTCTGCCCCATGCACTGAGGTTTAAATATCATCTTTACTCAGAATATTGTTTGAATGGTTGTTTGTGCTCCAGGGAATGACTAAAAGCATTTTTATTTTCTCCTCTTTTCGTGCTAGATTTTTAAAAAGTTTCATTTCCTGCAGTCTATCAGCCAAATTCCAAATGTTTCACAAGCTGGAATATTTCAGACAGCTCTCGACTATTCAGAAGTGTATGTTAGTATATCTTATTTAGACAAAGGGTGACAGTCTGCCCTTTCTTACAGCCTATGAAGATGACATGATCAGTGTTAAGTCCCAATTTCTGTCGTCTTCATGAAATACCTTGGCCTTGACCAAATCTGCCCTCTGTGAGGTGCAGGTGTGCTCTGCCTTGCACCACATGGGCCCCATCTCCCCAACATCCACACTGTCTGACCACATCCACCTGAGTGTAGACACAGCCACTTGAGACCTATACTAAAATGTGAATGGGACCCTGTTTTCAGCACTAAAACTAATCAGTTAAGGCCTCATAGTATGAATTCTATGACTCTAATATTTCTTTTAATTCCTTATGTGGAAAAACAATTGGTCTCTAAGGTGCTTCTACATAAATGTTTTAGTTCAGATGAGAAATGAGGGTTTTTAATCAAACGTCTTGGTTACTCTGCTCTGTTTTGTATTGAAGACATGCTAACTTCTGGATGAAGACAAACCTGAATATACACTCTGGGTGCACACTGATGTACTCTGAATGCTAACAGGCATTCAGTTCACAGGATCAGACTAGACCTAGACCAAAGTAAGCCCCACCAAAATCTGCAGAGTGTTCATGTCAGATCCTCTGCATCAGCTGTTTCACTCTACAGATGCCTCACTATGCAGCACTACTTGCTAATGCAGACCTAGTTGAAGAGGATATTAATGCAAAACTATTCCAGGTCACATTAAACTGTCTCGGGTTAGTGGCGTGAATTTGGCAATTGAAGGGTGTAGGAAAGTAGTATGATAAATGCTCCAGTTATGTAAATTCTGGCATTTCATTTTCTGCTACTTTATTCAAAACAATCTAGATGTGGACAGTATCAATACAGTAGTAGCAATGTTTGTGAATACTAATAATAATATGAAAACCTTCCATCTTGAAATATAGTAAACACTCTGATTTAGATTCTCCTGTTTCATATTTTTAGATAACCTTTAAAGGAGTTCCCCCAAAAAAATATTAAGACTAAACACTTTTCAGATGTCCTTTCCTGCCCTCAGAATTGTGCAACAAGACATCTCGGTGGCATCCCATGTAAGCCCATGGCCTCCATGAGAGTAGAGGTGCCCACCACCTGCTCCTTGCTGCAGGAGTAGAGACAGGGGCTTCACTCCTTAGAAACAAACAACTAAATCTCAACAACTTTGATGAGAGTCAACTGTAATATTTCCTGGTGTCCTCAGCTCAGTTCTCCCATGTTTTCAGTCCTGTCAGTACCCGAACTCAGGGGGGAATTTCCACTAGAGGAAACACAGTGATCTTCTGCAGGTCCCTGAGAACACTCTACCAGCTAAGTGACTCAGTCCTTCATACACCCATATTATCAACTGAACCACATTCAGACCCTGCAGACCTTGGAGTTCATTACACTCTGTGCTAAGAAGGGAAATTCCTGTGTTCTTCACTTTGTGCTAGCATGATAAAGGTAACTGGTCAACATATAGAGAAACCTTCCTCTCAGGTGGCTTTTGTGTCTGTGATGTTTCAGATGAAATAAATGAAAACCACCATAGACAGGAAAATGAGGGAGAGACAATAGAAGGCTCATACTGTGTAAGTGACAGTGTTCATAACAACGTAACAAGAAGAAAGGGGGGAAAACCCAGTAAAACCAGGGAGATGGGCACTGCACCTTACGTCACGCATATTCATCCATGAGCAACTATTAGACCCATAGGACCTTCAAAATTGAAAGTGATATTTATTGGTGACTTGCTTGCTCCTAGCCCTGTGATCCTCAGTATGCCAGGTATAAATGTGATGTGGAGGACAGTGACTTCTCTGCTCCTATGTATTGTTGAGCAGGTGAAAGAACATGAGGAGTGTTAGTTCCTCAACTTATTTACCCAGAACTTGAAATGACCAGAAAATTCAGAAATGGAGGAAATCTTTGCTTACTCCTATTCAGAGATTAGAGAACTTGATAGAGAAAGTGTCTCCTCTATATGAACTTCATAAAATGGTTTGGATTGGAAGGGACCTTGTAGATCATGTAGTTCCAACTCCCTTGCCATGGGCAGTTCCTTATCAGCTGAGCAGTCCATCCACCAAATTCTTGTCTCCAGTTTAGAGACAAGGATGTCATGCAGGACAGTGTCAAATGCTTTGCCCAAGTCCAGGTACATGACATCAGTTGTTCTTCCTTTATCCACCAACACCATAACCCTGTCGTAGAAGGCTATCAAATTTGTCAGGCACCATTTGCCATGTTGGCTGTCACCAATCACCTCCATGTGCCTGCACATAGTTTCCAAGAGGATCTATTCCATGATCTTGTCAGGAAATGAGGTGAGACTGACTGGCCTGTAGTTCCCTGTGTCTTCCTTTTTTCCCTTTTTAAAAAAGGGGGTAATGTTTCCCCTTTTCCAGTCAGTGGGAACTCCACCAGACTGCCACAACTTCTCCTCAAAGATGACTGAAATTGTCCTCCTAGTGAGACACATTGCAAACTGCAGAGGATGAGAGCAGACCTTAGTGAATTCTCATGATGATACTTCTGCCTATTCTTGCAACAAACCAGAAATCATCAGTTATGTGCTAATTGCAGGAGTCTCAAAGCAAAGCTACATATTTCCCAGGAAGTAGGGTGCCATCAAACTATGAATAATGTTTACTGAATGGGAACTGGGATACAATAAATTACCCTTGCCTTTTGCATGTTTGCACCAGCACATGAAAAAAAGGCAATGGACGATGGGTAAAGTTATTCTAGGAGTGAGATTCTCCGATCATTAAGGTATAATAATACCCACTTTTTCTGCCTTTTGCATTTCCCCCTCTCCTTATGGTTTCCTCAGTCTTGTGAAACCATTTGTTATTTGTGAATAGGTAAATATTCCCTGGTAAGACCACTTGGGAAACATTGATTCCGCATTGGGAAACAAAGCACTGGCACAGGCTGCCCAGGGAGGTTGTGGAGTCTCCTTCTCTGGAGACATTCAAAACCCGACTAGACACGTTCCTGTGTGATGTGCTCTAGGTGGCCCTGCCTTGGCAGGGGGGTTGGACTAGATGATCTTTCGAGGTCCCTTCCAACCTCTAAGATTCTGTGATTCTGTGATTGAGTGGTGCCTGTTAGATTTAAGCAGGAGAAAAGGAGAGGGGTTAAAAAAACCAACTAAACAAACAAACGAAAACCCCACCTCAATACAGAGTAAAATTATTTTGATAAGCTTTTGAAAACTGCATTTTTATTAGTTGTGCAAAAGGGAAAATGGTATTTTGCAATGCCTACTGAGGATCAGATCCTACAAACTGGCATCTATCTGCAAATTGATCTCTACAATATGCTGCTTACTCTTTTAAAGGAAAGGGATAGTAATGCTTCCTAGAAGCTCTAATTTGCAAAAATTTCTGAAGTGCAGAAGAAAGAAGGCTAATGTATATACTGGTGTGATTTATTTTTGTTTGTCATGAGGAAGGGAAACTAAGTTCCAGTTCCAAAGTCAAAGAAGCTTCTCATTAGAGCATGTGTGTAGCAGGTCAGACAAAGAAGAAATTCCATGCTGCAACTATGAAAAAAAAGTTGGGTGTTTCAGTTCAATTTTTATGGAAGGCAAAATCATAAATGGTACAAGCCACTTGGCCTAGCTGGATGCTTAGTGAGGCAGGGAAGAAGGCAGGCAGTCAGGCACGAATGAAGACAGGCAGGACAGAAGGTAGGCAGAAAGGAAGGAAGGGAGGAAGGAAGGAAGGAAGAAAGGAAGGAGGGCAGAAAATTGAAATCTTACATTCACTTTGCTGTATCAAGTCAATTGTTTAAATTTGCTTCACATTCATATGTCTTTATGTTCACATGTAATATTTACCTGCCTAGCTGGATTTCATTTCCTAGTTTTAGTATCCTAAATAAACTTTATCATTGCAACAAAAACGACTGCCAATGTCATAGACTCCTGACGGATGTGAATTAACATCTCAGCTCAGTGAAATGCTGTTGTTCAGGAAATCAATTAAACCTGCAGTTAGGTTATGTTAAGTCCCGAGTAATTTGAGGCATGAAAGAACATGAGGGGTGAATGAGCACTCCTACTCCTACAGAGTGGTTCTTGTGCATTTGAACAGAAACATGGTTTTGATGTCTGTACCTGATCTGTTTGCAACTGCAGGAGTGTAAGTGCATGAAGGACACTTTTGTCTAGTACATTCAGTCTGGCAGCTTTTGTCAAAACAGAACTCAAACACTCATGCGTCAGCCAAAATAGGTGTTTGGCTGCTAATAGAGCTGACGTGAAAGTTTAAACAGTGTGTAAGATGAAAGATGAGCTTGAGGAAAGTCTAGAGAATCCATTTAAGTGGGTAAATGCTCCAGGCCCATGTAAGCCTCTCAGTGTTGCCCAGTTCAAGGAAAAATACAAAGACAAAGCCAAGCTTCTGGCAACCTCCATCCCCATGCCTTCCTCTCTGCTTCCCTCCAGCAGGGCTAAACCTAGGCAAACAGAGAAGGCCAATATGCTGAAGAGAATAGACCTGCCTGTTACTAGCCAGTGTACTGTCAGGTCTTGATTGGAGCTCAGGCAAAAATCTACAGTGCAATTTTCTGGATTTTCTTTTTTGCTTCTGAGGACTGCCTGTCCATCATCCCCTTCCTTTCCCTTCTCCACCAGCAATGTCTATCCAGCAGGCTGGCAGGCAAATGTGGTGCCAGCAAAGAAACACTGAACTTCCTGGCAGCTGACTAGCAGTCAGCTCTTTCTTCAGAAGTAGCTTTATTTTATACAGGTTTCAGGTAACAGATCTGGCAGAAAACAAGTGAAAGCTGCATAATTTATTCTGATTTGGCAAAATGTAAAGTCTTTCTTGGGTGAATTTAAGATAAAATAAAAATCTCTGCTTTACTCATGTCACGTAGCAGCCCCAACACTCAGAATAAATGATAACATATCAGCTAGTGCATCCTTTTGACAATCTGAAGTCCTTAATCTTCAGTCCTTATGGTGCTCTGATTGCCCCTTTTCTGACTCTTAATACCTCCTCCTGAGTCCTAGTAACAGGAATTATCTGCAGTGACTCTGTTTCAATTACAGCCAATTGTCCATAATCTGAGTTTCTGCTATGCTTCATATAAAATTATTGTCAGACTGGTACATTAAGTCTGTGTTTGTGTACCTTTTCTTAAGAAAAAAAGATTAAAAAAAAAAACAGAAAGAAGACTCTTATTTGCAAGTTCACAAATTATGCAAGTTTGTCCATGATCACCAAGGCAAATTAAAGGAAAAAGAACAACATGACGTATACCACCACTCTGTGACAGACACTGCTGAATATGTCAAAATGGAATAAAAATTTGGGGAGCTATCTGAATCATCAGCTAAGCCTGGATGACCAGCTAGTACCAATGATTACAAAAAAAGAACCCACAACCCTCCACATCCAACTTCAGGATTCAAGGTAATGCTGACCCTTTCTCCTGAGTGTGTCTCTGGTTCCTGTGATCCAGATCAGGTATTTATCAGCTCCAAACTGGTTTAACAAAATTCCCTGTACCTAAAACAATGTTTCAGCTCCAGCAGCCACAAATGTCATCTTCCTGCTGCCTCCAGGGCTTGATCACTGTCTGGAATTATTCCAGAATCTCTTTGCTGAGTAAAGTTTTTCTATTACAGTGACCATGGCAAGGATTGTATGACATCAACTGGGATCTTCCTTATTGTAGATTAATTTAGAGAAGTTGTATGGGAAGAGCCCCTGTTTTCTAAACAGTGGTCCAAAATCCTAAAGCCAATAGTGAGTATCTTCAGGTTAGAGTAAGGATACATGGCTATGAGAAGATATTTGACTCTCCCAAATTTGAGTCACCAGCGTACCATAGGATCCAGCTAGGCCTCCCTTTCTCCTGTTATGAAGTGTATTAGGACATGAATGAGCTCACATCCCTTCCCATGCTATCAAAGGAAAACTGTTGCATCCACAGAGCTTTGGCTTGGAAATAGCATCAACTGGAAAACTGTTTTCTAGAGAGTTCAGGACAAGTCTAGACACAAGATCAGACTACGATCAGACAGCATGAAAAGATGGTGACTCCCTGCTAGATACTTCTGACCTGCAGCATACATCCAAACCCCACCTGCATTAGCCAGACGTGTGTCCTGATTTCTGTGGAAGGCTGTTTTGTCTGTTGTCAAAGAGTAAAGCAGATTTGTATTAGCATGCCAGAAGGTGACATGGGACAGCTGAGATATGGGCACATTTTTGCTGCCCCCTGCAGTCTGCTGTCCTAGGCAGCTGCCTGCACTGTCTCTTGGGTAGCAATATCCCTGACAGACAAGGAGTGCAAAAAAAAGGCTCTGGAAAATAAATTATTCCAGTTATGAAATATAAGCCTAGTTGAGGCTCAGGTTTTTTCTGTGGAGGAGGCAAGATTAGGAACTATATTCTTCTGCACTGAAGCAATTTATAAATAGTATTATTTCTGAGAAATGCATATCATAGAATAAGAGAAATTACATTTTGCATTGCAGTCTTTTGTATATATATGTCTACTGTCTCTACTGCCTACTTTTACTGGTTTTCTTCTACACCATGGCCCTTACTGACAGCATGTAACATTGCCATTCTGGTGGTGTGTCCAAGAAAACCTTACTTCTGCACGTGTAATATGGAGCCATTCTAGGCACGTGTAGGAAGTCTAGTGAATCTGGGCAATTGCAGAGCTGTTGCACATGTGAAGATCAATTCTGCACCACTGGAGCAACAAAGTTCCCCCCTCGGCCTCCCACTGCGCTGCTGTTTCTAGAGCTACACACGCTGGCAGGGAAATATGAACATAAATGCCGTGAAAGCAAAAATGAAGAGGCTGTGAGACTTGTGCTGTCTGAACAAATATAAGAGCCCCCAAGTCTCAAATGAAATGGAGTGACAAAGTCTTGTAAAAAATTACTGTCAGGGAGAGAGAGAAATATATTAGATTGCTTGTAGGTCATTGTTAATTAAAAAAGCATCTGATTATCATTAACATAAATTGTCACTGAAGGAAATGGGCCCTTCATTGCAGGAGACAAACTGGCTGAGTTAGCTTAAATTGTCTGGAGTACATGTACCATGTGGTGGAACCAGTGAAGAAATTGAAAGCAAATTATAAATTTGCATGTAGGGAACTAATTCAGAAAACAATTGCACTGATGTTGAATTTCAGTGCTTTGCTAAATTGCAATAGAGCCAGCGGAGGTAAGGGTTGAGCTAAAGGTATATGAGCAGAAAAATTACTGTAGCTGAAAACAACATGTCTACATTTCCAAAACCTAACAAATGTAACAGAGCAATGCAAAAATTCAGAAACTTTTGATATTTAAAGGTATACCTCAAGAAAGTAAGATCCTAGCACTTAAAGTAACCTGTATCTCCCCACTTGCCAGAGAGTTCTGTGCCAAACACTGTTATAGTTTGACTTAGTAATTCTTTCCTACAGATAATTCCACCTAGTTAGAATTTGTCTTGGAGGTATTTGGTCGTCTTCTTGCTCCAGAATTCATTCTGCTTTGCTCTTGAATTGCTGGTGGCTATACCAAGAATAGCCCTGTGACTGACACAGCCTCCAAAGCACTTGGAAAATTATATCATCTGTTTGAAACTCCACACCTTGGAGAATTTCAGAACTGAAAATATCTTTTGTTTTGTTTCCTTATTGTGTGGAAAAAAGAAGACTGAAAAATCATCTGAGAGAAGGAAAAATACTATATCAAGCAAGAAGAGCTGTAAACACTACTCACATCTCTCATTTGATTTCTGATACTCTCAATGCTTACAGTGCTGTACAATTAGAGATGTGTCTTGATATGAACCTTCTGCATAACTTTGAATTTCCTCTCACTGTGCCTACAGGGAGTTTAGCAGTTGGAGTTTTTTGTTTGCTTTATTAAGTTACCTCATTAAGTAATGTTGTTGAGTACTGCGAATTTTCCTGTAGTCTTTTCCTTTTATCTAGTGTGCGTGTTGCTACATAACTTAGCAGCTAGTAGACTGGTGACATTTGCCATCAGAGTACATAGCATTACAGGGTAGCACTGCAAAAAGTGTAGTTTACTTGTCTCAAGCGATGTAATTCAGCGATTCCACAAAGTCAGTTTGTGTCACCACAAAACAAAAAGAGCTACCGTGACATATACACACACAGATATGGAGATAAGTGCTAAGATAATATATGTTATTTGTAATATCATCTGCAGTTAGTAAACTTGTGGAAATCAACATCATTCTCTTGACTTTGTTAGAACTAAAAAGCTTTACATGAACCACGCATGTGTCCAATCTCGCATGAATGTATTTCTCAGGGTACCATATCCCTTTTCGAAAGCAGTGTATGTGAAGATCAGTTCCTGTGGAAAGTGCTGTACCATTAAACATTAATTAAACCATTTACATTATGATAAATTAATAGCTGGTAGAGTTTAGTCAAGAGTGATGTCTCTTCTATGGATATTTTAAAAATAGATGTCTTATTTCATTTAGAAGTCATTGGGTATTTCTTAATCTTTTATCTTTTAATTTTCTTTCTTAATAGTCTTTCATTTTCAAACACACACAAATCTTACCTTCAAATGTGCAGTGCTGTTTTGGACTGGGGACTATTTCAGCATTTGCTGAAAATGTCCAGACCTGTCTTTCAAATGTCCATTTGAAAATGTCCAGACCTGTCTCTTCTTTATTGTTGCTAAAAATGTCTGCTGAATTTGAAAGTAGGTTGAGCTCTCTGGAAACTCTTTTTTTATGATTTTTCAGCTAGACTCTGACTATGATAACCATAAGGTGTTTCCTGAAAGCAGGAAGCTTTGCTCCTCTTAGATTTATCTCTAGCAGGCACCCTTCCTCCACAGGGGGTGACTTGGGTCTTCTCTCCAGCTCTTGGCCCCAAAGGTGTTATCAAGGCCGAAACTCTCTGTGCTGTGACAGTTTGTCATGGTTTGTTTACCTTAAAACTCTAAACCCGCAGTCCGCAGTGGGGAGTGGTCAGACCTGGACACTGAAGTGTGTGTCACTTCCAGCAAACAGACCCCAGTTGGAATTTTGGCCTAAGAACATACTGTCTTTGACAGAATGGGCTCTGGTCTCTGTACAGTCCTAAGCAATACTAAAGAAAGCACCCAAGATACACATTTGTTGACGAACAGTTATTATTTTGAACTCTTTGGACAATAAGTGCAGGTTTCTCATATTAAAATTATTGTTTTTGTAAAAAAAGAAACAGATTCTGAACGGTTAATACTCATGTATCTGACCATTGTGACTTGTCTTTAAAGCAACTTGCTCTTTAAACAGTTCTCTATACTCACCTAAAACACTCAAACCCTTCCAAGATGTCCGAAAATTATAAAAGTAGTCCCTGTCTGGATTTAGAGGGCATTTTTTATTTTTTGTTCCCCAGTGCCTTGATTCCTGAGTTAAAGACGAAAATCTATTTTATTCTTGTTGCAGATATTACATGGTGCTAAAATATGAATGTATAAAAAAGGCTCAATTGTGTACAGATTCTTTGGGGAAAATGTTTGTTGACATCAACAAGATTTTTTGCTTGAGTAAGGTCCACAGGATTTGGTCTGATAGGTGTCTTGAGGTTTTCTGCCTGAATTGTGCTGTGATGACAGCTACAGCGACAGCAATAGCAGATCAGACTTTTTTTTTTTTTTAAAGCCTGTAAACCCAGCTTACACATGGGCATACTGGAAAGCCCACTTCTTACGCTGGGCAGGTACATTTACATATGCAAAACAAAGTTTCAGTTCCTGTTAAGCATGTAAATTAGCCTCTTATGTGTCTGCTTGTGAACACATGCCTCAGAATTAGCTAACGTGCCCTGAACACAGATTTTTACTATATTCCAGAGAAAGTAATGTCTTCAAAGGAAAATAAAGAAGAGACTTTTTGTTGACTTTGCTCTTATTCTATCTATTCTAAGAAAACTGAGGACATATTTCATTTATGAAAAGCTACTTCAACCAGCTTAGCAATCAAGTTAGAGGCACCTCAACAGTAACATACTGCCTTTGTCATTTTTCATACATTTCTATATTTTATGTGCTGCACTGATACGGAGCTTTTCTTGGAGAGTTTTCTTTCAAATCACTAAATAGTTGAACAGGCTGTCACTAGAAAATGCTTTGGAACTTTTATGAGCGTACTTTTATTGTAAATATTCATTTACAGTGGAGCTATTTCAGTACCAGAGCTTAAGAAACAGTGCCGTGAAGGTTCTTAGCTACAATAATCTATAATTTGTGGAGTTTACTTAGTAAAGCACTCAGTCACAGATGGCAAATTTTAGTCAGGATTAATAAACATATTAGTTGATTTGCAGTATTATTTTAACTTGTTTGCCTCTTCTGTGTATCCATAAAATCTTTGAAAACCTTAAGCTTTATCACTGTCTTTTAGAAAAAAACACAATTATAGTACAAAATTAGTCTTCTCTTGCTCTGACTGTTGAGATCTTTGTGCATTTCCAGTTAATATGTAAATAACTGTTTTCCCACTTAACTTTTCCCCTTCTTGAGGACAGGAATAGCATGCCAGAGCACCATGAAAGGTACTGTGGTTAAATACGTTGCCCCAGACCTGCATGCACAGCTCTGGTCTGTCTTTGTGCTCTCCATATGCCCACTTATACTGTGCTCTGGCATGGCATGTTTCAAACTATTGCCTAAATTTTGCTTTCAGGAGGCACGTGGTTCTGTTCCGGGGGGTTCCCTGACTCTGCAGCAATGCTTGCCACAACGGGACTCAACAGCTCTGCCTCTCTCTGCGCCATACCCATCTCTGAGCTAGCGGGGATGAACGAGCCCTTCCACTTCCTCGGTTCAGAGGGGTGAGCTTGAGGCCCAAGGCAATAACTGGGGCCTTTGGCTTTCTTCACTGTGAGCTTCCCCTTTTCATTAGGCTTGAGACAGTGACTGAAATTTATTAGCCTAAACTGGGCTGGGACTGATGAGATTTACAGTGATATACAGAGGAAATGCCAAGTTGGAGAAAAGGAATGAAAAATTGAAATGATAAAGTTGTATTGGTAGCTCATTGAGGTAATTGAAATGCCTTGTTATGTTGTATTGTGAAGGGTTCAAATAAAATATAGGTGCAATTTGTCTAGATCATGCCTGTAGCACACTATGAAATAGATTCCTCTCTTATAGTGTTAAGGACATGTTCAATTTTTGTCTGTCAGTGGGGATTGTGAAGGGGTGAGATGAGACTAAAACTTCTCCTTATTGACATAGTTGACAGTTTGGCATTGTTCACACTGCACTGCTTACAGCAGGTCAGTGAGTGTTCTTCAAACCACCCAGGGTGATTTCTGCAGAGACGTCCAACGCACTCATTTTTGTCCCCAGCCATCTCCCTTGCTCTGTTCCCTGCTAAGAGAAAATTGACCAGCTCTGGTGCAGAGCTTTGCCCTCAGAGCCATTGCTGAGGCTCCAGAGGCATGGAGGGATGTCTGCAGTCTTCACCCAAGCGATTCCGCGCTGCAAGACAGTTTGCCCTCGGCTGGACAGGACTTGCAGGTGACTCTGCTCTGAAGCTCCCTGAGCTCTTTGGCTCAGGCGCTCAGCAGAACCAAAGTCCAGAAGCAACACACATGAAAACCAGGGAAGGAGCCCAGTTAATGAGATTCCTCTAAACTGCAACAAAATAATAACCCCTAAGGGTTATTATGTAGATTTCATTATAAAGGTGCTATGTTGCTCCAAAAATGAGGTGGGTTTATGAAGCGCAGGGCAAGCATCCATTGAAAATCCTAAAACTTACCTGAGTCAGGACAAGAGACTGAGGACCCTATCTGACTTATCTTTCATTTATTCACTTTTTAGTCCTAAAGTCCACTGAGAAAACATGGACTCAAAACCATTCACTGCAACACCAGTGGTCTCAAGGAAGAGGCAAATTCAAGGCTGGTGGTAAATCACCTGCTAACTCTTTTAGTTACCTGTGGAAGTAAGACACAGGAGTAACAGGGTATACCTACTGCAAGTAAAGCCTTTTATACGGTCTCCCACAGCGTTCTCCCAGAGAAGCTGGCAGCTCGTGGCTCAGACAGGTGCATTCTTCACTGGGTAAAAAACTGGCAGGAAAGCTAAGCCTAGAGGGTACTGGTGAATGGAGCTAAATCCAGTTGGCAGCCAGTCACAAGCGGTGTCCCCCAGGGCTCAGTCTTGGGGCCAGTTGTGTTTAATGTCTTTATCAATGATCTGGATGAGGGGATCAAGTGCACCCTCAGTCACTTTGCAGTGTACACTGACAGCCCAGAAAGCTAACCATGTCCTGGGCTGCATCAGAAATAGTGTGGCCAGCAGGCCGAGGGAGGTGATTTTCCCCCTCTACTCTGCTCCTGTGAGACCCCAGTTGGAGTACCAGGTCCAGCTCTGGGGTCCCCAGTACAGGAAAGATGTGGAGCTGCTGGAGCAAGTCCAGAGGAGGGCCACAAAGCTGATCAGAGGGCTGGAGCACTGCTCCTACGAAGACAGGCTGAGGGAGCTGGCGTTGTTCAGCCTGGAGAATGGGACGGCTCCGGGGAGACCTAATTGCAGCCTTCCAATACCTCAATGGGACCTACAGGAAAGCTGGTGAGGGGCTGTTCCTTAGGGAGTGCAGTGACAGAACAAGGGGTAATGGGTATAAACTAAAAGAGGTGGGATTCAGACTAGACATTAGGAAGACATTCTTTACTGTGAGGGTGGTGAGTCACTGGGCCCAGAGAAGCTGTGGAGGCCCCATCCCTGGCCAGGTTGGATGGGGCTTTGGACAGTCTGATCTAGTAGAGGGTGTCCCTGCCCATGGCAAGGGGATTGGAACTAGATGATGCTTGTGGTCCTTTCCAATACAAATCACTCTATTATTCTATGACACTAAGTTAGGAGGGAACGTTGGTCTGCTCGAGAGTAGGAAAGCTCTACAGAGGGATTTGGACAGGCTGGATCAATGGGCCCAGGCCAGCTGTATGAGGTTCAACAAGGCCATGTGCTGGGTCCTGCACTTTGGTCACAACAACCCCAGGCAACGCTACAGGCTTGGGGAAGAGTGGCTGGAAAGGTGCCTGGAGGAAAAGGACCTGGGGGTGTTGGCTGACAGCTGTCTGAACATGAGCCAGCAGTGTGCCCAGGCGGCCAGGAAGGCCAATGGCATCCTGGCTTGTATCAGGAATAGTGTGGCGAACAGGACTAGGAAAGTGATTGTTGCCCTGTACTCAGCACTGCTGAGGCTGCACCTCGAGTACTGTGTTCAGTTTGGGGCCCGCCAATACTAGTAGGACATTGAGGTGCTGGAGCGTGTCCAGAGAAGAGCAACAAAGCTAGTGAAGGGTCTAGAGAACAGATCTTATGAGTAGAGGCTGAGGGAACTGGGGTGGTTTAGCCTGGAGAAGAGGAGGTTGAGGGGGGACCTTATCACTCTCTATAACTCCCTGAAAGGAGGTTGTAGCTAACTGGGTGTTGGTCTCTTCTCCCAAGCAACAAGTGATACGACAAGAGGAAATGGCCTCAAGTTGCACCAGGGGAGGTTTAGTTTGGATATTAGGAAAAATTTCTTCACTGAAAGAGTTGTCAGGTATTGGAACAGGCTCCCGGGGGAGGTGGTTGAGTCACCATCCCTGGAGGTGTTCAGAAAGCATGTAGACGTGGCACTTTCGGACATGGTTTAGTAGACATGGTGGTGTTGGGTTGACAGTTGGACTTGATGATCTTAGAGGTCTTTTCCAGCCTGAAAGATTCTATGATTCTAAGTCCAAGGGATGTAACTGCTTTCTACCAAACTACTTCTAGCACAGCTTAATACCCTGTGGCTGAAAATGACTTTCCATAAACTTCCTCAACACTTACAGGCTGCAATTTGATTACTCCAGGTGGTCAGGAGAAGATTTTGTCTAAGTGTATTCCCAATGCAGTAGTGAAAACATGTCAGACACTATTAATAATGCAGAGGAGTAACCAGGTTCTCAGATAGGTATTTTATAATTACATAAGTAGCAGCATTGTAACAGTCACAGTGATCTAAGGCTGTAACAGAAGCTAAGTTTGTGAGAAGAAGTAACATCCTTTACGAAGCCAGCTTGAGTACCTAAGGAAAAAACCAGACCAGGTTTTGCTCTGGGAAGGGCTTGTGTGCCATCTTTCCATTCTAATCAGTTGGTCTAATAAAAAATATTGCCTGTGTCTACAAACCTTGCCTTGCAAATATATGTGACTCGAATCAATAAATAGATCTTCTTTGCACAATAGATAATCATATCATAATTCACTGCCAGAGAGTTTATGTCAGTAGTGACATGTAGACTGCACACATATTACATGTATTCTGAAAAATACTTTGTATTTGAAAAAAAAGTAATTTTATTCCTATGAATGGAACCTGTAATGTGCTTCTGCAATGGAATTCATCTTTCTCTGTCACTGTAGTATCTTTCTTCCTCCATAATGCCCTTCATTCTTTGCTTTGTGCTAAGGATATGTATTGACTTTGCAGAATCACTGTAGCACACTGTAAATGATGTATTCAAAGAAAAATCACTGCCCAGTTCCCATAGAGAGAACACGAACAGTGCTGGGCAATCAGAGTTATGCTTCATTTTGTATTATGACATTCAGTGCAATCAGGAAAAGCAGCCCAAGCACAGACGTCACTGACTTAAATTCTGACAATAGAAGCCTGTTCATTTTAGTATTCATATAGAGAGATCTGAGGTGTTTCTCCTTCACCTTACTCCTTTCCCATTAGTCCCTATCACCATGCATGGGGAGAAGACAATCTTTCACTACCCACAGTTCTCTCACTGCAGAGAAAGGGGTAGCTAGCAATTTGGCAATTGCCTGTATACCAGCCAGCACACTGCCTGTGGTTTGTCCACAGTACACACATCATATCCCGTGGGAGATACACCACAGCAAACGATTCACTCCTTTGGCCTAACTGGGGCAGTTAGAGGTATTCAGAAAAGTTTTACTAAATGGCTGGAAAAGCAGAAAAGCTGCTCATCAGCATTGCCTAAGAAATGTTTTTGGACAAAAATTGTTAGAAGTAAATAAAATTGCAATAATACAGTTACGTATATTTTGTATTTGGAAATTCCACATACCTTATGATGAATGGAAGCAATCTGAAATGCGGCAGTCGAGGAGAGGCCAGGACAAGGCCAAGGTGCCATGGCAATTCCTTGGCATCTCCCTCTGAGACTTTCAGCCATGCAAAACTCATGGTGTCCTCTGTCTGGGGTGAAATTTTCAGATGTGGATAGAATTCTGTGAATTTTTTTGCTGCGGTCTTGAAACCAAATCAGGTTTCAAACTAAACTACTAAAGTCCAGAGGTTTAATGTTGACTCCTGTTGAGATCCCCTGGCCTTGCTGTCGAGTTTCAAAGCCTAAATGTGAAAGAAAAGCTAATGCATCTGTCAGCAGGAGAAAAGGCAGTGTTTTCCTCAGTGGCTCCAGAGAAATGGGGGTAGCAAATTACTCTCCTGAAGATACTGACAGAGAAGAGCATGGTGATGGTCTTTTTGCAAAAGGCAGAAATAGAAGTCCATTTTCAATGCAGTGCTTTCTCTAAGGACGGACAGTGAGAAAGAAGATGCTGAATCCTACATCCCTTCAAAGAGACAATAGACAAAGAAAAGATTAAAATGATAAACTGAGAATTAGGTTTGAGAAGAGGTGTAAGAGACAAAGGCTTTATTTTGAAGAACAGGAGATAGTCCAAAGCAAGGCTGTGCTGCCAAATGGCCAGTAGCTTTGAATATATGTTTGAATAAGGTTTTCTTTAATTCATGTAGAAGAAAAGGTGACTAAGAGGAAAGCCCTTTTGGATTGGCCTCCCTCTACCCTACATAAGCAACACAGAGGATAAGAGACTGAGTAATGCAAAACAAGGAAAGAAGCAGAACAAAGACACAGTCCTGAGGGAAGAGACCTTTAAATGTTTGCCTAACAGGGGTAAGCTCAGGTAACCCCCCTGAAAAGGATGACAAGTCAGGCCCTAGTACTGAGCTAGTCCTGGGGACCCATCACAGGTTACCTGGAAGAAAGGGAGAGTGGAGGCAAAAAGAAAGGCATGTGACTGAGAAGGCGGCATTTTGGAGCTTGTGGAATGACGGGTTCCAAGGTACGTCCATGTATGGGTGGTTTTGCTTCTGCTGTGCCGTTGCCATTTTAAGTTCTCCACTGGATTTCATGTGCACGCAGACTTTGTAAGCAGGCCGTGTAGCGACCAGGAGTTTCACCATTGTGGCATGTGCCATTTCGGGCTTTCTTGCATAGAAGTGGGGCTGGTATTCTTGCCTGCGGACATGACAACTTGAAAGCTATTATAACTAGTTTAGTAACATCTTACAAAGGTGGATGTGGTTTTATGACCACACGTATGCCTTTCACCATTCTTGTTCTTCTATATGCATTGTCTCTATATGTCACTTCTTCAGCAATGTGCAGTTTTGTTTTATTGCTTTGGAAACTTCTTGCTTCTGGGTGATGGCCTCATTTTATCATTTGGGATATGGAATTCTTTTTAGTTCATATTCACCTTTTCCCTTTTTCAAAAAGAGCCTCTGTAGCACCCCTAAAAACTGTTGTGTTTTGAAAAGCCATGATTTATCTCACAATAAAAACCGATGCAGTTTAGGTCATGATTTACGGCAAAAGCAAATCAATGGTTTAAGGAACACCCAGTATTTGAAAAATCCATTAAGGTGCTACAAAATCTACATTGTATCAATTCCTCCAACAAATACCCAGTTCTAGTATTTGTAAAGAATGAGTGTTTCATGTTAGCCAGCTGTAAAGTGATACCACAATACAGCCCACATCTGCAAAAGCCAGAAACTTTTCTTCTTTTTTTTTTTTGTTTTTGTTTTTGTTCGAAGAATCATGAACAGAGCTGGATAAAATGAGGCAGGGATAGTAGACAAAAAACATAAAAGCTGCTATGTGACATCAAATGTCAACACAAAAGTGGAAAATAGTTGTTTTTCAGCTTTCTTCTCTCTCCTTACTTCACCTTTGTCATTTAGGTAACTTGTAACTCGTTCCTCATTTCAGTCCTGCAAGACAGAAAACTATATGAACACATAAGCAATATCCATATATAATACTGCTGCTTCCAAGTTTTCCTTGTAGGATAACAGTGTAAATAGCTTGCAGCATACAAAATTCTCTTGTTCAAACAGTGATAGCAAAATGTTTCTTTCATCTCTCAGAAAGCCTCTAAATTTTAAAACTACTCAGCATGCTGCATCCTTGTATTTTTTACTCCATTTTTGCATGGGTTTAGCATTATTTATAATATGGTGGCAGGGAGAACACCAAGTATTGGAGATAAAAGATTCAGTCCTTTCATGTAAGGGCATTTAATCACAACGGTGCTTAATAAAGTGTTCTATATTCAAGAACTGATTTTTATGGTTCGTGTAAGGTTTGTGAATCAGGATCAGTTTCCTTAATTTAAAATTGTCATTTTATTTTTTGTTTTTGCGGAAGAAGGTGAGACAGATCTTCACCCACCTGTTCTGTATGCAATGTGTGCATTCTGAAGGGCAGTGTTTGAAACCTTCTCTCATTTTTCCCGAAAAAGCCTGGTGGTTGAAACCACCTAATGTTGAGACAGGTGAGTTGATGGACACACTCTTTGCAATGTACTCTCAACTCTGATTTCAGAGGCACATGAGAGCTCTCTTCAGATTGCATGATTCAGCCTTGTACTAGGGGGGGATCATGAGACACTCAGTGAAAATGTAAGTTCCTCCTATTTTACTGTACATCACGTAACAGCTCTTACAAAAGATGTCACCTGTGAAGGAAGACAACAGACAAGGCAGAAATCAGAGTATGCAGCCACATCCGTGTTAGTAAACAAAATGTTTAGATAACCCGTTTGGCTGTATATGTGAAACTGAGGACCTCGTTTATTAAATGTGTGGATCTTATCCAGTGCTCACTCTGTATATCATAGAATTCTCTTGGGTTTTCTGTGTCTTATACAAGCGCTGCATTATGTACCATATATTTATCCTAAATGATAACCTTAAACAATAAACAGTATCTGCATTTTATTTTCATAGTGCTGTGGTATATGCAATAATCAAAGAGCATCCACCGCAGCCACCATTCCATTAAAGCTGTCATATGTATTTTATTCTAATATTTTTTTCCCCTTACTGGAGTCCCCCTGGGGGGAAAAAGTCAAACACGCAGACTACACTCAAACTGAGACACAAACTTTTCAAGTGGCATTTGTTTAGCCTTTTAAATTATAATCAGACATATTCTGAGCATACTATACTGAAGCAGAGAAATAGCGATGTGTGTATACGCTGCCAGAAGTAAGTATTGTGAATAAAGTCCTAGTCTGGAAAAAAAATTACACATTGACTCAATAACCAGCTCAATTCTAGCAAGAAGTCATTGCTCTTATAATCAGAATCCCTGCAGTAATGGTGCACAGGTAACTTTCCAGGATGTTATTACAAGTATTCAGTCCTAGTACTGGGGAACGATGGTACCGAGGGGCATATTTTCCCTTCTCTTTGTCAGAAGCGCACCGAGTGTCTGACGGTGGCCAGTGCTGCTGAGAGGAGCCATTCCTGCCTCCTTGGACTAAAAATGTTCAATCAGCCTGAGGAGCCCAAAGATGAACCTGCAATGGAAGAAACTGGGAGAACAACATATTCCCTCCCAGCACATGAGAGTATTCATTTATCATAGCTGTAATCCATCATTTGTTTTGGGCACTTTGCCAGCATACAAACTTCCAACAACTTCCCTCCAGAGATTTGACTGCCCTTTTTCTTTTGTAATGCTGGAATGACTATGTTATGATCAATACGAAAAATGTGGGGCCAGAAAACTAGCCAGCGTGACCTTAGTTCTGCAAATAATCATTAGTGCAAATCTGGAGAGGAAAAAAAGAACCAAAACAACCCAAATCTTGACTGTATAACCTGAATCTTCATCTCAAGATCTAATTGCTGAGGGACTGGCAGCATCCCAAGGAATTGATAACGAGATTTAGAGTCTCCTCCTGCCAGTCGCTGACTTGGCCACAGATTGCCAGGGCACAGCTCTACTCCGAGCTTAGTGGGGTTGCTTGAGATTTACCAGTTTAACTGAGACGGGGAATGGGCTCTGCGCTGGCAGCAAAAGGAGTTTGTTATTACAGGGTGCTGTTACAGAGGTGACAACCTTCTTGTACCCAAGTGGACAAGCTTCCCTATCTCTTTCACACGTACATGCCATCAAAGTTGGTACACGTTTGCTACCTTCCCACACCATGCCGCAAGACGAAGGCTTGCACAGGGATGCTATAAAATACCTGCCCTCCCGGTTAACTTCAGGTCGAGACTGAGGCAAATTGGCAGGCAGGGAGGGTGCCTTGTCCTGCTGCTGCCTTTGCTGCTGTTGTTCTGTGGGTAGGGAGTATCTCAGCAAGTCTGGCAGCTTTTATGAACACTAAAATGATCTTTAAAAGTGAGCGTAAAACCCCTTTATTATTTGGTTGTTTTTCCAAAGTCTTACACAAACCCTTCAAGAAATTGTACTGTTTACCCTCATAAAAAGTAGCTCTGACATTAGTCTCAGGATGTTTGTTAACTAAAACTGAGCCTTCTAAGGAAATTCAGCTTTCGACTCCGTGCCGTCTTTGTCAAATAAAGCAGCGGCCGGTCTCCCCAGGGTTACTTTTGGTCTGCCTCGGCAGCCCGCTTTCTCACAGCCCCTGCGGTGCCTTTTGGGATCCTCCCGAGATGTAACAAGCCCTGCAGAGGGGAGACACGGGGCTGCTTCTCCCACAGCCGGGGAGCTGCGTGGGGCCGAGGGAGCAGCTGGGGGGGTTTCCCCGGGA
>VWZZ01005124.1:19165-150222 GCA_013399095.1 Psophia crepitans | reverse complement strand
AAACGGTAAAAGATACGGAAGGAAGAGACCCAGTGGCTGGGACATAAATCAGGCAGAATATATGGGGAGTTGATGAGAATAGGTCTTTTCACCCTTAAAAAAAAAAATAGCCACTTTGGAAGAGAAAAAGGAGGCTGATTATTGGCATCCAGCTCTGAAACCCGGGCAGCTGATGCTGAGGGGAGCCAAAGGGAGCAGTTCTTCTTGGTTTAAAAACAGCAAGACAGTCTCTGCCAAAGATTGCTGTAAACACTGAATAAAGATTTCATTGTGGCTTGGTGTGACTGGAATAATTAGGCAGTTAATTGTTCATTCTGATCTTAAAGTGCAGTAATCAGTAGTGCACAGTAGGAAAAATACGGGGGAAAGAGAGGGAAAATAGCAGTAGGAAAATGATAGGGAAATGTATCACTTTTTCCTCTTCCGCAGGTTTGTTTTCTGGTTTGGGTTTCAGGGTTTTTTTCTGTGAGACTGGGAGCACGTGGGTCCTGGTCTATTTAGATTGAGAACACCTTTGTACAGCTGGGTGTAATTGTGCTTTTGCTGCCACTGTGTCAACATCAGCTCAGGCTGGACAAAATCAAATTACGAGACTTAAAGAAATCCCATTTTATGGAAATGAAATCTGAAGATGCCTGGAGAATGAACATCTTAACTAGATTGACTAATACCAATTAATGCATTTTACTTATGTGTGCACTTTATTGCCAACTCAGCAGGGATGAAAGCTAATGGTGCCAGCTTTTGTGCTGCTTTAAGACATTTTTCGAGCAGCCATACGAGGTTTTAACAGTAAACTGTTTTGAGTTTTTAACACTGTGATTGTGTCCCTGTTCAACTCAAGTTCCTTGCAGCGGTGACTCTTTCATGGTAATCTAATGAAATGATCTCTTGTTACACTGTGTTAGCTATTCCCTGTGACACAGCAGGAAAACACAACCTGTGTCTATTTGTACTGGAGGTGGTTATGAGTTGTCAAGCAAGATGCAGTTACAAGCAATAGAATATGACTTGCTGATATTAACTGGAAGATGGCACCATAGGCAAAAAATGTTTTTCTTTCCTGTATAGCATGTTTTTTCCATATACATATATGTTGATGATAAACAAGCGTAATAGAGTATTAATTATAAGAAAGGATGGAAGGCTGTTATGTTTAAATCAAAGAAAACTTACAAAGCAGGCCATAGTCATTTGAGCAAAGTAAAAGAATTACTCAAAGTCTAGTTGTAAAGGAAATACACTCATTCTTCATATAACGTGACTTTAGAGTAGTTATATGAAAAATTCATTTGACTTGGAGACATCCATGTAGCCTGCCCATCGATCATAAATAAATAAATAAATAAATAAGCTGGAATTGGACAAGGTTTTAATAGAAATTTAGTTAAGTATAGTGTTCTGTCACTGCACACGAAGAAAGCTAAGAGCAACCCATTACAGGGAAAAAAAATAGAAAAACAAAACATAACAAAACAAAACCAGAAAGGGAGCTTTCATTCAACTCTGAAAAGTAAAGCAATTTGTTATATTTTGTTGAAGCTGCGTAGGTTGAAGGTTTTGACCTGCACTTCGTGAGATTTTTGTGAAAAGACAAGTGGAGAAAACAGGAGACATATTGTCTATCTAACAGTGTAAAACACTGGTGTCTTCGCTCAGGTCACAGAGTTTAGAAGAGCAAGGACAGAATGGTGACTCCAGAGTTTTGTTCAAAGTGATGGTAAAAAAAAAATCCAACCTCCTAACAACTGGGTATGTAAGGGCCAATGTTAAGATCCACTTCACAAGCATTTTTATTAAGCTGTTGAGTGTGCTCTGTCCTACCACAGTGACACTCAGTATTTCCAATTTAATTGCAAGCTGTACTGAAAGGACGTCTTCAAGGCATTTTACTTACTAGTACAGTCTAGAGGGGGATGTTGTTAACTTTATTTGCACCTATTTAGCATGAGGAACCTAAAGACGTTCTGTTCTTCTCACAGAAACCCAAAAAGTGTAGTGATCAAGTGATTGTGTGAGAGACACTGCTCAAGTTTCTGTTTGCAGTGTTCTGGCAAAGAATATTTCGAAAAACCTGCACAGTGTACCCCTTACACAAATACCATGTTAAACTCTAGAATAATTTGAGGACCAGTAACAAGATTTTGAGAGAAGTCTGAAGTGGTTTTCCCTCCATTTTCAAATACAAAATTTACCAAGTGGGTCCTCATTTCTATAATGCATCGAAAGCACACTTTGGTCATCACAGTAAGTTTGGGAAGAGGTCTTCCTTGCATTGTTGCAACATTAGCAAAACACAGAGGATTATACACTATATTCAAGGAAAACATTCGCCATCAAACTGTAGTTAAATCCTGAATACTATCTTATACCTAAAAGTTGTTTGAAATGCACAATACATCTTCATAATAAAATTGCATTGTCACAGACGTAATTGTTATTCATAACAAGTAGCCTCACAAACAGATTCCATCCCTGTAAGTATTGAGTCTCAGTCAGGCCAATTATGACTAAATTACTGCATGTTCTCTGCTGTATCAACTAATTAAAGGGTAATTAATAAAATGATAATTTCATTCCATGGCAATGTCTACATCTGGTTGTCATAGCAGAGATTGTTTGACATATGGTTAAATGGTCAGATCCTACATCGTTTGAATGCAACATTTGCACAGAACACCTGGCAAGCCAGGGGAATTTTAACCCCCTTAAGACATGAATTTCAAGAATCTGTGTCAATGTGCTATTAGACTGCTTTGCTCATTCCCTCCACCTAGTCTTCTTACACGTTTAAGAAAATTTAGTTCTCTAAGTTAATTTAAGTAACTCTCTTGGGGTGTGGGAAGAGTGGGAAGAGAACTTGGGATTTTAGATTGTAAGTGAAAGATGAAATAGTACTGACTTGTCATTGTGGGAAATAAAATAGGTGGGTCTAAATTAATTTCTGAGGGGAGCCTCTCCATTGGTTCTGATGTTACCGGGAGCTTCCCCTTTAAGGAAAAACAGGCTGGAATTAGCATGAAGACAAAATTATCTTTTTTTCCTAGATACAATTGTATGCCAGGATTAAGGCAGAGGTTGTGGTCCCAACAGCATGGAAAAACCTGCATTGCAGCCTTCCCACACTGTACCTGTCATATGTAGATAAAAGAAAACTTAGTTCCTCAAGGACAGTAGCCATAAAACTCACACATGCTAAAGGAATGAAACAATCTTTTATCAAGTCAACAGATGATAGGAATAAACAATTCTACTGTAGATACTTGATGTACAAGATAATGTATGTACATACTCCAAAATACCAGTGGCTGAAAATTCCAGGGCAGCTCATACATATGATTTTATACATAGCTTAAGGGAATGTATCTTAAGCTCCAAAATTGCCTTGAAAAATTTCAACCACTGTTGTTTCAAAGTATGCAAAAGACTGTATTTCTGTCCTTTAAAAGCATAAACTGTAAGCAGTGATACTTTAACATGGGTTAAATGGCAGTTTCTTATCTGTACTGGGTCAAGCGGAATCCCTCACAAAACTAAGAACAAGATGTAACAGGCATAATGTTTTCCTTCTCTTTAGGGAGAAAAAAAAAAGTGTAAAAAGGGGAAAATAGCTAGTGCTTTTTCACAAATAGAGCAAAGTAAAAAGGATGCAGTAAACTGCAGGAAGACATGAAAGTCTGTCTTTTCCCATGCAAACGGCCCTCAATGAACAGTTCCCCCAGTGAATAGTCAGGGTGCCTCATCACCTCGCGTGTGGTCAGGTGCAGAGCGTGGCCAGGGATGGTTATAAAGCGCTGTTTGTCTGTCTCTCTGAGAGCCTGAGTCCTGCTTCTTGAGAATTTCCAAGCGCACGGATCCATCTCATTTTCATTCTACTCATGTAACTCATTAACACCTGGAAAATCTTTTATAGCATTTAACTGCATCAGATGCACTGTCCGGCACATGTTTTCTTAATAGGGCTTTCACTGTGGTATTGTCAAAGAGCCCTTATGTCACAGCTGGGAACATGAATCTGTCATGTCAGTACTGTACCTTGTTTTAGACAGTGATAGTGTATGAGCGTGTTTTATGGAGGAGCTGAACATGCCCATATACTGCGTTAGCAGGGAAGAATGTGAAGCTTGTTCTCCTAAATAAAGATTCAGGCTGGTGGTAGTAGAGTACTTTGTACCATTTAAACACTGCTGCCTCTAAGGCATTGCACTTCAGGGGAGGGAAGTTTGAGGCAAGCAAGACACGTCTTACTATTTTCATGGTGTAACACTGCTAGTTAACGATATGTCATCATTTACATTTCATTGGGAAAAAATTACCAGAGGTTTCTAATTCAGCAGAAAGAACTTAACTAGGAGTTGATATGAAAGTCCTTACCCTGGGAATATTTGTTTTTAGAACAAGTTTGATTTAAATATATTTGGCAATATAAGACGGAGGGGAAGAGAAGTAAATGTTTCCTAATTCCATATGCTTTTCGTGCCCATTAGTTCACTAAAACCCAGTTTTAAATAGATTATTTTGTAGCTCTGTAATCAGAATGTCTTGGGTAATTAAAAAAAGAATAGAACTGTGAAAACTAACCGCAACGCATGTATAAGACCTACTTTTGTCGCAGGGATTTTTAGCATAGTTACATACATTTCATCTGAAAGTTACACACTTAAAATGCACCAGCTACAACACTGCCAAGCATGTCATGATGATACTCCAAAAGATAGAGCCCACCTTTGAAAAGTGTTTGCAGATTTGAGAAAATGTAACTGTTGTGAAGGAGTTGACTCGAGTCCTCATTTAGGGAATGAATGGATGAAAGGAGCATTTCACGCAGTCACAGGAGGTTCCCATTTTTAAACTATTTGTTTTCGTTTGAAAAGCTTAAGTGTAGTTCATATGCTAAGAAATATGTTAAAGGGATTTCAGACACTCAAGGTAAAGGTATGTTGTCAAAGGCATTCTGTATGTTTAAAATGTTTGCCTCTCTTGTTTTTGTAGTAGCTCTTCAACAGCGTGAGCATGCAGGGGCTGATACCCCAAACTGTAACCAGTCCAAGCTTAAGCTGGAATCAGCAAAACACCAAGATGTCTGGGTTACAGGACTGCCTTCCAAATTTGTCTCTTGATTTTCTCTTTTTTGCCATTTGCATGTGGGGCAGCGTTGAGGTGCTCGGATGGACCCATGCTGTTATTTCACGTCCATGTCTTCACCAAAGAGGGAAGGAATAGGGCTAGTTAGGGCTGCTGTGGGGCCCCAGGGGAGCACATGCGGATTTATTTCTGAGTAAGGCCTTTCTGTAAATTATTTCACTCTTTTCAGAAGGACTGAAGCCCTTCGTGCTTCTGAGCTTCTGTGCAGGTACCCAATGGAGCAAGCCCAGAAAGCACTCGCTGGCTGCGTAGGGTTTGCCCTGCTGAACTATGCAGCACCCGACAATGGTGCCCAAGAGGTGCTAACAGTTTTCAAGCTGAGAGCACATCGAGGCTGAATTGTTCTACGTGATTCCTTTTAGCCTACTACAGAAGCAAATCAAAGGTAAAAAAATGAGTCTATGTAATTAACCTTTCTACACACCTAGGTATTGTGGCACACAGTTAAGAGCCCTTGCAATATGAAACAGTTACAGTGAAGCAAGTTAAGGATTGAATGAAAGGCTTTAACTATAAATTTCCTTGCTTGTATGAGTTTAATTTAGAACTGCAATCATGATGTAACATAAATTAAAATAGCAGGAGTAAATCACTACTTGGCAAATCTCTTAAGAATAATATAGGTACCTCACTAGGTTATTATATATAGAGTGCCTTCTGTGTGCTTAGCCGAAATTAGTCTATTTTTTAATGTTAAGATACTTTTGAAGAGGAAAGAAGTGTTTTTAACAGGTTCTGCTGATCCTCAGTGAGAATTAGGACACTGACTTCTGGAAAGGGGAGCTTCCTAAAGGTTTTAGAAGCATTTCCCTGGGGGGAAACAAAAAAAAAAGAGAGTCTGTTTTGCTCCAAGTGTCCTCTAATCCATGCATAATCTGGAGGCCATTAACCATTCAAGTACTTATTATGTATTGCGTGACTTGCAGATATAATATATTAAGGCTTCACAGCAAAGATACATTTTAAGGACCAGAGTAAAGAAATAAGAAATCACCGTGCCTCATAAAGGACATGTGAAGGGCAGACGAATGCCTCTCCAGAAAGGGGAGTTTGGGAAGAGTGTGTACCAGTGGTGCATGTCCATTTTAGTTGGACATTCAGTTTCTTTCAGTGTCACAGAAGGGCTGCATGCATCAGCCAGCACCATAACTCTTGAGAGGACTCACTGTCCTTGCCTGTTTGGTTCATGTTTCCCATATGGATTTGCTGTACTCTTGTGTCTCCTCCAGAAAATGATACAGGGATGAGCAGTCACCATGCAAACAGTTAGGGGTGCCTGCTCCGCATGAGCATCTCACTCTAAGGCAAGCGGGAGTGACCAACAGGCTGGAAAATTTATTCTAATGGCAACCCTAAACTTCTTCTTTCCTGGGCACCCCATGGACACCCAGGGGAGATCCTGTCAAACAACTAGTGCACGTTCTTGATAATGGCAAGGGTAATAGCTACCAGGCCTATTGGAAAGGCAGCAGTGAACTACTGACATTATTAGAGTAGCGCCTGCAACCCACAGCTCAGCACACCTCATCCCCTCCACCCTCCTCGGGAGGAAGGGCCCCAAGGCACAGACACGTTGCCGTGGTAGAGCAAGCTCCACACTAAGCACTTGTAGCGGAGGAGGCACATAGGCATGGTGCTGTAAGGAAGAGCTGAAATCAGCCTTCAAGCTGGTGACAAGAGAGGATCTGTCAAACCAGCCTTCAAGAAGACAGAGAGCATGTTGAGAGAAAACGATGATAATAGCAACAAAACCTTGTGGAGACTGAACAGAGGAAGAAGCTGCAGGAGGGAAAAAAAGCCAGAGGATTTGTATAGTGAGGCAGAGAGAAAGAAATGACAAATGTCTTCATAAAATAACAGAGGCAAAAAAGGACAGATCTGATCAGTGGCAGGTATAGAATTTGGCTCTGGCTTGGAGAGAGACTCATACAAAAAGACGACAAATAACTGCTTCACAGGCTTGTGAGTGAGCGTGGCAGAAAGCAGAGCAGTGTGTGCTAACAGGTAGAGATTGGAATAGCAGTGTCTGGATCCCACAAGAAGTCTCCAGGGTGAGTACAGGATATTGGAGGACTTCTGTAAGAAAATCAGGCTCCTAGATTTGCATGTGGAGTTTCAGGTTATAGCTCATCGACATGCCAAGAGAAAGACGTCTGTCAGCAGTGTATCATGGACATTAGAGTTATATACATAATGGAACCATTATATAGAAATGCTGGTCTGAATCATGGCTACGCCTTTCTTGTGTAGTGTAGACTTTGGGAAGGGTAGTCCTCATCAGGGTGAGTTCAGGGGCATTTTTAAGGGCATGGTGGAACTGTGCTGTGTTAAAGATGCTGTGGTTGAGGATCCACTGGTTTCGGTGGGCTAGTTGTCCTGACTGTATGCATAGTGCATCTCAATGTGAAGTCAAGGACTAAGGAACTGTATGTTCAATTCAAATGTGTAAAAGTGATGGAGGGGTGGGAAAGAAAAACAAAAAGAGCAGCTCAACACTAAGTTGTCAGTCTCTGCCTGTCTGTTTTCCTTGCCTGTTTGCCCCCATACAGCTCTTCAAGTGCGCTCTTGCTCGCTGTCATGCTGCTCAAGGGCAATGCAAGGAACTCCCATTAAGATTCATTTGTGTTATGATGACTGCTGAGTACCTATTAGTGAGGCACTGAGCAAACCACATGAGCAGAAGAGATACCCAGTAAAGCTATTAACTGTTCCATATTAAATATTTGCTATCTCCATCCCATTCGTTTCTCACCTTTGGGAGAAGGCCCTCCATTGCATCACCTCTGTAATCACTTACTGGGTTGTATAGGTGTTTCTGCAGATTAAACATATATAATGATGTGTGGCAGGAAGGTGTTTATTTTTTAATACAAATTCCTAGGCCTGAAAAATGCATTTTGATTAGAATCTGTTGCCACTTTAAGCCTGTTGCAAATCAACCCTTTGATTATGAGATGCTGGTTTGGTTGAAACAGCAATAATTATAATACCAAAAATAACCTAGAGGGGGTTCTATTTGTTTTCTTCTTAATGTGTCAATTCAGTAAAACGTCAGTGAAATGGTTGTAGATAACCATTTGAACTAAATTTTTTGTGCAATTTGTTCTCTTCTAAGCTATGAGAGATTCAGTGTTAATTCCTTTGCAGTAGGCAAAAAGTGATTGTCCCAGGAGTGCATTTCTAAGATTTTTGAAGCTGCTGTAGGATTTGGACACTTAAATTCCCATTATTTTTAATGATCGCTGAGCATCCAAATTCCCCATGTAGTTACAGTCACCTACCAAGTTGTCCTCAAGGAGTTGGTGGACCAAAACTGGTTTTATTCTGAGATAAATTACCTTCTTTTCTCCAAGAACTTATCAAGTTATTTATTGAAGAAGCAATTACCAAATGTCATAACTTATTTGACTTACAAGCTGTAAATACCCAATCTATCAGCCCTTATGTGCATTTAAAAGCGTTCTTAAGTCCATTGGTTTTTCTTTAGCCTCTTTAGGAACTCTCAAGAGGGGACTGAACCACTTAACTTTACTGATTTAAAGTATCATCCTATGCTTGTTGGATGATTGTTTTATTGGAAGGCCCCCTGCATTGCAGGACTCCAGGAAAGTTAGAAGTCTGTATTCTCATATGTTAATGATTGGTGTCATCTCTGGCTAAAGAGGTATCTTTCGTTCTATGTGCTCACAGTCTATTCAGACACATGCCTGAAATCATTGCTGTGATGAACTTCTTTCTATGATAATTTACTCATCAGGGTACCGTTTCACAATGTCAGTCTGTTCCTTGAATAACATTTACATGACGTAGTGAAGTAGAATACAAATTAGAGCAGTATTTTATACAGAGAATTTTCTTTTCTGATTTGCTTTACTGCATAGATAGAGACCACTCCAAAAGCATCCCCCTGCTGCATAACTCCACTGCTGATAGTAACTTCAGCGACAATCATCCAGTTCTCCTTTAATGCTAGCAATCTCCATAAGGGTAAGAAACACAGGGTAATGTAACACTGCATAATCTGAATGTTTGGCATTAGAAGAATATCTCATAAATGAAAAACAGAAAAGGTAGAAAGTATTTAGAACTGAGATAATATCAGCAAACTGCAAAGGAGGATACATTTGAAAGTTCTGGCCATATTGACCAATAAAGAATTTATGGAGAGAACACAAACAAACCGTTAGAATATTTTAAGACTGTAGCTTCTGACAAGTATAGTTTATTTATGACTTCGCAGTACAATCTTCTCCAGTAATGTTTACAGGAAGTGAAAAAAGAGGGAAAGGGGAAGAAGGCAGCATTCCCAGTGTTTTATCCTCTTGCCCTCTGCCATGTTTGGGGTATTGTCAACACCAATAAGATAATCTCAATATTTCTGCCTCAAAAAACCCAGAAACTCACAAAATCACAGATGTGACATGTTAAAGGTTTACGGAGAAAGAGAGGAAAGAATGGTGCTGCTTTATCTGAAACTTGTGCAACACTGGTGCCACTAAATGAGCCACTGACACAGCCAAGCGAGGCTGGGTCAAAAAGGAGGCAGGGATGCGGTGGGAGAAGGGTCTAGCCTTAGCCCAACTTCTGCCACTGTTAGACATCCTATTGGCAAAGCCAAAGGTTCGCTATCTGATGAGATTATATGTCTACAGAAGGACAATATTTGAGTTTGACTCCAAATCTTCTGATACAACAGCGATTTTGTTGCTTTGTGCATACAGGGGATCTGAGTGCTTGAGGAAATACATGGATTTTAGGTTTCCGAGACCAAAGTACCAGGCAAAGGTAAAACTTCTATTAGTCCTTATAATTTGTGCTTTAGAGGTGCCTGGAGGTGTTTGATATGATGCAGACCCCTGCAACACATACGACCCAGTGGTGCATCGAAGTGCTTGCAATCCAAATACCAGAGCTGGGACATCACAGTTCTGTTTTGCCAAAGCTTTGATTTCAAAATCATCATGTTTTAGAAGGAAACCAAAGCCTTGAGAAAATGCTCAGAATAAAGAGCTGTCAGAGCATTCACGTTTAGGAATGAATAGGTCAAGATTTTGATTTGTGTCTCTCAGAAAGTCACAAGAAAGAGCCCTGATCTGAGAAATCTTTCCCTGGAAAATATTGGAGTTCATATGTTTCTGGTTTAAAAAAAAAATACATACTGCTTTTTTTTTACCTGAAGGAGCATGTATCTAGAAAATCAAAATGTTGCTGAACGTGTTCAGACCAGCAGCCGGAAAACACAAGGCAGAGTGAAGGTAGGACAAGCCCAGAGAGCAGCATTGAGCGTTCAGGGAGCAAAGTGGGGAGGAAGCCAAACACTGGAGTGAGCTCCTTGCTTCCCAGTCCCATACCACCAATGTCCCATCCCAATTCACCAGACGTCTTCCTCTTTTCAGCCTTAGGCCAGAGTGTCTGAGCTGTGGGTTGTAAGCCCTGGGGTCAGGAGGACAGCAGTGCAAGAGCTTTTGGCACTCACCAGTAATGCCCTGTGTGCAAAGCACCAAAGAGTGCCAGAGTAAACTCGGCCGTAACAGGCGTCCCTTTGGACACCTTGGTGCATGGGGCAGGGACAAGGCTGTGGCACCACTCCGCAGCCAAGGAGGGCTCCCTTTCTGAGGAGACCCTCTGCCATCTCAGCACCACTTGCTAGGGCAGCGCTGCTTCCAGCCCACCACTGGAGAAACACTGGTGTGGAAAACCTGGAGAGAAATAAACACTTCAGGAGGGCCTGCCTTATAGCTTTCTGCTTTAAAAGATACTCTGACACTTTTGGTTAACTGGACAAGTGTGTCTCTAACAAACCTATCGTACCTGATAAATGGTTCTCTATTAATATCCTAATTTTGCTGGATCTGATGAGCAGCCTTCGGAGTTCAGAGGCAGAAAAAGACTGCTTGAAAGATGGCTCTTACGAGAAGCTAATTGCATGCCAGGTTTTCAGAAATATTAGGTCAGTTCCTGTTCAAAAGTTGGGTGTCTGTTCTGCTTTAGTGGCAACAAAATTAATTCTTTTGGGCTTGGGATAAAAAAAGGAGTACTTTGATTTTTACCAGTTAATGTACTGTCAGATCTTACTTCAAATAACATTTTTAAGTTTTAAAACATTCCACAAAGGAAGGGGTATCATTTCAAGGATGAAGCCTGGTGTAAAATACGTCCACAAAATTGATTGTGTTATAGGCACTATGTTTATATGACTTCTGTAAAATACCGTGTTTTTAATGCTAATATTTCAGCAGTAGAAAAGAAATATTGCAGTTGGGTTCTGTTCCGGACACATACATAAAAATACCATTTACACCAGTACAGTAGTGAAAACAATGTGATTTAAGTGGGGGCAGATCTTTCCCCATAGGCCATATTCTAGTTTTAATTGCACCCAATCTATCTTAAAGATCCAAGATTTATTATCTCAGGACAGACTGGTGTCTGGGAAAATGACCCATGTCAGTATTTCAAAAGAAAGATGTAAAAAATCTTTACAACGTGGCATGTCTCTATGTTATTTTGCTCTTTAATACAGTAGTGCAAGCTCACTCATTTCCCCGGGGTTATGCTGGTGAAATCAGAATGAGGTTTCACTTAAAAAGGTTCCAAGTTTAGTTCCTAGTAAGCAACTGATTTTTGATTGATTGATGATCCCTGGTGTGGGGTTTTTTTAATTGCTTTATTGTTGTGTTACAGCAATGACCTCCTTTTGGTTTGGTCATTTTATCCATCTTGGCAGACCTTGTACAGATTCCTGATGAGCTCTCTACCTTATGAAGTGTTTTATAGGAAAAGTGTTTATGTGTGTTCAAGTGTGCTTCTTGATTCCCAGGTGTAAAATAATTTTTAAAACCATCATTATACTTCAGAATGATGAAAAGGGTCACTTATAAACAGTACTTTTAAAACTGGCGGTTGTGAAGAAAGATTAACCTAACATGCTTTTCAAAGTCCTTCTTTATGTACACATCACACTGAGACTCTAGCTTGATACTAGTGTTCTTACCTGGTATTCTGCCTTGATAGACCCACTCAAAGGATTCAAAAGGCAAGCCGCAATAAAACAGCTACGTTTGATTGCAAAAGTGTCAAATTAAGTATTTTCCTGTTGGAAAAGGGAGTTCATTAAATTCGCAGGGAAAATAGACCTTTTGGCAAAACGCTCCACAGAGGAAAATCTGGCTGACATGTATTTTGTATTTGGGATGAGATTTTGCAGTGGTATGAAGTAGCCTGAGAACAGCAGTACCATGAGACTGTCATGCCTGGTGGGACTCTAAGCCTGACTGTGGAGGAGGATCCATGATGTAGACAGAGAAAAGTGGGCCAAGAATATCAGCTCCCAATTGTGGCCATTTAGGTGGAATAAAGGAGCAATGTCGTCGCATCCCTCCTGCCTCCCAGCAAAAACATTTTCTTATAGAAACTTCAAAATTGCTCATTTCATAACACAGAAGTCAACATTTTTGCCTTTTTAAGCTGATTTTTAAAAAACTTTACCAGGAGATAAATTGCATTATTTTGGCTTTTTAGCTTGACTCAGGAGAAATGCCAAATGCTATAACCTCTTGCAAGATGGAAATTTTGTGTTTCAATCTGATATTAAAATTGTATGGTCATAGTAAATATTCTATCCTAAATCTCTTGTAAAATGAAAAATAAAAGTTACTGCTACATTTCTCTTCAAATGATCCTTAGCTAATCTAGACTTTATAGTTGGAGTGAGGTTACAGCCATCACACTGCGTGTGTGTGCACAAGACTGGAGAAATCCTGGTCATCTGAACCTATGCTTTTGAAGCTTCCTTCATGCAGAAGAATAGCTTCAGTATTAAAGCCCTCCAACATCAGCATCCTATAAAAAATGAACTCTGGGAAACTTGTTAATTAAAAATATAATGGAAGAGAGAATGAGTGATCCCTAAGAGAATCTCCTTTGTGAATGCACAAAGTTTTGAGGGTTTAGGAATGAGCCCTTCCCAGTGAGATGAGCCCTTCTGCTGGGATGAGGAGCAGGAAATGCGAAACATTTCTTGGCTTCAGAAAAGCAAAAGTGGCAGTCTCTTACTGCAGGGTGAGAGGTCCTGCCCTGTACTTTTTATCCACTGAAGACTCATTCAGCTAATGTGTTAGTGCTATTTTTTCTGCTGATGATATAAATTAGATCCTTACGCTGCAGTTCTGCCATATATCCGTCTTCTTGTCATAGCCTTCTGTTTCCCTGTCTTACTTGATAAGGACCCTGAAGTGGGTTTGCTATTACGCGTGTTTTTAGCCTGAGCTCATCCATAGTATTGAACTGTAGAAGTACTGTTTTGTGCAACCTGTAAAAAGACAAAGACACAAGGCTAGAAAAGTGGCATCTACCTCCTTTGTGTACTTCTTTCCTGATCTATACTGAAGGCATGCAATACGCTTTAAATGTTTCCCGAGTATCCTTGCATCTCTAATAGCGCATTCGCCCACTTACATGGTTGAAAACTTACACTGATATCCGCTTTTCTGTGCTTCTCTAGTGGCTGTTTGGAGATAACCTCTAGATGACATGACATTAATCAGAAAAGAAAAAAAAGCCAACGATCGGTAGAGTAGATTGTGCTGTGTATTGTCCCAGCACGTAATACGCCAAAGCAACGGGCTCTTTAGAAATGTTGTGGTAGGTAACATGTGCTCAAAGCTGGACTTGAACCACTTTCACACATGAAGGAGATGCACTCTGGTGCATTATCATCTCCAGCTCCCTGTGACTGTCTGTGAAGTCTGCACCTTTCTAGCAGCCGGCGGGAAGCTGTGCCTTCTGGGAAGCCAGGCTGAGACCTGGGAACCAGCTCCCTCAGAAACTAATGACCATCACAAACGTCACCATTTTTTCCTTCACAAGCGAGGTGCTTCTGTTTTTCTTCCTAACATATGGCAGCGTGTAGATTTAAAAGAACAAAAACAAAGCCCTGCCAAAACAAAACACTACACTGCATACCCAGTTCTCCCTTGGGAGTAGGATGAGAGGGAGAATGAACCACACGTGCCAGATGTTGGTCGTTTAATGCTCTATAGGAAGGCACTTGGATGCTACAGTGATGTATGACCCCATGGGGAGCAGAGCAAAGCAATTTCTGTGCCCCCCTTCTCAGCAGCGTGAGAAACAGGGCTGATGTATGGGTGGAAAGCAGTCAACCTAAAAAGATGACCAGGAACAAGTGCCAACACTAAGCAGCCTTCGTGTTTCTGCTAGGCAAAATCCTTGCTTTAGAGGCTTTACAGAGCCTGTGCTGGGTTTCCTTTTGGGCTTGGGTTCCAGTCCTGTGTGCTTTTGCGTGGACATCACCCAGTCTAACTCAAGCAGCATACCCTGCAAAAGTTCAAAGCTCTTGAATTGCTTTTTTTTTAGGGGTTGCTTCTGATCTTTGCTTTTCATCCCTGGCTTTATTTGGAAGCATTTCTCCCCCATTCCTTCATGTCGTAGGTTGCAGGCAGATGCGTTTTTCCCGTATTCAGTGACCATCCGCATTGCTTTGTACGTAGTTTACATCTTCGCAGGCTGTAACGAAGCCGAGACTTGAAGGAATAACTGGATAAGCAGGTCTCTCTCCCCAGCTGTCATGTCTAGTTGTGGCAGCAAACTGGTGTTTCATTGTAAAAGATGTTAATTTCAATCCGAGCTGTGGCTGTGTTGAGAGGAGCATAAAAGGAATTCTTGATTATCTATATCAGTACCGTTGTCCCCGGGGACAGGCTCTGAATCTTCAGATCACATATGGCAAGAGTGCTGTGATAAAATATGCATCAATAAAACTTTGCAATTTATGATAATAAAGGAGTGGAAAGTTTTATACACTGTGATAATTATTCCTGACTGGTATTTTTTCCTTCCTTTCGTTATTCTGTATGCCTTTATTTTTAAGCCTTTTCTGAGTGGTGTTGTAATGATTGCATCATTGAAACTGCGGGTTCACAAACTGGGGGGGCTCACCTTGTTTCTAGGTCCCCTGACCTTCTGTAGGCACCAGTCTGCTTCTGAAGCAACAGGAATTTCCCCTTTTTGGGAAGGCTCTGCAATACCACAACTCCTCGAGTACTGTGTCCAGTTTTGGGCCCCTCACCACAAGAAAGATATCGAAGCCCTGGAGCGTGTCCAGAGAAGGGCAACGAAACTGGTGAAGGGTCTGGAGCACAGGTCTTATGAGGAGCGGCTGAAGGAACTGGGCTTGTTTAGTCTGGAGAAGAGGAGGCTCAGGGCAGACCTTATTGCCCTCTACAACTACCTGAAAGGGAGTTGTGGTGAGCTGGGGGTTGGCCTCTTCTCGCAGATAACTAGTGACAGGACAAGGGGAAATGGCTGCAAGTTGCGCCAGGGAAGGTTCAGGTTGGAGATGAGGAGAAAATTCTTCTCTGAAAGGGTGGTCGGGCATTGGAACGGGTTGCCCAGGGAGGTGGTGGAGTCACCATCCCTGAGGGTGTTTAAGGAAAGGTTAGATATGGTACTTAGGGACGTGGTTTAGTGGGTAATAGGTGGTGGGGGGATGGTTGGACTAGATGATCCTTGAGGTCACTTCCAACCTTAATGATTCTATTCTATTCTATTCTATTCTATTCTATTCTATTCTATTCTATTCTATTCTATTCTATTCTATTCTATTCCTCACTCTTCTTCCCCTTCTGTACAGGCACACACGCTACATCCAGCGTGAATTTCGGAGTAGCTTCCAAATGGGATCAGATTATATTCTTCTGATCTTTCTTTGCATACCTCATTACTATAATCAATGAGAGATGCATACTTTTGCATGAGGCAAAATCCCGTATTGTATGTCACCTGCATTGTTGAAAATGTATATCATTTAAGGAGAGATTTTATTCTTTTGAAGTAGGAAAAATAATGATATGTTTACAGTCCAGGGAAGTAAACAATGAACTATTAAATACAACCAATATATTATCTGTGACCTTATTTTTTTTCCTCAGCTCATTATATCTTTGGTGGCCATAGTATGAGAGACCCTGTCTTCTGCTTCAGCACACTTGGTAACAATTAATCATATAGCTTGAAACGTATGGCCTGAAAATACAAACCGCTTGCACGCTTGGGTTCTGGCTGACTTCAAAGGGACTTCCACATGTCGTGTTTACAGGCAGCTCTCCTTTACTGAACACCCTCACTGACATGTTTGCACAGCGTCTAGCGCAGTGGGATCTCAGGCTTTACCGGGACATCTAAGCCCTACTGTAACACAAATAGTCATTAGTACCGTCTGTCTCGTGTTTTCCTTTTTTTTTTTTTTCCCCTCCCCTGTTTTGTTTTCTCAGTATTTTACTTCAGTTGGCCTCACAGAAATAAATCAGCCACTCTACCCTTTTCCAGGCTTATTTCTTCACAATTAAGGATGAGCTGGAAATTACTTATGGGAAACCGTTTAGCCATCCCAAGCTCTCTCAAGAATGTTTTCCTTACTCATGCTCACTTGACTAAATTGTGTGCTCCTGCGCAAGGCTAGCGAAGTACTTATCTTGAAGGACGTGTGTATTGCCTGTCGACTTCAATGGTGCTTAATCACCTGCCTGAGGTTCAGCATGTGCTGAAGGGCTTTGCATGTTTGGGGTCCAAGCCCCCCTTCAGGAAATCCATACCTATGCAGTTCTGCGCGTCCAGCCGTTCCCCAGGATTCTGTATGTGCTTGAATTTCATCAAAGACAATAAGATTTAGATCGTTTGTGTAAGTACGTAAGTGGACTTAGACATCTTTAAAAATTCTACAGAATGTGGGCCTACCTGATTAAAATGGACCCAAATGTTTAGCAAAAAGAACAGATAGATTTATAATGAGAAGGCTATTTGCAAGTACATTCCTTTTTTTTTTGTACAGCTGCAGCTGAAAAGAAAAATGTAATACTATTAGTTCCACTTTAAGGAGTGATGAGAGATTTAGGTTACAAAAATACTAATTTCTAATTATACAGATGTAAGGAGGAGTGGACCATAAGGCCAGCAGTGAAAAAAAAAAGGGGTCTTGTGTGGTTTTTTTCTACCTCTGCGTTTGTGTGAATTAATAGGGAATTACGGACTATTAGAAAGTTGATTGAATTTTGTTTCTTAACTTCGCTGTTTTTCATTAGGGTGATCCTAAAAGCAGGTGGCTTTCAATTAGTTTTGTTGACAGTGCTGGCTAATGTTGTAATGATCCTTGGGAGAGGGAAAGAAAAGAGATTTATTGCAGTAGGGATAAGCTAGGCCAGGCAGAGAGACAGAGTACATAACCAGTAATTAACTCATGTAGTCATTAAGAAAAAAAAGAAAAACCTGAAGAAGAAGAGGAGGAAGAAAAAACAACATGCAACCTGAAAGAGGATTGTAAAGTGTTTCTGCACTGCAGATCAGACCCTTGAGCTTTTGTTACACTGTGCATATGATATTAGATGGTATATATGAGCCAATTGCATATAAATCACATTCTCCCAATCTTGCAAGTCCTTGTCACAGAGCATATTTAATTTAACATTGTAATATTTATTTTCTAAAGTTGTAAGTAGGCCAAAACATACCCAGTAAAATGAGCGTTCTGCCACAGCACAGCGCCTGACCTACACTTCAGTAGAAAATTAACCCTAATTCATCTTCATGGCGACCCTATGCCAAATAGCTATTTCAGATGCTCCATTCCTGCCCTTCACTGACTTTGTAAAGCGGAGCTGTAGCAATTTTCCCTAATTCAGTTTGGATTTTTAATTACATCTATTCCATTCATTTGTTTCCACTTAAAACCATCATGTTGCGGTTGGTTGACTTGTAAGCAAGCTTTGCTTGGTCTTAGTATCCTTCAGGGACAGGCTTAAGGCAGAATGCGCGTATGTCTGTTGAAACCATGTCAAATGGGAACCGCTATCTCAGATTCAAACTAGAAGGCTTTGTTTTCTGACACAAAGGGTCAAAGTCTGCCTAGTTATTTCCATGTGTCCCTTCCCTCCCCTTCCTTCACTCCCATCAGGGTTATTTTAAATTCACATTATGGATAAGCGTTTGTGTGCATACACACAATTCACTGGAAAACAGAGGCTCTTTATTATTCAAAGCTCTTCTAGAAGTGGTATGTTTCAGGCGTTCCTCTCGCAACCATTTGCATAGCTCTAAGACCAGCAAGATTTCAGTCAATCTGCTCACAAAGTCTGTTTGCAGACACCATGTAGAGAAACCTGAGAAGCTTCAAGTGGTTTTATTGTCTGATTTTTTTTTTTACTCTTTATAAGAATTAGTAGCAATTGATTAAGAAGATGTGTGCCTATTTGGCCTGCTATTTGTCGATTAATACTATTTTTTGCATTGCATCACAATACAGCTAGTTCTTCTTCTCCTCCCAAAATCAACAGAGATTATATCTGATTTCTGTAATGTTTTCTACATTTGTGGAACTGGGCATATTTGGACTGCAACAAGGATGCAAAGTGAGAAGGCTGCAGAAAGGACGCTGAGATAAGGCAATCTGAGTCTTCTCACTGAACTCCTGCCAGGCACAGATGAAACTGTTTCGGGACAAAGTCTATCAAATTGCATTTATCTTGTGAATGCAAATTATTCCTAAGAAGTTACAGTATGGGAGGAAAAGGTGAAATTTATTTAAATTAAAATTATGTAAAAAAACCCCCAAACTGGATTTATCAAAGTCAGGTGACTTCAGGTTTTGACATTACAGGCACAGAAGTAAAGCTTAGCTGTCATTTCTTAGCTCTAGTGCAGCTCTGCTTATGAAGAAAAATTGGACCATATGGGAGCATATGGAAAAAACAGAAGGTTAATGTTTGCAGGAAAGTACCTCCTACAGGTGGCATTATATTTAACCTTGTGGGTCCTGAGCACACGTGTCAGTCAAGCATGCATCCGTGCCACGTCCCGGTGTGGGACAGGAGCATGATTCCCATGCCAGGACCACTGGGAGCTCCCGGGCTGTCCCAGGGGCTCAGGGCTGGTCCCAGGCAGGGGGTGTCCCTGGGCCACCATTCCCCACCACAGAACCACCACCAGCAGCGTTCCCTCCTGTCCCCCACGCAGCTGGTGGCCAAGGTGGAGGGTGGCTGCTTGAGGCAGGGCATGGGGCTTCCCAGAGCCAGGGCCATGCTGTCAGGTGTCTCTGCTCTCCTGCAAACCCTGTGGAAATAGCAGTTGGGAAGCTGCTTTCTAACACCCTGCGACTTTCCGCTTCTCCGTGCCCTGGCACAATCCCGGTGCCCGGGGTCTCGCCAGCTGGGAGAGGAGGGGGAAGCTGTGCCACAGTCTGCTCGGTCTCAGTTCTCCTTGTTGCCCAGGCTATTATTAAAGGGCTGGTAGGACCCAGCTTATTATGGGGTTTTGGCACCCTCCTTCCCATATTTGGGGCAGGAGCTGTGTGTCTCTGCATAAGACACAACCCTGTGGCCACTTCTTCTCCAGCTCTGCGGGCAGCTGAAACCATGCTGACTTGTGCCCTGGACATACCGGTGTAGGGAAGGTGAATAAAAGTGAGGAGCAGCCGCAGAGGGCCATGTGCTGTGACATTGGTGTATCTGTGGGGGAATAAATGGCACAAATGTGCGTGGGACCGTGAGCTGAGGAGGAAAGATAGGGAAAGGTGGGATGAAGACTGGGCAAACACCTGGACCCACGTTTTTCCAAGTAGCATGTTTGTGCCAAGCATACTTGACTTCAAGAATTACTGGGGAGGGTGCGGAAAGGTGAGTAACTGAATAAGCACATCTTGAATAACAAGAACCAGCACAATCAAAATGTACTCACCGCTGAAAAGACTTGAAGTTTTTGCATAGCTTTAATAAATGCAATTTGCAGAAACAGTGGAGTGTTTTAAAATAAATGATGCTCACAGAGTCACAAGCTATGATTTACCTTTAAGCATTCTCATGCAGTGTGGTTTATTAAATTTCAGCCTGGGTTCTCAACTGTTTAGTTAATGTAGATAATTAATTTGATTATCATTCAATCAGGCTGTTTTGTGACTGACTGAGACATCTCCTCTTGTTGCTACAAATATTTAGGTTAGCTTGTATGAAGAAATCATTAAATTCCTTTTTTTTTTTCTCGCTTGTTTGTTTTATTTTATTTTTGTCCTCACTATCTTTCTTTCTGGCCGTGAATTCTTCTAACATACATACTGTGGGATTACTAATGCCTGCCCTAATGCTTTAATGCTCTTTCTTGAGCACGCAGTCTATATTCATTCTATGCTATGCATACATCTTCTAGTCACATTAGGTGATCTTTTTTTCTTTCCTTTTTCTTCATGCAGAAGATAAAGGAAGGGGAAAAGCGTGGACATCCTGTGCATTACATTGCAGTTCTTAATGACTATACACGTATCACTTTTTTTTAAAAAAAAAAGTAGTACTAATTGTAGAAAGCTGTCTGGCTGCAGTATACAGGATAAAAGTGTTATGCATTAGTACATTAGATTCTATTACACTTCTTGGTTGCAAAATTATATACTAAGTACATTAGCTTAGAATTAAAGCAGAATGTAAGTACCTAAATATAGCAGGAGACGTTCTCATCCTATTTACTTCTTGTGACAAAATAAGTGGAGTTTGTTTTCACTCGCATCCACTTGATGCGCTGTGCTTTAAAACTTTCACTGAGTTCTTGAGATGGAGGTAATCTTATGTGGTGTTATCTCACCAGGCACTGTAGGCAGCCTGCACACCGTGCATTACAGAGGACACCTAGTCCAACCTCTGACAGGAAGGTGCTTACGGCACCTCTGGCTAGCAACGGGACCTTTCTAAGAAGAGGTAGTAACCGTTGTTGGGCCAGATGATAAAGCTGGGAAAGCTTTTGGACCCATAATTTTGCTTCAGTTATACCAGCCTATCTCATGAAGGATATTAATCCTGCTCACAAGACTTGTTGCATGACACCAGTACTACTCTCTCTTACTATGCACTGCACTCTTCTGACGAGTTCCTGCAACAACATTGAAATCCCTCTCTGGGGAGCTGGTGCGGATACGTCAGGGTTAGGAAGGCAGAGCATCAACAAATAAAAATGGGGCTTTTTTAAGTAATGTGATCCTTTTTCCCTTCCAAGAGGAATTGCAGACTTTGAATCTAGGGTGTTTGAAATAATTTTTTCCAGGGTAGAAATTCCACCTAATAACAGCGTAGCATGGATTGTTGATTTCACTTACGAAAAAGGTCTCTAAAATTGTGTTCAGTCTTGCTTCAAGCCTTCAGGAGTATTTCTTCCCAATTTATGAAATGCATTGCAGTGCATGCTAGTAAAACCAATTATTTCATGAAAGTGACTGGTAGACTGCAAGGAAAAGAAAGTCCTTTCTCATCTGGCTAAATGAGATCATTAGATACCCTAACGTGTTCATTGTACCAGCACAGGTAGCCTATTGCAGGGCAGACCAGTGGGCAACATTTGCTGCAGAACAGTGGGAGCCTGTAGCAATTGTGTTTCTTCTCAGTGCCCTTTGCCTTTCCCCTGCTCCAGACTGGGAAAGTCTTGAAAAAATTATGGGGAAGACTGTGATAGTGGAAGTGCAGAGATGTCTTTTCTGAGTCATTGCTGATGCCAGTCTTCACACATGGAATATTTGCTTATAAAGGTAGAATTGAAAATTATCAAACATATCTTAAATATCAGATCTGAATCCAACTCCACTGGATTTAATGAGAATTTTAGCATTCAATTCCACTGAAATATTAGGCTCACTAATGCTCTAGGAAAGGGTAGACAGTATCAGTAGACCCTGGCGGAAAATGAGCTACCCTACATCCTACACTACTATTATCTATTGTTAAGCATCATCTCCCAAGGAGTGCTGGATACTGGGATGACACACTCCACAGAAACATGTAGGAAGACTCAACCCCTGTAGCAGAGAGCTTCATACTCTAAAGGACTGAGTCTAGGTCCCTGTGGAAACCTTTTTCAAATAATTATGAAGTTTGGGGTTTTTTTCCCTTGTATTTGACCTGGCCAACAAATAGTCAGACATCCTCTTGTCACGTTCTGTATGTCATGGGGTAGACAAGGAGTATTCTTTTTCCCAAAAGCTCTTGATCCCACATATAGAGTAGACAGAATGTAGTATGTTTTTCTCCACTTTTTTTTTTTACACTATTGGCAGTAAATTTTATTTAAAACACCATTAAAGTAGTATGCATTATATTATTTTGGTTTTAATAAAGACATAGGAAATGTTCTTAATAAGTATTATGGATCAATTTAAAATAACACTGCTTTTGAATTGCTGCAGAGGGCACAATCTTATTCTTGTATCTTCACTTAGTTTTCCATTGCAGTGTTGTATTACTGTTGTTATTAAATTCAGATAACATTCAGACTGTCATGGATGCTGGAGGAACAAACAAAGAAATAAGGTTGATGTTCCTGTGACTTGAGAACCTGAGGAGACGCTATCCTCAGACAAGGTGTACTGGGAAGAGAAGAGTTCAGACAGCAATAGGTCATGGTAGTGGTATTGTAATATTGGTAATGTAGTTCTTGATAACATAATGGCTTTTCTCTTGAAGGTAGACACCTGAGAATAAATAGATTACAGTTATTTGTCCATTAACCTCAGTGTTATTAGATGCCAATGAGAAATTGAAATTGAGCCTTCAGGAGTTATAGGATTGCAAACTAGAGGATATCTTAGGAAGGCATTTCTTATAAAGGCCACAGAGACAGCTTTGGGGGACCAGAGCATATGCTACCAGGCTAGCAGAGAAATAGGAGCAATGCAGGTGCACAAAATGGGAAGTTATATAGAAGAGCAGAACAGTTTAGGATCTTTAAAGCAAAAGATGACTCTTGATCCCAGCATACCTTGAGTACTGATATTTTTGCCTAGTGAAATATGTTGTTAAGTGAAACCATAATGTTTGATTTGGGGACTGAACTGACCTCCCTACATTACAGGCAGATTTTCAAGAAAAACAGAAGATGTGGCTACTTGTCCTGATAGCTAAAATCAGCCTTTATACACTCTGGTTGTTTCTGCAGAATTAATGGGCATGCACATGTCTTGCTAGGCTACTTTGAACTATATTGAAAGACAGATGTTTTATTAATCTAATTCTGGTTAGACTATTTTGCACAAGGTTGTAAAGGAAATACTAAAATATTTTTTGCTGAGATTATAATAATTTACCTAAGTAACATTAGTAAAGCAATAGATAATGGTGACATATTACCATGGAATATTTTAGGTAGTAGAGATCAGGCTTACAAGCGTACTGAATGAAGTCACTGGGGACGGCAAAGGTAAAATAAATTCTTGAGGTCTATCCCATAGTGAGATCTGAGAGCTCGTCAGGGATTTGGTTTATATAACTTCCAAGTGAGAAGTAAGCAGAGAAACAGTTGGTATCATGAAATTCAACAAGTTGCTGCAGGAGCAGTACAGTTAAAAAAGCATGGAGTCCTATAGATTTGTTTTCTGTACCCATAGGTGCCTGTCTCTCCTCTGGAGTAGCCTTATGGCCTCTGTTCTGGCTCCTATAGCCTTAGCCACCCTGACAACATCTCAAGTTTGCCTCCTACTGTACCATAAGTGTCTGCACAAAACTCCAGACTCTTTCAAGGCCTCAGAGATCTGCTCCATGACAAGGTCCAAGCCACCCGTGTGCTAGCTGGCCAGCCACATCCACGGGCTGCTCAGCATGGGCCAAGTCCAAAACCACAATTAACTGCGTAGAACTTGCTATCGGTTTTCTCTCCATGGGACATTCATTTGGGTCTTTCTTCTCTTTGTTGCATACTCTTTTTGTATACATGCAGGGCCCTAATGATTTCTGATGCTGTCAGCTCTGAATTAAGCCAGCTGAAACTGGCTGAAATAACTGAAATAAGTCACCAGGTTTCAAACTGCTTATGGGCAGCCTGGATGGACAGGCATAGATAGAGAGCCCTGTCTTAAGGAGCGGGCTGTGAGTGTGTGAGCTCCCAGGGCCCCAACTTTGAAAAGGCCCAGGAGACCCATCAGTCAGTGCTGGGATTGTGCTTGATAATAGAGATGATCCTGTATTATGCAGTCCTGTAGAGATGATCCAATCCCAGGTCTCAGATGGGAAAACCTTTTGAGGGGACAGGTATTTTCTCTATTTTTGTGGCAACAAGATGCTCAGTACCCCAGGCTGCTGCACATCCAGAAACTGACTGCTGTTTGCTTGCAGATAAGTCAGATGTGGGCTGTAAATCCGATGTACTGGATGGCATCTGCAGGGAGGCTATGCCTCTCATGGGCAGCAGGGCTGCCCAGACCCTGCTCCACATGCACTGGAAAGTCATTTTCCTCATGTAACACGTATTTATCTCGAATTATGGAGGCCCCCGGTCCACACTGCCCTTCAACGTTTGTATGGTGACCCTGCCACAGACAGGATGGCAAAATTGTGTCATTTCTCTATGAGACCATGCTTGAAAGGGTGCAGTCACTAAACGGCATTATAATCCCAGAAGGACCAGAGCAGAGAGACAGGGCAAGGCAGGAAAACTGCCGCCTAAACTACAGAAGAATTTTTCTCTTTTTTGTTGTAAAATGGAGTGAATTTGGGACTGGCCAGTTTAAAAATGAACGTGATGCAACTCTCTCATGTGCAGTACAACTGAGACCTAAGTCTGGCCCTGTTTTTCAGTAGCACCCCATCCTCTGGCACTGTCTATTCAGTTAAGGACATGCTTAAGAAAAGATGCACGTTTCTGCCCTGGTAAATTTAATGGTGCTGAAGTCCATCCCACTCCAGGACAGCAGTTAAGTACCTGCTTAACTTTCAGAAAGTCCCTCACTACCTGCTGTAATCCACTCCTGAAGCAGATGATCATCTCAAGTACAAAGACATCTGCCTAGAAATGAACATCATTGAACTGTTCATTTCATTACAGGTATTTAGGAAGTAGAATTTTTATGCAGTTAACAGGGTAATACACTATTACTTTAAAATTTATTAATAGGTATTGGATAACAATATAACTAATGCTTACCTGCAGCTAAAATCTGTGTTGATTAGGGTTGCGCTATAGATCGGTGCTGCTGGAAAAGCTTTTGTAAAGAAAAGTGTGCATTGCCAAAACTCGAACAATCCTGTAGTCTGTTATCCCTCTTCCAAAAACTGGCAAAGTAGTAAACAGGAAAGTAAAACCTCTCTAATGGGCTCATTCAATTATGAAATACTGTGGAGGAGGTGCAGGAGGAAGGGAACAAATTCTTTCTAACCCTTGCGGTAATTAGCTGTTTGGCCCGGAGATGAAACCCAAAGTCCCTGACTTGGATTTAATGCTTTTTAAATAGCAATTGCTCTTGTGTCCTAGAAAGGATGCAACCCACACAATGCCCATAATCCAAACCCAGCAGAAAATTTTTCAGACTTCTCACCTTAGCCTGTCCCTTTTAGTGACCATCGCCTTCCTTCTTTTTAGGAACTTGCCTTACCCCTCAAATGAACAGCCAGATTCTGTCTCTGGAAAACACAAGGCTGAGTCATTAACTTCTTGGAGCCAATGACCGAATGCGCCCTTGCTTCAGTGGGACGAGGCTCACAATGAGCTGGTGAACAAAGCTTTTCCATTTATGCACTAAAGTCAAAGAATAGGTTATTCAGCTGGTCTAATTACCTGTCCAAACAGGGCAAACCAAGTAGAAAAAGAAGACAGTGGGTCAGATTTGGATCTGTGTTACACTGCTGAAAACTTCAGGGTAATCAGTAATGCTACTTCATATTTAAATCTGGCTCTGTGTCCGCTTAGCGCATTAGTCCGAGTCTCAGAATCTGTAATCAGCAACCTGCAATTAACTCGCTGTGTTTGTACCCTTCTGATTAATCATAACACTCCATATTATTATTAATGCAAACAGTTGCCATAAAATATTTCTTCATTAGTTCTGGCTGGTTGACTTTTTGTTTTTTCTCTTTCCTACTTGAAAGAATAATTACCCAGGAATAATACAATTAAGAATGTTTTAAATCAGTTCTATTAACTTGGTTTGTCTAATCAGTCGTGTGTTCCTCAGTTTCCTTTAAGTTTTATCAGAGGAGCTTCTTCTGCAGCAGTGCTTCTTCAAGGACTGTTGTGTGAGCTGACTGTCCTCCCCTGGTGACTGTGCGACGTACGTATCAGTGGGGCAGTGCCATGTAAGGCCTTGACCTTTAATTGGGATGAGTGAGTTCGCTGGACGGTGCTTGCATTTGGACTGCAGCCAACACTATTAGGCAAGCCCAACCTGAGCTACATCCTCCCCTCGTAATGCTTCCATCTGGCATCATCAGGCAGTACCGCTTCGCAAAATGCCACGGTATTACAAACCCAGTGTGCGATGGTCAGGAGCAGCCAGTTGGAAAGACAAAGGATTGTCCTTCTCCTTCCCCTTCCTTACGGATGGGCTGCCAGGGCAGAGATGGGTTTTGCTGGAGAAGGGTGCAGTTCTGGTGCTGCGATGGGCATTGAGCACCGAGCTGGGGCTTTTCTAGAACAGTGCTGTAAATTCACACTAAGATGATAGCATGAAATCAAATATTGCAGCACCTATATTTGCAGAGTGCAGACTCCATCCAGCAAACTTTAACTTGGTTAGTTTGATTTAATTGCTTCCCTTCCTTCCCCTTATCTTATATTTTCCTTTTTTTTTTTCCCTATAAGACAAAACCAAGTCTTTAGTATATCTATATGGGTAACTAAATCATTTTAGAGATTGCTAGAGAATACAGAACCTTTTACCTGATGGCCAGGGGTTCAAATGCAGGACTACACGAAGGTCAGAAAATTGTGGTAGCCTTTGTGTGATGTGTTTTGTCATTATTTTTTTCATTAGTGAAGAGTTAACTGGTGAAATCTACTGGTCAAACTACCTTCTCAGTCACTGTGAGAATGAAAGGTGCTGGCAGGACCACATAGATGAGCACCACCACCTCCTGTAGAGTCATGGAAAACATCAGTCTCTAGGACAGAACCCAAGACCCACTTGCCAGCTTCCTAGTGGTCCTGGCCAAGTCTGGCTTCTCATCAGTCCAGAAGGAAAAGGTGAAAAGGAAAGGCATGGCTTGTTCTCTGTGACTGGGAGTGTGATGTACGAGAGGACAAAAGCAGGAATAGGATCTGCTTGATGTCTCCTTGTGCCCTGACCTGGGAAGATTTGCTCTGGCAACCATTCAGTAATTCTTCAGACCAACTCTGGGGCAGCAGGCACGGACTAGGAAGTATTTTCTTCATGTGCAGGCAAAGTCATTTAGTTGTTGCTCTTCTGCGTTCCTAGGATTTAAATAAGACATTGCCTTTGGGTATTATTTGAATACGAACAAAACCAGCATTTGATTTCCAGGAAGTGAAGCTCTATTACTGCTCAGGCACCCTCCTGCCTCTTGCCTCTACAGTTTCTAAGTAGGGCAAAATCCTAGCTCCGTTAATGTCTGGAAAAACCTAGGGAAGAATTGTGTTCTGAGCCTATGCAATACTGTGAAAGCTTAGGGGCAAGTTTTGTTCTCATTAAACTGAGCTGTAGCCGGGTTGCTTTACATTCATGGTTGTTACTGGTTTATTTCCTTGTACTTTGGTTCCTTCGGTCCTCTCGTTAGTTAAGTTAGACCTCTCTTGCTGGGGAAATGGGGAGCTAAAAGGTCAGCCCTGGCTTCCCTTACATCTCCCCAAAACAATACATCAGTTTGATAGAAGGCATCAGAGGGGGAAGATTCAAGAATCATTTGTGTGACTGAAATGAAATGGGTTAAGGCTTTATTTCTGAGAAAAAAAAATGCCCAAAAATGTAATCTTTCCTCATCACAGCAATGGATAGAGACATTATTAATGCCAATGACATATTAGGATGAAAAGTTTGTAACTGGAGGCTTGCTGCAGCCAAGCTAAGAATGTAGTTACTTAAGCAATTGCCGGTGGACAGAGAACCAGAAGTGGGCAGTAACATTTTCAACCAAGGCAAATTAGCCCTCATGGTACCTGAACATGAGAATAGTTGCTCTGGCTCGGTGCTGTTGCGGTCTGGTGCAGAGAGGCAGATGCAGACGCAACAGAGGTAAATCCTCGATTAGGGGTAGCACGGGATATGGCAAAAACCTGTGGGTATAGTGAGACAAACCACATTAATGCTTTCCTCTCAAAACACCTTTGTGTTTTAATTCCAGAAAGAGTTCTTAACACAGAAGTGTCCTGCTGGGCCTCATGGCAAAAAACCACTTAAGCTGAACAGAGATTAGCCTGCCTCCATGGTCACTTGGCTGTCTTTCATTATATTCTGTGTTTTATTGTTTCCTGCCTTAATTTTTTTCTTCAGTAGCTTTAAGCTTATTCATTTCTGGATTTAGGTTTATCTTTTCCATCTCCTTGACTCTGACTTCCTTTTTTTTTTTTTGTCTTTGCTTCAGGCCTGACTAATTTGTTCTTTTAACATTTTCTTTAACACTTCACTCCCGAAGGCAGGTTTTCCGGACACTCAGGGGTGTGGTACAGGTTGGGGGTGGTGATTTGACAGTGTTTGCCACTGTTTGGCAAAGTTCTCCATCACTGCTGCTCCCCTTTCCCCACCTCCCCAGGCTGTGCTCATTGCCCTACTATTTTGTTTTGCCATCCTATAGCAGCTGGTCCCAGTTTCCCCAGTGGAAGGGTTTGTAGGCAATGCCCTCCTGCTGCCTGCCATCGGGGTGGAGACTGACTCTTCTCTAGGAGGTCTTGGTGCTGCCCAGAGCTCCCTGAAAGCAGCCCCTCCATCCCAGCCATGCTCATTTATCAGCAGTGGCAAAGCTTCCTTGTTTGGGGCAGGAGAGAGGGGAAAAGAGGTTATGAAGCCCATTAACTTCAATGCTTATGAAAAATAACCTCTGCACCTTTAATTCTTCACTTTATTTTGGTCTTTTCCTTAGCAATGTTAATGGTGTTTTTGTCTTCTCACCACTCCTGCAGAGACAGTCCCCTCTCCCATTTTGTCTCTGTGAGGTCTGCTGTTCCTTGCTGTTGCAGCTTTTTCAATTTGACTTTCAGCCCAGTTTCTCCACAGAAGACACCTGTTAAAGGAGATATTATTTGTTTACTATTACTTTAACTTTCTTTGACCTGTTTGGTTTTTCTCTTGTTCCCACTCTGATTTCGAGCTTTTCTTTTTGCAACCATTCTCTTAGCATGCTTTCACTCTTTCGTTGTCTTTTACACTTGCAGCAGCCAGGAAAGAGCCTGCAGCTTAGGTGAGGTGCAACTCCTCTTCTTCCAGACATGAGATTTAGTTTGGAGACCACCTCAGTCATGCTACATACAGAAGACAGGAGCTTGGAGAAACAATGCAGCTTTGCTAGTTGTCAGGTCTCTGTTAATAATAACCTGAAAATGACACAGAAAAGAAGCAGATTTCAGAGCAAGACTCTCCACAGCTATGCGTGTCTGTGCAGTACACAATATCAGAAATAAAGCCAAGTTTGAGTACTTTCTCTTTACAGTAGCTCTGTAGTAATTTAAATGGCTGCCCAAAGCTGAGGGAACTGAAAAGGCAGGGGAGAACCCTTTTAGTACCTCTCCGAGAGCGTCTCCTGGCTACAGCTCTTCTCGTTACCCTCTGCACTTTCACAGATTTCTCCCCTGAACCTGCAGGCATCTCCAGTGGCCCATCTTTGTCAGTCCCTGTGAATGTGCTCCACTGCCTTTGGTATTTGCCACATCCTTCCCTAAATTCTCCTGTGAGGTGAGCATAGGTAGATGGTCTCACTAATTTCCATGCTGCAGTGTGCATCAGAAGGAAAAAATCTTCTATTCTTAGTGCAAAAAGGGTTATCTCCTTAATTGCGCCTCTGATTTAGGGGAAAAGGCTGACTACTACTGCTCTTTTTCTACCCATCCCCCTTTTAGGAGTGCCCTTTGTTACCAGAGTGACTTGTATCAGCAATGTAATTCCTCCAGTAAACTCACCCTGCTAATTTCAAGAGTCTGTTGGTGCTGTATTATTCTCGTCATGTCAGATGCAGTAATCCAGTTTGCATTCACGATTAGATTAGGAAAGACACGAAATACCTGCATTTGCAAAATTAGTGTGGATATTTACCAGTTGGCAGCTTGTTCTCTTACTTCCTCCCCACCTCACTGCTGGAAGCCCTTAATCCACTACTCAGATGTATAAGCTGATGCCTTGCTGTGAATCAAGAAAATGTCTTTCTGCATTGTTAATTTCTCTGGCATGATCTCACCTCATGTTGTCTTCATAGACACGTGCCACAGCATAGCCTGATGAGATGTAACCTGCAGTCTAATAGGCAGCGGGGAGTCAGTACTCTGACGATGCCTCCCAGCAGCCTGTCTTCAGAGAGCCTTGCAAAAGGGAGAAACAAAAAAAAAACCCACAAAAGGCAGGTTGGCTCCTATAAAAAGGCACACAAAACCAACACTACCTCCAGAGAGATGTGTGTCATTAAGAGCCTGATGGTCTCTATGGAAAATAATTGTCAGAGACCACTTTTGCTTTGTTTGCCCCCTTGAGTGTGTCCCCAGGATCTGCAGGGCAGTGCACAGATAGCGACCACAGGGCAACGTCTGAGCCTACAACCCGCCCAGAGCAGTGAGTGTTAACTGGGTGCTGGAGACAATCACTGATTTGAAGGCTCCAAAGCCCCATAAAGCTGGCACTCAAACTCCACCCAGGTTTAAATTGACTCTTTTCCATTTTACATAAACAGGGTTCCCTGAATCTTGTTAGCTGTGTGCCATCTTTCTGTGGAAACCTTAAAGATAAAAGTTCTTCTGAGTGCACAACTTGGCTGTTTTCATTATTAAAATGCAGATACCTTTCTACTTTCCAGCACTTCTCTATGAACATTCACAATAGAAATGAGCACGCTAAGCCATGAAACTCCACTTTATACTGGGAGCTAATTCCTGCACTTTAATTTCTTGCTCCCATTTCACCCACATGTGATCTCTCCTTCCCCCAGCCCCCAAAACTCTCCTAGCTCAAATTCAGGTCCCTTTCAGCATGTTCCTCCCTGTTTAGACAAGGGTCCAAAAGCAAGAACAAGAAATAAAGGCATGCCTCACTCCCAGACCTGTTTTGTTTGCCAGGGATAAATAGATGGGCCACACAGCATTAGCCAAGGGCTGCTGAGGTGTTTGTTCTTCAGCACCAGCCAGGGACATGTATTTCTACGGCAGTAAGTCCCTTGTGAGAAAACACTGCTAGTAACTCTTTTATGTTTAATCTGCTGGGATGCTAGTCTGAGCTCCGTGACGTATTATGACAATAGCAACCCAGAGTTACAAACCTGTATGCTGCTCTGCCAACGAAATGGTTTTTCCAAATATGCTGAAAGCTGCCAACTAGCTGTTTGTGCAGCTTAGTAAATTTTAGGTAATTTTCTTCGTAGAAAAGTGGAAAAGGAGTAGGGAAAAACAATAAAGAAAAATAATGTGCAATTCCCCAGAAATAACCTAGAATCATCCCTTAGGAAGAGCATCAGGGGATGTTCTTTCCTCTCCTGCCTGCAAAGCTGTTCACATGCCACCACTGCCCTGTGACATTTTCACCCTTTGCCCCAATCTCTGCACTCTCTCTCTCTGTTCACTCTCTCCCTTCATCCTGCATAGGATTGTTTCGGTTGGAAAAGACCTTTAAGACCATCAAGTCCAATCATTAACCTAACACTCCCACATCCACCACCACTAAACCATGTCTGTAAGTACCACATGTACACATCTTTTAAATACCTCCAGGGATGGTGACTCAAACACTTCTTCCCTGGGAAGCCTGTTCCAATGCCCGATGACCCTTTCAATGAAGAAATTTTTCCTAATATCCAGTATAAACCTCCCCTGACACAACCTGAGGCCATTTGCTCTTGAACCATTGCTTGTTACTTGGGAGAACAGACCAAGACCCACCTGGCTATAACCTCCTTTCAGGGAGTTGTAGAGAGTGGTAAGGTCTCCCCTCAGCCTCCTCTTCTCCAAGTTAAACAACCCCAGTTCCCTCAGCTGCTCCTCAGAAGACTTGTGCTCCAGACCCTTCACCAGCTTTGTTGCCCTTCTCTGGACACGCTCCAGCATCTCAATGTCTTTCTTGTGGTGAGAGGCCCAAAACTGGACACAGTACTCAAGGTGTGGCCTCACCAGTGCTGAGTACAGGGGGAAGATCACCTCTCTGCTCCTGCTGGCCACACTGTTTCTGATACAGGCCAGGATGCTTTGGGCCTTCTTGGCCACCTGGGCACACTGCTGGCTCATGTTCAGCTGGTACCATTGAACATAACACCCCCAGATCCTTTTCTGCTGGGCAGCTTTCCAGCCACACTTCCCCAAGCCTGTAACGTTGCCTGGGGTTGTTTTGACCCAAGTGCAGGACCCGGCACTCAGCCTTGTTGAACCTCATACAGTTGGCCTGGGCCCATTGATCCAGCCTGTCCAGATCCCTCTGTAGACCTTTCCTACCCTCAAGCAGATCAACATTCCCACCCAGCTTGGTGTCATCTGCAAACTGACTGAGGGTCCACTTGATTCCCTCATCCACATCGTTGATAAAGATATTAAAGAGAACTGGCTCCAATACCGAGCCCTGGGGAACACCACTTGTGACTGACCGCCAACTGGATTTAACTCCATTCACCACAACTCTTTGGGTCCAGCCAACCAGCGAGGTTTTTTTACCCAGCAAAGACTACGCCTGTCCAAGCCATAAGCAGTCACTTTCTCCAGTAGAATGCTGGATGACCTATGCCCAAGATGGCCTCCAACCATCACATCACCCACAAGTCCTTCTCTTTCACAAACAACAGGTCCAGCGGGGCACCTTCCCTAGTTGGCTCATTCACAAACTGTGTCAGGAAGTTCTCTGCCACACACTCCAGGAACCTCCTAGACTGTTTTCTCTCTTTTGTGTTGTATTTCAGCAGACATATGATAAGTTGAAGTCCCCCACAAGAACAAGGGCTAGCAACTGTGAGACTTCTCCCAGCTTCTTATCAAATATTTAATCTCCATTTTCCTCTTAGTTGGTTGCTTTATAGTAGCATTCCACCATGACATCTGCCTTGTTGGCCTCTCATTCTTACCCACAAACACTCAACCCTATCATCACCATTGTCAAGCTCTAGACAATCAGCCTAGAGTCACATCGAACTCTCCCCACATGCAGCCTGCACTTCCCCAAGGAGCGGGCTGCTCCTCTCTGACTGCCAGAAGCTGCCTCTTCTATGTCTTGCCCCTGCTTCCACCCCCAAACTGCCTGCCTGGAGAGATGTGCTTCCAGCCTGCCGGTGGCTGGACAGGCGCAGCAGCAGGCAGACAGCCTGCCACATCATTTCAGGGGCAGCATCAGAAAGGAGAGCAGCCTTTCCTGGGGGCAGGCTTTTCCCAGCCGAGGATTCATCCGGCCAGATCAGGGCAGTTGGCCGGTATTTCCCAGGGCAAAAGCCTCAGTGCCTCAAGCAGCCAGGAAGTTAGACACTGAAATGTCAGCAGCTGTTTCGCCTCCCTGGTGTACACCAGCACAGAGGAGAAACAAAAGCTATTTTCCTCCCTGTGGTGGCCTTGCCAGGGGACAAGAGCTGGGTGGGAGCCGGTAAAAGGTGTGGAGATGAGTGCTGCAGTGCTCAGGCCTCCATGAGTCACCTCTGTCTCAAAGAGTGTGGGATTAGCCCCAATTTGGGTGAGGTGGGATGCTGATGGGGTGAGCCTGGGCACTTGGGGACATTCCCTTGCTTGCAAGGAACCAAGCAGCCTGGCTGTGGCTTCCTTTGGTATGGGTGGTGCACATGTCCTCTCCCCAGATACTTTCCCCCTACTAGGAGACAGCACTTGCCTCCAAGTTTCCAGAAGTGCTGTGGGTCCCCCCATGAGGGCATCCTCATGCAAGGTGCCACCCCGCTATTGCCAGGTCATCTGGAACGGGAAAGATTTGGACATGGAGAAGCCTGGCCGAGCTGTGGCTGAGCAGAGAGGGTGCAGGAGTGTTGAAGCTAAAGCAAAACCAAAAAAGCCCCTCTCAATTTTCATATAACTGTGTTGACATATGAAAACTTAGTGACAGTTTATTTAAAGCAACTCTGTTACCTATTAAACTGCAAAAGACTGAGTCCTTTCGTATTCATGAAGAATAATTCATGAATTACGTAACGGTTAACTTTAAAAACGCAGCAATATGCTGAATGCTGATTACCGAGCTGTGTAAAAAATGGCCCAAAAGAAAAAAAATCAGAGCAATATTTTATTGTTATTTTCATTCCAGGTTGATTTCATTACTCTGGCAAGCACAGTGCTCATAGCTGTAACCCTATACTGCTCTCATGAACTGCGTTTCTCCCGCTCCGAAGATCCCTTTTCCCTCTGCCGTTTGCCCAAAAGAGCGCGCGTGGTTGCCAAGAAAGGCTTGCAAGAGCTAGGGTAAGAAAAAAGCAAGGTGGGAGGGGGGCTGCCAGGCATAAAGTTAAGAGTTAAAGTGTGCGTTTGTAATGTATCAGTGGTGCGCTGGATTATTCATGCTCCTGCTCCACAACTTGAAATTGAGGGTGGTGAAAACAAGATGTTCAAAACCGATCTAGATGATTTCTCAGGGGGTGCTGTATAAATGTGATAACCAGCACCAGTGAGAATAAAGAAAACAGCAGGAAAAAAAGTAAGCAGCCTGGTCTTTGGTGAATTCACTCTGAGTCTTACGTGTCAGGAACCATTGTACTTATCATCTGAAATCCAACTCCCAGCCTTATCCCAGCTCTCTATCAGCTCTTGGACTGCAGTGAGCAAACTTCTTCTGAAGGATTGTCGGTTTGCAGCCAGCGCAGGCAAGGCGTCTCTGTCAGGAACAGTAATGCGTGTCGACAAGTGCACATTAATTTTAGATTATTCATCCTGACAAGGCTGTTGATTTGGAGGTTTGCTGCAACTGTTGGTTTAAACAGGCACAGAGGGAAGCTGGAGGCATGAACAAAACCCAAAAGGGGACTTCTGGGAGGGGAGCTAATATCCTGATGAAAAGTCTTCCTAAATTTGTCTAAAGCTCAGCTTTGAGCTTGGAAAGCTGAAGTGAAATAGAGATGTATTTCAAGGTCTAGCAGCACAGGAGAGGTAACCATGGCAATTTAACCTATTCAGGCTGAGATAGGAAGAAGCAGGATTGAGTTCCTTCGGTCCTTTTATATAGAAGATGCTTCATGTATGACAAAGGATGAAGGAAAGGTTGTCAGCGAATGGATAAAGGAAATTAAATAAAATCCACGTGGCAGGGGCCTGTCCTGTGCTCCAGAGCTGCTGGGGAGGTGTCCTACCCAGCCAGTCCTCACAGCTAGGGCTGACAAAAGTGCTGCATTAGATTTTACCCCCAATAAAGTTAATGATAAAAAATCCCCCTGAGTTGAAAGAAGAAACAATTTTGCTTTACATCAACAAGATGAGCTCTGTGAGGGACTCCTCTCACAGAAGCATATGGAGAGATACAGCTCACCAGCATGTGATTCAGAAGGGCCTTCATCTCAGAAGCAAACAATAGAGTACGGCTGGAGGAGTTTTCTTCTGCATGTGCAAAGCATCCACCTCTGCTGTGCAAAACAGGTGTAACTGTCTCGCTGCCCACCGGACTCCCTGTACTCCTGTGCAACCAGGGCCTTGGAGCACTTCCATGAGTTGCTATCGTGTCAAGTGATGCAAATGCATTCAGAAGACTTTCAGAATAACTTCATGGATCATCCATTTTCATGGATCACAGGTCATTTAAAAAAAAAAAGAAAGAGACTAACAAGCAGTTGATAAAGTTATTGAGCTCCTATTTGCACTCCTTAATATTTATTTTTCTGAGTTGCTACCCTGAAACCAATAAAACTTAGTGAGTAAACTCCAGTCAGCATGTTCAAGGAACATGCAACATAGAATCATAGAATCATTAAGGTTGGAAGAGACCTCAAGGGTCATCCAGTCCAACCGTCCCCCCACCACCTATTAACCACTAAACCATGTCCTTCAGTACCACATCCAACCTTTCTTTAAACACCCCCAGGGACAGTGACTCCACCACCTCCCTGGGCAACCCGTTCCAATGCCCGACCACCCTTTCCGAGAAGAAATTTCTCCTCATCTCCAACCTGAACCTCCCCTGGCGCAATTTGCAGCCATTTCCCCTTGTCCTGTCACTAGTTATCTGCGAGAAGAGGCCGACCCCCAGCTCACCACATGTCACAGAGTAAAATTGTCTGCCATCCTCATGGGCAAGAGGAGAATCTATATAAGAAAAGGAGGAGTGGGAGATACTGTGTATTCACGTTCTATTACTATTTTTTAAAAGATGCAGGTAAATGTCAAAAATACAGGCAGGTGTGATAGCATCAGTGAGCCTTGCTCTTACAGCAGTGAGGAATTTCACAGTTGCAGGGCAGGAGGCTGATTCTGTACCCCTTACCATCAAACATCACTGTTTGCTATTTCCTGAAGACTACATTTTTAATGTGCATTGCACAACTACAGGCCAACCTTCTTTAACATTGTCTTTTGATAACCACAGCGTAATGGTCTTCAAATTCACAGCGTCAGACAATAGTTCTTGTCATGCATAAACTTTTCTATCATTAAAATAAAATTCTGGTGATGAAAAAAAACTTCTTTGAGGTTTCAGCACAGAGAATACAAAGAACTGAAACTGCCATCCGCTTTGAATCTTCAACAGCAAGCAGACTCCATTCCAGGGGTCTACGTGTTTGATATTCTCCTTAAGGAATGATTTAGCGCATGGATTGTTAGTATGTGCAATAATGGTTATTTTGGTGAATATGGATCTGAGCTTTGCAGATGTTCAAAGCTTTGGACCCAGGTTTCATTCGTTCTTACAAAAGGGCCACCTTCTTGTACTAGGGGTGGCAGGGAGAGATGTTGAGATGGTGCACGGGCTTTGCTACTGAGGTTAGTAAATGTCAGCCATGTGAAGTCTAGCAGAAATGCCAACCAGGTCTCAAGAGACTGATCCTTCTGTAATTTTGGTTGTGAGTACCAAAACTCACAACAGTGACAGGTTAGTGCTAATGGCTAATGATTACGAGGTGTTTTCCCAGAGGCTGTCACTGCCTGCTTGGTATACTCCCCACCTGGAGCACCCATGCTATTTAAGCTCTGATTTCCTCTGCAGCAGGAACAGTGCTGGGTAGTGAGGTGGAGAAAGGGACAATTTCACAGTTAACATGGCTAAGCAACAGTCCTCTCCCTCTGGCTGTGGAATTAATATTAGATGCTGAAAGTAAACTGGTAGATGAACCTTGACGTAGAGTCAGCTTGTTGGAAGGGTTGTGGAGGAAGGCTTAGGCTTCAGGTGCTTATAGGCTGCTGTTGGGAAACACCGGTGGCTCACGGTCACAGGCATCTGAATGCTCTGCGAGGGCAGGAGGTGTCTCCAGCCATGTGGACATTCAGAACAAGACAGAGAGCAAGGTGGGTGCAGCTTTCCCAACACAGGATGAGCAGCCCAAGTGAGTAATTGGCTAAATAGCATGAAATCTGGCAATACTCAGTCATCTGAATTCAGGTGAAAAATGTAGGCTGAGTTACTGAACCTGCTGCTGCTCCCAGCAGCAGCACTAAGCTGAGAAGCCGTTAACGCGCTTTCCCTCACGCCAGGCTTACCAGCCACTTGCAGCTGGATGGGTCCAGGGCAGAGGCCCCTAACTGAGCCTGGCTTCTTAACCTTGGGAAATTGCTTACCGCAGCGTGTGATTTTTTTTTTTATTTTTTTTTTTTCCTGAGCATGTTTGCCTCACTGCCTGAACTTTATTTTCCTTTTACATGCAGAACTTTGTACCCTACCGTTGCTTCCCTTTCCTTCCCATCCTGTCTGCCCCGGCACGCATCCTGCACCTGCGGGCAGAGGCAAGGGATGACCAAGACCGTGCTATGACCTGCAGTTTGTTCCCTACTTGGAAAGGGGGGGATGGAAGGGGCAGGCAATTCCCCCCCAGACTGCAGTGGACTGTGGAGAGGGTTGCATGGCGTGTTTGAATACATATGCAGCAACCTTGTTTTGAATCCCAATCAATTACAGCTAACTCATTTTGAAAGATTACGGCTTGTGAGTGCAGCGGCATTGCAGGGAAGGGAAGGGGCAGAAGGGCACAAGAGAGTACGTGTGGGGTGGAACGGTGAGGTTTGTGGGCCATTCCTTTGCTCCCAAGGAAAGCTAAGGGGTAAAAAACGGACTAGAGCTGCAAGTGGAAGATGATGCCCTTGAAGTCAGATAAACACTGAGTAAAATCTGAGTAAGAAACTTGACCCATCTCCATTCTGTACTTTCTAATGCCTTACTAACTCTTTTACATACCGATGCTTACAGCATTTTTGCTTTTTCCTTTACCCATAGCTGTTTCACTAAGATTAAATAACAAACTCCAGGATTTTCTAATATTTTAGTGTGTTGTAATTTTAGTGGTCATCCTTAATCTTTTTTCCCTAGCACAGCTCTTTCTCTCATCAGCTTAATATTTAAACTGGATTCATTTTTAATGCCTTAATATGCAAACACATTTAGGTCAAAATTGATTCAATATTTAAACTTGTTCAGTTTCAAACACATTTTATGCTTCAGCTACTTCAACTTGTAGATTATTTCAAACGTGGAATTGATTCCAAAATTAAGCAGGTTTAAATGTTCAGTCAATTTATTTTAAACTATGTGTGTGTTTTAGAGACTTGTATTGAGAAATGATAATTTTTTTTTTACTGGTGCTTTTGCAGTTCACAGCGCGTCAGCAGTTTGAAAGTAAGTCTCTGTGCATACATATGGCTATCCATAACTTGCCTATAGTTTAACCAAGTCTACTACCTCACTTGGAAAATGGCAATTGGTTATATGGTATATAGAACAACTAACTTCAGAAACATAGCTTTTTCTGTCTTCAAAGATGTTTGTTGAAAATTAGGATGGAAATCTATCTGTCTGCCTGTTTATATATAAATATAATAATGTACTCATTTCCAAAACATGCCATTTCCAAAAGTAGCGGTGAGTCTAGGTTGTATTTGTGGAACAGCTTGGACAGACAGGAATGGGATGTGGTGATGTTTTAGCTGAAAGGGAAGGGGATCTGCAATCACCACTGATGTCCAATGAGAGGATCCCCGCAATCTCAGTCAATTCTCTCTTCCATGGGAGAACCTGCATACTCTGAACCCTGAAAAAGGGTATTTCAGGAGGCAGCATCTTTGCTCTGCATCATAGCACTGTTGCTCCACTGTGCAGAACAGACAAATATTATTTGGAGTGGAGACTGTAAGCAGGTTTCCAGACTCTCAGGTGAGTATACTAACCACAGAGCTATAAAGTCCCTCTCATTTCTCTTTTGTACTCACGGATGCTTAATTATTTATGCAAAGTGGCATCAAATAAACATGAGAGATTAAAGGCAATGCATAACCAAACGTCTTATGACCCTCTGGCTTTGGAAGTCCAATCTTTCCCTGTTTCAGAGCTGAGATTTGAAGTCTGTTTTCCCACTTCTTCAAGTACACACAGAATGCTCCAAAGTGTATTATCAGAGCTTTAATTTTTATTGATTGCTTTTTTTTTTGTTTTTTTCCCAAAAAGCTCAACCAGCACTGAAATTTCCCTTCAGTGAAAGGGAAGAGAAAGGGAGGAGGAAGAGTGAAGTGGGATGTTTTTATTGATTTTTGTCCATTTCAGTGGTGAAGAGCAGAAAAATAAATGTGGCTTGAAGTAGTTCTTTTCTTGTTTTGGTTTGACTATTAAGAAAAACCCTCTTAGGAAGACTTAATGTTTTGTAGCTGGTTTTTTTATATAAAAATAGAAGAACAAAATCTCTATTTTTTTAGAGCTGACATGACTCTCTTTCTTTGTCTTGTAAGAGAGAAAAAGTACTGAATTGTTGCAGTTTGATGCATAGGTGATGCATTTTTATAGTAGATAGGGAAAGACTTTTTTTTGTTGTCTGGTTTGTATAAATTACTAGAGGTCCTCTACTTCTGTTGTTATTGATCTGGTATTTTTAATAAGTATTAAAAGAAAAAAAAGTTAGGTTATTGTCAGACGACTGCTTGCAATGTTGTTGGTACTTTTTAGTAAGACCTCTTCTTGCAGCAGTTATTTCCTGTCCTTCAGAGAGTGCTAATTTTGCACATACTGTTCATATACTGCAATCCAAAGAAAAAAAAACAAACCTCAGGTGAATTACTTCTCCAGTTGGTTATAATGTGCAAAAGTAGAAATCAGTTAGAGTTTTGGCTATTTTTCAAGACTCCTACAATTTAAAAAGTCTTGTTCTTCAAAATGAAATGTTGTGTAACAGTTAACGATGTAGATGAGCTCTCTTTTTTTTGTGAGTTCTCTTCAAATTAAAATTTCTGATTCTTTAACATCTGAATGTTGGCTAGAGCACACATATTAGCTCCTTTCATTTCAGAACTATTTAATACACACAGGATTACCACCACAATGGCTTCACATTAAGAACTGATAGGTTATATACACCTGCCAACATAATTTGTAATAAAAAAATAGGTTTCACATTTGCATAACTTTCTAGATTTGCATAAAATCAGGTTTACAGTATCAGACACATTTTGTTTAAAGCTATAATTTAACAAAACCATAGGTAGATTCCAAGGGTTTATGAAGAGTTTAGGGGGTGTTCAGAAGACACTATGCATGCACACACACACACTCTTACTGAATGAGCAAGTTACTTTGCTGTCTTTGCATATTTCTTTCTATCAGTTTGTAATTTATGGTACTGCTGAGCATTTTTTTCCTATGAGGGACAGCAGCAGTAAACCAATGAAAATATTCAGGTGCTCAGCAGTAGCAGAATCTGGGAAGAGAATGAGAAATGAAGCCAGTCAGGATCTGGGCAGATGATGAAAGCAACCTGAGGCTACATTTATCCTAGTTAATTAAACATGCCTAGGACTGCGTTCTGGCACTGAGGCCAGTATGCATGAAACAGCCCGTGAGACTGGAGACTATTCTGACAATCTTGAAAGACAACCACCGTCCACTGCCCAGGCATTGTTATTTATTTTATTAAGGTAAAGATAGCCAACTTTCTCAGGGCATAGCCAAAACTCCAATGGTAGCACATGGTGCTATGCAGACTTACCTGCTTGTTTCCAGAAGCAATATAAAGGATCTTGGATTAGAAGTTGCCGTTCCCCTGCAGCTCCCTTCCCAGTGGATGCAGCAGTGCAGCCCCTGGTTGCAGCTGGACTGGGCCCAGAGTCCCTGCACTGTACCATGCTGCATCCCAGCTCTCCTGGGCATCACCTGCAGGAGCACCCCAGCTCATCCAGGGTGCAGGCATGGCCTCATTTTTGAGTTTCAGTTCCTCACGTTGGAGGCTGATGGGGACCCAGCTCCACAGCATCAGAGGTGGTTTCCCAGGTGCAGCCAGGAAAAGGAGGAGCAGAGGATGGTCCAGGAATGAGTGGGTGGGCTGGACTTCTAAAGATGGGACAGCTGTGCTTCTGGAAGAACAGGCAGCTGGCAGAACATCTGCCTGGGACATGGTGAGTGTCATGCACAAAGTCTGCTTTGCTGGAGAGAAGGAGGCAATACTCAGTCCACCGGTGGGAAAACATAATTAAGATGCAATCTGAAGGGAGATGGGGAAAGTTATCTGGGTCTGAGCACTGTGAGAAATTAGGAAATGGAAAATTTTGTAACCAATCACTGTCTGATTCTATGTAAAATACCCTCAATGCCTCCTGGAAGACAGGCTGGCATGAAGGAAAAACCAACTGAATTCTGTGTCGTTTCAATGGGTTAACGGGTCTAGAGGCTCAGTGGTGTTAACACGACCTTGTCACTGCAGAACATCAGACAATTAAATACATTCATGGTTTTGACAGAGAAATCTGTCTGCTTAATACCATGGTAAACAACTAGCTTAAAAATCTATCATCCTTTATTAAAGATGCAGAATAAGAAAAGAAAAATATTAATGCATCTGACATATAAACAGCAAAGTAACTGCTTTTTAGCAATATACCACATTTCCTTAGACTTTAGCTGTAGAGTCACCATTTGGCAACCGTTTGGCTGATATTATAGTAATTGTGCTTGTTAAAGAAAAGACAAAATGTCATCTGAGCTGTGTTGGAGCTGGTTTCCTGAAGACAAGAAAAAAAGGACAAAATGTACACCAAAGCAAGAACAAAGAGCATCAAGGACAGAAAATATTGGCTTTGGTCTCTGAGACTGGCTGTTACTTGCAGCGGTGCTTCTAGAGAATGGCAGGACCACATGCTCTTCTTGGCCCTTTCAAGATCTGGTGTCTTTGGACTGGCGTTGGCCTGACTTGCTGGTAGCTCCCTTTTTGACAGTATGCTCAATGTAGCAACAGCTGCCATCTCAGCCAAGCACATCAGATTCACACAAAAAAGACACCGGGACATCAAAAAGCATACAAATGTATGTAAGAACATGCAAATCACAAAAAGAAAAAAAATATGGAAAAAGGACAAATAGGGATGGAAAAGAGCATCAAAAGAAGAGAGAGAACTAGGAATTCATTCATTACACAATAGATCTTCGCCAAAAGTGCTGTTGATATCCTCTAGAACCCTGTGATGCTTCCTTGGTTCAATTTCATAATTTACCAGGATCAGGGAAAGTAAGGTCCTACTTACCTACAGTGCATCCTGTGATCAGAAGAGGTGTCCACGCACACTACTATCTGCCTTCTTGTATTATACTAATTATAGTTCCTTCCAACCAGCTTTCCAAATAGAGCCATCCCAAAGGAAATGGTAGGTAGAGTAGCATGTTCACTCTTTTTTTTGTTTGTTGGGTTTTTTTGTTAGCTTATTTCCCAGCACACTGTGTTTATACCATTGATTTCTGGTCTTATTTTCTTGTGCCTGTTGCTGACCTCAGCAGAGTTCCTAGTCTTATCATTTGGACATCTCATTGTTCTCCATGACTTTTGCTGACCCTTGTGGTCAGGCTGAATTGGATTCATGTTACTTTAGAAAAAGGAGTTTCTTACTTATGGTCTCTCAATTACTGTATAAAAGACCATAAGGTGAAGAAAAACAGCCCTACCAGATCTGAATATTCACAAGTTGCAATCCAACATGTACACAGTAATAATGGGTCTATAGAGGTTTAGTAGGAGCAGCCAGCAACATGTCAATCTGCTCTAAACTGTAGTTTGATGCATGAATTATCAAATAAATAAAAAGTATTCTTCCAATACTCTGAGTCCATGCACTCTCTTTATGGTGTCATGGTTTATTCCCAGCTGGCAACTAAGCACCAGGCACCTGTTTGCTCACCCCTTCACCTGCTGAGGGGATGGGGAGGAGAACGGAAAAAACCCTTGCATGGTGAGATAAACCCACATGTTTAATATGATAACAAAGGAAAAGACTACTACTAATAATAATTTTATATGTATGTATCAAGTGATGCACAAATGTAATTGCTTACCACATGCAGAATTAAAAAGCAAACAAACAAAAAAACCCCTGATGGCCAGTCTGTTTCCAAGCAGCCGTTCCATCTCCTGGCTAGCTTCCCCAGTTCTATACGAGACTGTTATATGGTATGGAATATTTCCTTGGCCACCCTGGGCCAGCTGCCCTGGCTGTGCTCTCCCAGATTCTTGTGCACTTGGCAGGGTGTAAGAAACTGAAAAGTTATTGACTTAGTGTCAGCACCGCAACTAACCAGGAACAACTAAAACCATCAGTGTGTTCTCAACATTATTCTCATACTAAATCCAAAACACAGCGCTATACCGGCTACCAGAAAGAAAATTAACTCTGTCTCAGCCGAAACCAGGACAATGGGTTATCTGCATTGCTGTAATATTCAAAAGGCAGATCAGCTTCAACATTATGTCCATATTACTCAATGAAAGCTATTGTAACGCAGAAGATCTCCAAGAATGAGATTGGTTTGAGCACGGGAAATTTTAAAAGCCATCTGTCCTAACCTGCAATATAAATTTATGAAATGCAAGATGCATTAGATGATATGGGCTGCTATTTCATTAACTACATATTTTGAAAAGAGATTTTTCTTTGTCTTTTAAATAGCTCTTGTAAGAATAAAGAATATCATTACATCAAAGGAAATATTCATACAACCCAAAAGATCTGACATAAGCCCTCAAATGCCAGGCAACCCGTAGACAGTATTAGAATTCTGTATCTACCTCTAGCCATAATGCAAATCAGTAAAAAGTTCCAACAAAATGTCATCTTTTATGCTGTAATTCTGTGACAAAAGGACCTGAAGGCAGACAAAGTGAGTATGCCCAGCTGATCACTTTTCACAATGGTAACATTGTCATTGAAATATTTTTTAAATGCCATGATTTGTTACCTCATCAGGCAGAGTTTGATACCTCTCGGAGACATAACCATGCATTAAGAAAGCTTGAGATTCCCTTTCCCTCTGAAGATGGCCTTGGGACATTCTGCCTTGTGGGAACCTTCCTCACCTCCTTGACATTATCAAACCCTTCTGCCACTATTACTTCTGCTGATGAGGGCAGTTTTGTGCTTCTTGCATTGCCTGTCAGCATCTCTAGCAAGGGTATGGAGGTGGCGTTGAGTTTGGGATGCAGTCATGTCTTCTCAGCCTCTGTGTAGCTGTGTTAAGAGTCAAGACTGTACGTACACTAGCAGTGTGCTTCGGAGCAGAATTGCAGCAGTGAAGTAAATGTGCAAATTATCACCATGCACCACGTACTGGCTGAAAAATCTATGTAGTTCTTAAAAAGAGCAAGGACAAGAAATACAAGGCTCCTATTCACATACAGTGGACAACCAGAACAGAGCATGCAGTACTTTGGATGCTGTTCCTTGCTTCTTTATTTAGATTAACTTTTAATTCTATGAGAGAAAAGAATAATCTTCAATTCAGTTTTTTGCTGTTCTTTTAAAATGGAAGTACACGTACCACCTGTAATAGAAGTTCTGATAAGCTAATTGAAAGTTACCATGGTTTTCTGTAACCATCAGATTTTATGTGTTTGCGAGTTACGTAATGAAGATGAATCAATATAGCAAAGCACTGTTTCTTAAGTTCAGAACAAACTCTCAGAACTGCCTGAAATTCCTCCACTGTAGCCACATATTTTGAAAGGTGTGGAATATCAGCCATGCAAAAAATGTTCTAAAACCAAACAGGAACATTAAATTCTCCAAATTCACACACACACCCCCCCCCCCCCCAAAAAAAACAAACCACAAACACAAAAACAAAACAAAACAAAAAAAACACACCAAAAAAACTACACCTGCATTTGCTTCCCTTGCTTCCGTCAGAAAAAAAAGGCATTTGCATATGCTGGTTAGGCCAGCAGAGATGATTCAGGGACTAGTGATGAAAATTACTACAGACATAAAAAGATTTCCATATGAAGAGAGTGAAAATCTTGAAGCTGCTTAGTCTGGAGATTAAATAAATAACATGGAGCATGATAGGGGTATACCAAGCAATGAGTAATATAGAGGAGGCAACTTGGGAACTCCTAATTACCTTTTCTTTATAACATATAACTAACTGCTCAGATGGAATCTATTTGTACCCAAAAGCACAGTTAAATGTGAAATTCATTGCCATTAGCTACAGCTGAGGCCAATAGTCTAGTAAAAGATGTTCAAAGGTTAGAAATGTGTATGTACATTGAGAATGTCTTTTGTTACCCTGGGTCAGCTTAAAAATACAGCATACCATAAAACCATACACTTCCAAGAGGCAGCCAAATGCTCACGTTTTTGATATCCACGTTGTTGCACTGTTGTGCGTTACAGAGTCTTGGCACGCCCTCGGAAACCTCCATTACCAGCCACTGGCAGAGGCAGGAGCCCGGGAGAGCGGTGTCAGTGCTCTGCGCTGGCTTAGCTGCATTTGTACATCTCTCTGATGGAAATAAATCAGGGTGGCAGGGTCAGGAGGCCACCCCTGCCCAAACACAGGATCAATTATACCTCCAGTTTAGCCTGGTTTTAAAGCTGTTTGGGAATGGAGGTACAAAAGCCTCTCCATGCAGCCTGCCGCAATGCATGGCAAACCTTGTCCTTGCAAGGTCCCTCATGTCTGACCTGATCCTTCCTCGCTGGCAGGGACACCTTCTGCGTCAGCGGTCCACCGTGGGCACTGACGTGAGTTGTGCCTTTCTTCTTCCCAAAGCACTTGTATGTGTTTGATGACTGTTGCAGTGCTGCTTCCTTAGTTCTTTCTTCTTCAGGCTAATTAACTGCAGGCTGTCCTCTGAAGGCCCATTTTCCAGATCTCTAATCTGTCTCAGTGCTTGCCTCTGGCCTCTGTCCAGTTGAGCCACATGCTGTTTGAAGTGTAGTGCCCCAACCTGGGTGCAAACCCACGTGAAGCCTTCTCAGTGCCGAGTGTAATGAGATGGGCTGTTTCAGATGGCTTGCTTTTTCCCTGTTCGTACATCCCACTACAGCATTTCCTTTTCTTGTGTGTTCAGGATGTTTTTGAGTCTTGTTGGATGTGTGACCTATTAAAACCTCTGAGCTTTTTCTCCAGAACTGCAAGTTGCAAATTATTTCCCCCTGGATGTGCACAGCTGATTGACCCAAAGAAGATATATACCTTACTTTTCCCCTCTCAAATTACACCCAGTGTAAAACAAGAAACGGGGTACCCATTCTAAATGACTGAATGTTGCAATACACCATGTGAACAAGATGATGTAAAGAGGATAATGGGTCACTTCAAGAGCTCTTGTTCCTTCGTTTGCTAAGTGTAATTTAGCTTTCATTATTTATTACAATAGCAAATCATCTACTTGTAACATCGCATGCTGAAGTCTGAATTCTCTATGACTGAGAATCTCATGACAGCATTTAGCAGTATTGAAAAATTCTGTTGTGTGTGGATTTGCAAAACAGAAACCCTTTTGCAGTTTTCACAGAAGTCAGCAATAGTCTTACGGAAATATGTGGTCTGACTAGTTAACTTCCCCCAGGAACTGATGGTTATTGATCTTCCAAGAAAGATAAACTATGGAAATGTATCAAATCATTAAGTGAGGGTTTTGACCCAAATGTGAGCAAAGGTTTTGTCACTGATATTACAGTGATACAATAAATGGAAATTCTCAGATATGTTAAACTCATGATAGATGCTGAGATTAAATATTCAAAATGCAATGAAGTGACTATCAAGAGAATAATTTGGTAATTATTAGTTTAAAGTCTTGAACTAATTTTTTTCAGAAGTTACACCATTCATTTATATCTTTTTATAATTTCCAAATTTGATTCTTTTTGCTAATTCTATAGAGAGAAGTTTTCAAATATCTGTAAAGAAGAGATGCCTCAGTTGCACCTTTCCTTTCCAAATGACACAACTGTGTAAGCCATGAAGAGTGTGAGACTTTCTTAGGTAGAGATGCTGGCAAAATTTCTGGTATAGCCACTGCAGCATTCACATTAAACTGTCTACCTAACTCACTCGTTTTCCTTTTTATGTGGAAGCTTTTATACTGACATGCCAGCAGAAGGACAGGTTCATACAGCCTTTTCTAGCCTGTGAGGGTTAAAGCTCTCCAACCCCAATGAAGAGACAAGCCCGAAGACAACCCACGCACTCACTGTCAGTGCTTATCAGCCCGGTAATTAGCTCCCAGGACCCCTTCCAAACTCCCAGCCACACATCTTGCCTCTGCGCCTTTGCTTCTCAGTCAGCTCTGATGATTCTCTGGCTCCAGTCTGGGAGGAAGCAGGAACTCCTGCCTCCCACCACAGGTACAGGTGAAGCAGCTGGACTCGGGTAGCTATTACCTGGCCAAGAAAAGACAGAAAGCCAACCTCTCTCAGGTTGGGTTATTTTATTCTTCCCAGAAGAAAAGTAGTTAGAGTCAAGGAGGAGCTGTACCCCTTTCTGAGTCGTTCACTCATTCATCTGCACTTACATCAGCACAAATAATATGCCCATCCTCAGTGGAGGCAGACGGCTACATTTCTGTTTAGGTCTTAAATTTCAGGAAATTTTTTATCAGGTCTTAAAATTTGAGCCCATCCTTGGCAGGGTATGTTGCCGCTGCTGTTCATAGCTAGGGATTGCGCTCAGCAGTGGGGGCAAGGGGGTGTGACTAGACAGAGACGTTCTTCTCTTCTGCTTTATTCTTGGTTTCTGCTAATCTAGTGGCATTGATCTGCTGCTATTAATAAAAGCAATTGTTTACCTTGCTCATCTGCAGACTCCTAATATCCTTGCAAACACAACAGTGCTGTTTGCTTTATTTTCTATGAAAGCATTTTCCCTCTCGGTACTCCCACTCACGTACAGATGAAGGCTATTAACATACTGCAGCTATCTGATCACAATCAGGACCTTGCAACTTGATTTTACTTAATGGATCTTTAAGCACAGGAAAGTGTTATTGTTTATTCAAGCAAGTCAAGTCTCTTGTTTTGAAGGTAAAGGTTCTTTCTAATTCTGCAATTCCTTCTTTGTTTATTTAAAGTTCAAAAGAAGAAAAACAAAACAAAACTAACCTTTACTTTCCTTTCTATTTGAAACAATACAACTTGCAAAACAGGAACCCCTGCAAAACCAGGTCTGGCATCTTAGTCGGATATTAGACCTTCACTTAAAGAAAATATCTGTGATTTACTGGGCTACAGGCCTTGGGAAGTAATACATCCTGGCTGTTAAAGAGTCAGATGCCCCTCTAGTCGGAAGACTGGCATGTGCCAGCACTGAAATATCAACCCTGGGTAAACAGCACAAAGGTCTGTGGTCTCCACCTCTCTGGCAGCATGTTGTCCAAGCTGTTGACAAGCTTTGGGTGGATTTAATCTCAGAGCCTCCTTAGGAATATGGATGATGCCCTTACCCCTGTTTTCTGCCTTCATGAAAGGTAAGTAGCAAATGTCAGCCATAAGCAACTTGAAGGGAAGGCATGTTATTTTCCAAAGGTTTCCATGGCCATGTTTTGTTCTTATCTTCAGGCTGTGTATGATCCTCTGAATGCACGGGAACGGAAGAGAATGGATGCCAAATGCTCACAAAGTGCTTTCCTTGGTTTCTCCCAGAAGCTATCATGGGAAGAACTGGGAAACACATTTTAATTCACAATTCCCTTAAAATCCTTCCTGGCCTTGTGGTTGAGAAAAGGGCTTGTCAAAGCTTGGAGTGAAGATCCTGAATTATCATTCCAAGAGGCTGTCAGTCCTGTGTCAGGGATTCCTCTTACAGTGGGAGAAAAGCATCTAATAAGGCATCAGTAGCCCAAAGGCAGGGGAGGAGGGGGATTTTTTTCCATTTGTATGTAACTTTACTCTGAAAAATTACCACATAAAAAGAGCATCTTCTTGCTCAGGGGGTCTAACAAAACTCTAAGTTTCTTCTGCTGCTTTGCCTTTTATTTTGCCTGGCAGACTCGATGCAGATAGGCAGACAGAAGCTGAGGTTTCTATTCTATCATATGCATCATCCTCAGAAGTGTTTACAGACAGCTAATTAGTTGCAACCTGACTAATTGCAGTGAGGCCAATAGAACTGCACGAGGTTCAACAGTGGCAGGGTTTGGCCAACTAGCCGTTCGTGCTTGGTATCTGTATAAAAGACACCGCTGTCCTTATCTACGTATGATTTGCAAGGTCTGCAGTCAGGAAACACTCTCCAGTTGAATGTATGCAAAAAATCAACATGAAATAATAAATATAGATGCGCGTGATGTGATTTTTGCTGTAGCAGAACTTCCTAGGATAACATTGCATTTTAACACTCCCTATTATGCTGTGGGACATGGAGGTCTTGAAGGTCTTCACATGTAGATGCCTTTTTACTTTTTTTTTTTCTGAATTTAATCATGGAATTATATCTACCATAGTATACATAGGCCTAATGTTTAATTCATCAGGTCCCCAAGGAAAACTGCAGCTTCTACACAAAGCTGTGAAAATTTTTCTTTTCCATGCAGACATCCTATTGTCAGGACCACCCCAGCACCTCTCTACAGCTAACATCTGCTGATTAGAGGAAAACTATATTAGACCTCAGCAGTGATGTGGCTGTTGAGCTGTTTAAAGCTCCTCACTTCGGCAATTCAGAGTAATATTAAAAAGTGCAATCCCTGGTAATTGAGACCAGAATTAAGGGCAGACCTGTATCAAAATCAACTTGGCAATAATAATTTTGAGTTCCCCTCTGCTTCACCTAAACATGAACTGCTGAACGTCCAGCCGTGGCACAGGCATTGCAGGATGCAGAAGAGGGAGGGGAAAAAAGAGCATTTGGGCAAAAACAAACTAAATTTATTTCAGAGCGAGCTGCCACTTCAGGCCAAAGCTGAGGAGCAGAAATAGCAATGACACCCCTTGTCCTCACAGCAGGATGCGTGCCAGAATGGTCCCCGGCACCTGCCGGTTTTACCTGCACTTCAGGGCTCAGTTTGGCCTGGGATGGATGTAGCTGTGCCTACACCTTCACCCCCCTCAGGGCATTCAGCTGGGTTCTGGAGGTGTCACAGAGCACCCCAGGTACCTGGAGGGCTCTACACCACTGAACTTGCACAAACCCAGCCCCCTGGGACCTCACCAGGATGCTGGGGGAAAAGAGAGGCTGCTAAAAAGATCCAGACCAACAGAGTGGCAGACAGGAGAAAGAGGAAGCATGGACAAAGCAGACTGGGAGAAGAGGAGGAATAAGGACAAAGGAACTGGTCACGGGTGGCTACCCCAGACCCGTTCTCATTTTGCCAGTGCTTCCTTGCATCTGCACTGTACTGAAATTCGTTTGCAGCTCTCTCCCTTCCCAGATACACTATAGCTAAAAATTTTTAAGGCTGAACCACTCTAAGTCTTCAGAAAAAAAATGAGTGTTCCCCATCACTACGGTACTTAAAAAATGCACCTACAATAACTTCAGTCTTGTGACAGTCATGCCTTCCTCAGCTGGCTCCTTTGACTTCTTTTCTCATACACTTCTGTTCCCCTTTCTGTTCCTTTCATGTGATATTTTTGGTAGAGAGGCCATGAAAAGGAAAGGCAATAAATACAGTGTGTTCAACCATTGCCAAAAGCTGGAGTCACTTCACAGAGACAGAGGGATCTAGGGCTTACTGTGTCATCCTGAACATGCAAAAACTGAAACAGGTCATTGTGGGGCTCTGATCACAAGATGCATTGCTGCAGCCTGGTCGGGTTTTCTGTCCTGTCGGTCAATGTTATTCTGAATTAAAAAAAAAAAAAACCAAACAAGCAAAAAAAACACACCCAAACATTTCATGCCTTAATAATCTAGTGTGCTGGACTGGAAGTAAATTCATTTCATTCATTATTCAGAACCAATTTATGATAGTCTTAAATAAACGTTAACAGGTGGTGCTGCTGTAAATCACATACCTCAGTTTACTTGCTAAAGAATACAAGTAAGCCAAAACAAAGCTGGTTGTGACTCACATATAATGTAATGAAAACAGTATCATCATCATCATCATTAAACAGCAAATAAAGCTATTGATTCCTTGCATTACGCTGTCAGGTTTAATTCAATTGCTTTTTTTTCTCCTTTCAGTCCTTAATTATGCAGTTCATGCTGAATCCTCATTTTACTGCACAGAATGGAGCAATGCGTTACCTTCTTACCTTAACATCTAAAACGCAAACCTACTGAGCCCCAATGTGTCTTTGTGGGGCTTAATTAAAGCCAAACGTTCACAGCTTCTGGTAAAGGCAGGTATTTCAGTCCTGAGACCGTTCAAGAGTGGCAAGACCATGAACCAACTTCACGCACCATGTCGGTGCTGTTAGGCTGCGGCCGGCTCTTTCTGCCCACCCCCAGCTGAACACACCAACAGCGCCTTCCCTTTAGCTTGCAAAGATGAACCAGGCTGCTAACAAATGGCCTACAGAGCTGGAGCAAAGGAAGGGAGGCCAGAAAAAAGCTGCAGCCATCAAAATGTGAAAGAAAACACCTGAGCCATTTTGTGATCCGGTCAAAGGGGCAGTGGGGAGCAGGGCATGAAGGATGGAGAGGTGGGTGAGGAAGAGGGGCATCTCCTCTGAGTCCTTTGTATCGATTGCAGGTACAGAGAGCACTGGAAGGGAGTACACAGATGCTGGAAGCCCTTCATCAGAGGGCACGCTGTGCCCCAGACGCACTGGCGGCATGTGCTGGGTTGCTGGTTGCTTACAGTGACAGGGACATATTGTGCCGTTTCTGGTGAGCAGAGCAAGCTGAATAGTGGGAAGAGAGGGGGAGTTTTTGTTGATTTTTTTTTTAAACAACAACCGTAGAGATCAGCTGAGTAGCATATTCACTGGATATTGTTCAAGCAGCACTTTTCTCTGCTTGTGGCCGGTTCGCAATACATGTATTCATGCTGAGGGCTACCTTATTCTGTGAGCTATTCATAAAGCACTTTCTTAATATGCGTCAATGGCAAATTTGGTCCTGGATGAGTAGCTGTGTTAGGAACAGTCTAGACTGATGCTTTTTTTCCACTTCTGACTTTCTGATGAATATGGCCCATGACTTATAGACGGTTCTGCTCTCTTGCCTCAGACCTTCCAAAGTGATCTCCCTTGGCTCCAGCTATGGCAACACAGACTTCCAGGGGACTGCTCGTTGACTTCACTCCTGCTCACTGCGAGCCAGGGAGTCAGAGCACGTGGCAGACAGTGAACACTGATTATTTTAGAGGTAACATGTCTGAGTGATATTTCTCTTCTGCCCAGATACACAGGGATTTCCAACACAGTTATGGGAGTATGTGAGGCCCCTTCGCAAGAACTGGTGAATCATTTTTCTGCTCCTCCAGATGAGCATATCATAAAAGGAGGAGATTAGAATAAATCTCCTGGCATAAATTCAAGCAAACTATACCTGCCAAGATCTTAATTAAAGGCAGAAGGTATCAGATCAAGCGAATTTGTGAAAATATTGAGGGTGAGAAAAAAAAATTGAAAGAACTTCGTGGTGTTCATTTCCTTGCGAGGTCCTAGGCTCTGTAGTTCTCATGTTCTCTGCAACAGCTGCTTAGACCATGGAAAAAAATCTGCCTTCCTTCCTTCTGCCCCACCTCTTTGTTTCTGACAAGAATGAGCAGATTGAAATATTAGGAAAGCTGATGTTGAAGTACTGTTGTCACTTGGCATGTTTTTTAACAGAGTATTTGAATTCTTAGGAAAGCTATGATCATCTGATTGCTACTTAGGTTTAATTTTTTTGGTGCTCTACACCACTTTATGTAAGGATCCTCAAAGCAATGGAACCATCTCTGCCTGCAGCAGAGCTTAGAGAATTGACTGACAATATGCAGCCATGAACAACCTGCAGAGAAAAATTTAGGTTGATTGAGACTCCTTCAGCCTTCTGAGGATGCCACCTCTGAATCTCACAAAACTAAGTTTCAGCAACAATTTCATAATGATCTGAGGTTACCTTTCCCTTAAAAGCTGAATATTGATATTTGTTATCAGTTGTCATCACCACTGTTCTAAGCTTCACCAACGGACTAGAAGAACATGGCATAAAATGTTTGTAAATTCCGTTTCATATCCTGTAGAGGTCTGTGTGGGCATTGTGGAGCCTGCTTCCATTCTCTAAACATATTTATTATTCTGCCTATCATGCTGAAAATGCAAAACAGAAAAGAAATACTGATTTGGGATCTGTCTTTTGAATTAAGGAGGCTTAGGTCTATGTAGGCTTAACTTTCCTGCAGGATGATAATAATGCAGAAGAGTTTGATGAAATTAATACAAGTGGGTCCATCACCTCAGTGATTTCCTGCAAAAGCACACAGATATAATTAAGCTCATATTCCTCTCCTATATAGGCAGGATATTTCTTACTCTGTAGATATTTCCTTGAACATCTGTGAGAATAAAGAAAACAGCTGTAACAAAAAAGCCCCTAATGTTTCAAACTGCTTTATAGTTTTAAGGTCTCTCCTTTTGATTGTTGCACAGCCTCCTTTTCTCCAATTTTCATCTCCTACCCCCTCCCCCATTTTGTTTTTCTGTTGGAGTATGCTATATCCTGAATTAAATAAAAGCAATTATTTGCAAACTTATAGAAGCAAGTGATAAAGCCAGAAACACCAAATGGGAATTTCCCTAAGTAGGTTTGTTTGCAGCTTGTTTACTGCTGTTTGCAGCTGTTTCAGATGATCTTTCCCCATCATCTGCCTGGGAACAGTTGCAGTGGAGTGAGATGGTCCTGTGAGAGGTGGAGCGCCCCAAATTCCCTGCTCCATCAGAGGAGCCCTCACCCACCATCACTGCGGAGGGTGCTCAGCGGCTTGTGAGACAGAGCCTCCAGGCAATAGCACTGGAAGCAGCAAATTGTTTTGCCTTTTTTTTTCCCCCATCTGATTCTCCAACTCAGTGAATCATTAATATGGTTTGGAATGGAAATGAAAATGCCACAAAAGAGCATCTCATTGCAGGATGTCTGTAAAGTTATATAAAAGGATCTTTTAATGGGTAATTATTCAAACCACTTCATATAACTGTCACCATTAAAAGGTCACTAACTTTTACCACACAGGGATTGCTGAAGACGCAGTGTTGGCGCCATCTTCTAAAACAAGGGGAAGTACTCATGTCACTCATGGTCATCTGTGATACTGCCTGATTTTATCTTCACTCAACTCAACTCCACTCCACTCCACTCATCTTTATTATGTCAGTAGAGAGGATCAAGGTGACCGCTGTGACTAGCATCATACAGCCTCATAACAAATAGCAGTTCTTTCCCTGAAGAACTTTCACTCACAAAATGATAGACCATATCTCAGGCACGTCATCTTTATACTGGTAATAATTGCAATTACAATCTACAATGTTCTCGCTATATTTCATTTCAGATTTTAATTGCATACAATCATTCTAATTCCAAATTAGGATCCCAGTGCATATTTTAAACTGTCTGTAAATACACATTAAAAAGATTACATCCATTACACAACCATGCAAGCAGCATATATGTGGCACATTAAAGAAGCAGATATACTTGAAGAGCTTGCTGTCAACCCAAACGCATGCATATACAAAGTTTCTCTGAAAAATAAGTCCTTTGAGTATATCGCACATAATCCTCTTCCTTATATACTATAACATCTTCTCTGTCAAATAGGGTTGAAATTGGCTAAATGGATTCCAATTTTATTAGATGAGGACTGACAGGCAGAAACAAACTACTGTACAGCCATTTCCTTGGGAAATCCAGCTAAAAATCTTTTATTCTCAAGGTTGATGATACAAGTGGTATTACTTCCAGCAATGTGATACCCAGCTGTATTTTGAGGCTGCAGGAAATGGCAGGCTGCACAGATGCCGTCCATCGGAGACTGCTCTCCTGCTGGCTGAGTAGGTCCTGGGCTTCCCTGAGCCCTTTGAACATCTGCAGAGCCCAGGGAGGCTGTATGTGGGCACACTGGGTGCCAGCAGACCTTGCATGCCATCCTGATACTCGGACATCGGTGCCCCCATTGCACTGTAAAATAAGTGAACTCTGAGACTCACGAAAGGCAAAAGAAAGGAACATTTATGTCTGCACTGAAGAGGTGCTGAAGGTTTACGAGTTCAGAGGAAGGTGCAAAAAAACTACCTAAAACCCTCATAGTGCTTTAGCGTGAATTCAAGGGAGATTTGGAGAACCCAAAGACAAGAGGCAAGAGTCCACCTTAGTGCGATGATAGGCAGGGCAGAAGTGGCCCCAGAGGATGGAAAATTAGCACAGAGTTTCCATCCTTGGTCAAAGAGAGAAATCTTCCATATGGTTAGTTCTTCAGAACAGTGACTGTGTGCTTGCACAGATTGGAGTAGGCTGTGTCTACTGTTTGCAAGACAGCCTGAGAAACCTGCTATCGTTTAACTCTTCCTTATTCTTGCCCTCTGTTTATCCTTCCCACCTACCCAATAACCAACAGAAAGGAAAAATAAAAGGCATGCAAAAAGAAAGGAAAAAAAATGCTTGAAGATGTCATTTGTAATGGGAAGCCTGGAGGAAAGTGTTTCCACTGAGAATTATTCCTGCAACTATGTTATGCTGTGGGAAAATTATGTTTCCCAATCACATTAACTGGAGATTAAATTGTCCTAGAATGCATGCTAACTTTTTCACAACCAAGTTGTCTGCTAATATACCATACTGAGACATGGTCGGTGAACGTGTCTCTGGATGCTTCACTTGGGAGCTGCCAGTACTGAGGGCCCTTAAACAAATGCATAATTAGTAATCCAAATATCTAATTGCAAACAGCTTTTGGTATGTTATTCTAGCACTTGTGCTCAAGTTTAAGTAGCACTGGAGATGGGTTTTTTGGTACTATAGCCTGTGTTTCAATAGATAATGTAGAAATGAGTGCAGTGTTCATTGTTAGTGGAATTTCTGGGAACGCTTGTTGAACAGGCCTTTCTCCTGCACCATTAGTGAGTGGCTGATTAGTGCTGATTTAATGATGTATAGTGTCTTAGCTCCTGATGAGACTGGAGCTTATAAGAAGTGCCAGGAATGCGCCTTCTGAGAACCTGACATGAGCTGCATATTTCATGTACTGCTGGAGAGTACAGGCAGGCTGTGTAGTGATCAAACCCCAGAAGATGTACGTACCTACAATTTTCCTGGGTAACAAAAATCCTGTCGTCTGTTGGCATAAAAGTCATGAGATAACAACTCTGTGACCCAACTTAGTTCTTTAGTCTGGACAGATGAGACAAATCTAAATAATTAAGCGTGAGCTCCTCTGATTTTCTTCACGTTAATGTAATGCCACATCCAAAACATAAAATGGTTTTGAAGTTACCACACTCGTTTCCCGCTTGCAGGGACCATTGTGTTTGCCAGTTATCATTAATGAAAAGGCCAGCAAGGTAAATGCTGGATTTACACAGGGTGCTGTAGGTAAGGCTTCTCCTCTGGCCAGCAGCAGCTTCCTGCACTGCCCTTTCTGCCAAGTGTGTTTGGGAAAGTGCCGTTTCCTCTTTCAGTCAAAGATGTTAGGGTAGCTAAAATACATGCCTAGGCACATCGAGGTACACAAGCATACTCGTGCATATACATATACGTTTTCATCTAGCAACAGGATCGCATCCAACACTCTTTCTCACCTCACTGCTCACTTCATTTCACTTCAACCTTGGGCTTTGTCAGGCTGGTGAGGAAAGAAAATTCCAGCTTTAATAACCCTTTATTGAATGGAAAGCTCCTGGCTGCCTCCCATTTGAAACTGGGAACAGGCAGTCATTTAAGTCTGTTGTGACTACCACTGCAGAAGATTGCTTTTTACAACTTGATCTTATTTCCTTTTAATAGCATCTGTTGGTAGAATTTAGAAAAAGTGAAACAACAGCAGAACGCTCACCCACACATTCATAACAACCTAATGCCAATGCTTTTTTATTGCTATCCCTATCTAAAATGACTGCAGTTTGTATTGAATTTACCTGAGATTCACAATATCATTTCCAACTTACTATGTGATTTCTAGTGCTTTTTTCTTTAAAGCTTTATTTGTTAATGCATTTTTCTATAATTATACCATGATCACTCCTAAGTGCACAGTTTACATTGAACAGAGCCATTAAGCGTTACTGCTGGTAGTTGATTGTTTCACACAGTTGTGCAGACATCTTTGTATTTAGACCCAAAACAGCTTTATAGGCCGAGGATATATTCAGCTTAAGGAATTTCCAGTCCCTATTTTTGTTGATGTCAGTAGTTAATCAGGCTGGACAGCCTACAGGGTAATTGTGAAGCTGGTGTTAAGCAGTTCGGTGCTCAGTAGAGATCTTGGTATCCTTGCTGTGCATATGGTGACGTGCTTTAGCGGCTGGCTTTGAATTGTGCTCTGTCTGATGCTAAGACTTCACCATGCACTACAAGCTATCAACAATGAGTACTGCTGAACTCTGTTGCTTCTTTCTCTAAACTCATCCCTAGATGAAGGAAGGATTTTATACTCACAAAATCTGATCTTGATCCTACCTCTTTGGTGAAATTCATTTGAGTTCTGTGCCAAATTTAAATGAAAAACTATAGCTCTTTAACATGTTTACAGCTCAGTGGGGTACACTATAGTATGAAGAAAACATTAGTATGTGTAATACTACTAGTGATGAATAATTAACATACAGTTATAACACCTTTCATCTTTATGGATTTTATATGTGCAAGAATCATAGCGTTTTTCCCCAGATCATATCTGGAATGAAACAGAACAGCAGTCGAAGAGGGAAGTGAAGGCGACTGCTACCCACAGATGAAACAACAGAGGGAATTTGGTTGGGCAGAGGGTATTAGCAGGAATCAAGCACTTAGTGATGGAATTTTGCAGAGGCCCTTACACGTGTAATTAACTGAACTGGAATTTGGAAAGGACACAGAAGACTTCACCACTGCCCTTGCTGAAAGGACTACTGCATCTTTTAATAGCCTCACGTAAGCAAGAGCTTATTTTAATGTCCTGTTCGGAAGAAAGAACATGCCATCTGCAGCATTAGCAAGAAGTATCTGTGGCAAGTGGGTGTTCCTTAGGGATTTCTCACTTGCAACATTTTCCAGCCCTTCCACAGCTTTTAAAAGCCCCAGGAATCATAATGTAGAGTGACATGAGTGCTTAAAAGCTACTGCAGGATGCATCTAGGCAGGGGTCTACTCCTATTTGGGCACTGTAGGTTTGCTGAATCAGGAAAAAAATTGTTATGAGTGTATGAAGAGAAAATCTGAGCAACTGCAGTGTCCTTCTGAGAACTCGGTGCTCTGAGCATGAGGTTAGCAGCCACAGAGGCTGTTGAGATCAACCAGGTGTCATTTCTGCCTTGGTACATCAAACAGCAAAACAAGCGGTCCTCAACAGACGGGAGGGGGGATTGGGTTGTCCTGTCAAGTGAAAGCCAAGCCTCTTTGGCCCAATGTTCAACAATAATTAATTTAGAGCTGCAAAAGGGAAGGAGTTTTTGGATTCATCTGCAACCAAGGTCAGCCCAAAGTGCTGATAAATTAAGTAGTTGCATGGTGCAGCTGACTGAGACAGGCGACACAGTCATGGGAGCCGGGGAACTCCCACCCTTAGGCACCACCTAAGGCTCTTGCACTGAAGCTTGGGCTCTCCATCCAGTCAGGATCCACTGCTCCAATCCAAATGGAGGACCCTTCACCTGTGCATTCACTGTTGCCTCCAGTTTTTGAAGGGAGAGACTGTGCAAGAAATTATCTGGGCCATCAGTAATGAGGGGAAGAGGGAAAGAGGTGAGCCAGGCACGGCTCCTATCCCTCTCATCTCCACTGGCAGGGCTGATGATGCTGCCTCATCACAAGGGCATCCTGCACCTCCTCCCAGGACTGCCAGGATGGAGAAAAGCCCCTGGCCAGGCAGCCCTTTGGTAGGACTGTCCACCTCCAAGGATGGAGAGCACCAGGGCAGCCACCACCCCACTGGCACAAACCTGCTTTTGGCTACTGCTGCACTTGCTATGAATGCAGCAAGACTTTTAAGCCTTTAACAACAGTCATGGTGAGACAATAAAGGACTAACAGATGCCAGTTCTGCCCTGACTGTTTTGGGAAAGTTTTGTGCTCTGCCAGCCACTTGGCCAGTTGGCAAGGCACCCTATGCCCTTTGGAGCCGTTGGTTTTGTTCCTGCTTAAAGTAGCAGACCACACAGATTTAGTGCCAAAATGAGCAAAGTCAGTCCTCTTCCTGAGGCTCTGAAGAGAGGTCACCAGTGGGCAGGCAGGTGGGTGCTAATTCCTCCCGTGAGCGATGCCTCTTCGTCGCTTTGTGTTAGCAATCGCTTCAGGGGCCATCCATAACTTCATCCTGACATGCAATTACTCTTCTATCTTTATCTTTCTGCAAAAGTTTATTTTCTATTTTTGCACTTGTCTATTTGTGAAAAGAAAGGACAATTTTATTCCATATTCAGATTTCTCCAGCACGGTACTAATTAAGGCCAATGACAACCTAGCCCATTTTATAGACATGGAGTCCCCTATGCTGACTCCTCCTAAGTAAGGAAGGTTTCTAGACTGTAAATAATGACTGAAATTGATTGTATTTTCTTTGCAGGAATGTAGGTTTTATTGACTTTGCTGTGTTTTCAAGTCAGAAACAGAGAAGCTGAGTTCTGTCTGGGCTCTAAAAATATCCATTTCAAATGTGAGCATTTGTCCATTGGATGGGGACTAGCCCATGTCTGCCGCGATCAAAAAGAATAGCTAGCAATGAGAGTGGATGGGACTAAAATACGGTGGAGTCTCTGAAGTGCCTGCTTCTGAAAAAGTTGAATTCATAGGCTTATGACTATAAAAAAGTCAATTCAGAATGGATTTGCCATTCCAGTTTTGCTGACTGTTCACAATTTTTAGAACTGAAGATCACACTGTAAAACTTGCACTTTGCTAATTTTTTTCTTGAGTACCTATTGGAAAATGAACCTATTATGAATTTTGCATAGCTTCCTCCAGAGACATTTAAAAATGATCTAAATTTATACCATCTCTTTGGGTAATTAGTTTAGTTACAGACTGTTTAAGAAACACAATTGCTTATTTAAGATTCGCAAGTTACAGAAGTTATTAAGGTCAAAGGGGTGCTCTCAGGATTGACAACAAAAATTGAAAATGTGACTTTGCATTTTACTTTTTTTCACTCAGTCTGTATTTTCTCCAATGTTTTCAACTCTTTTACTATGTTTTTAGGTTTTGTGTGTGAAGTTAAAATGAACTCATCTGTATAAAAGACAAAAGCAAGATCTTGGTGCTTTATTGTGGTAGGTGAACATATGTCCCAAGTTCTACACAAATATTCTACACTTCGACATTGGCGTGGCCTCACCTCCAGTGCAGTGTGCAGTTTTGACTTCCACAATGTAAGGATATAAAAATATTAGATTGCATCCAAAGGAGGAAAACAAAGATGACTAGAGGGCATGACTTCTGAGCATGCCGAGGACACTAGGTTTGGTCAGCTTAGAGAAGAGGTATGACACGCAGGTGACCTTACCAATAGATATTGCATCCTGTTCCTTAACCTGAAGTTACATCCTCTGGTCTTCATTAATGACTATAGCACAACTTCCTTCTCAATTTTCTGACATGGAGCAGAAACATAAGAGCTTGCGAGAAAAGGGGAAGGAAAGCTGAGAGCACTAAGCACTGGTGGACTTTTTTTCAGTATTGGTTTCTCACTGACTTTGAGGCTGGAAGAGCCTGACTGAGACAGAATGGTAGTTGAGAAGACAGTTTACAGTGAATGATGGCTTTTTAGAGCTTGACTGACAACAGTATGTTGAAAGGTGTTTGACATATTCTCATTTGATATCAGTAATCATGTTGGTCAAGAGATCATAATATTTCTCATTGGCATTCAGCTGCCCCAAGAATTAAGGGTCCCTTTCAAATCTGATGGTTCACATTTCTGTCTGCCAGGCACTGTCAAAGAATTCATTTCCTTTGCATGGTTTCAAGTCTGTCTTTGCCTGGAGAAAGCACTTTGAACTCACTTTATCTCATCTGCAAAGGAAGATGACAGCTCTTAGCTATAGAAAATATGTGTCTGATAACTATATTATCTCTTAGTACACTTTTTTCAGTCCCAGACTGCCAAATACTCACTGCAGAGGCACAGCAGAACTCTTCCCATTGCCTTGTCAAGGGTTGAGACTGTACTTCGTGATGCTTGCCCATAGACTAAGGCACAAGCTCTGCGTGGTGGGGGACAAGGAAAGGAAAGAAGCTGCATATATGTGGAGGGAATATCCAAAATTCATTGTACACTTCATTTCTATTTTTCAAAATGTGCCACGTCTGTCCTTTTATACACTGCAGTCCACTCTGCTTTTCTGGGCTGCCAGGTCCAGTCCTTTATTCATCTCCACCTGTGACAATGGTGACTAGACGGACTGCTCTTAACCTCCAAATCATTTCTTATTCTTTGTCAGATCAGAAGGATCGGCTGAGTCCATGTAGCACAACACCACCTCTCTCCTCAAAGCGGTGTCCTGCCACTGCTGTCTACAACATGACTTCACACAAGCTGTATCCAATCTATTTCTACGCTGCATTGTCACCAGCTAAAATTGGTCTTGTTCCTCCATTTTCAAGCTGAAAAGAGAGAGGAACAGATAAGCCCCGGTTTAATTTGTTCTGGCAATTACTGGAAATCTCCCACAGAGAGAGGAGCCCTTGCCTATCGGTGCGGAATGACATACAGCCATACGGGCCCAGACAAAAGGAGACTCCGCTTTTCTGCAAGTCTGTTCAGGCATGTATAGACATATTGGCTGAGGTACCAGCCCATTCGCATCTTAATGGGGAAAAAAGAGAGACGAGGACCTTAAAAAAAAAAAAAGAATAAAAACTATCAAGTGAGAACCGGCATTGAAGGCTTGAAAACAAACTGCGCACTGGTAAAGAGAGAGGGAGGAAACTCTTTTGACTATCTAGTCCAGTAGATAACTACACTGCTGCTGTATGTGTTTTAGAAGTATCAGAATAATTCTGTTATTACAGATAAAGGTTACTGTAAGATTGATTTGGAAATGCAAATTGAAGATAAGTGTGTTTTGGAGCTAGGTTACAAGCTAAGCTGCTTTTTTTCCCCTCTTTCTCTCCCCCTCTTCCTCTCCCTCTATTTCTGCTAATCAGAATTCAACATTAATTCAACCCAAATGAAACTGTTAGGATAGAACACCTCTGAGAAGCGTTTTAAAATATAATTTCCTGCAAAATGAGTGTGTAAGTTTATTAAAAAAAAAACCCAAAGTGCTAGTCAAAAGGTGAAAGAAATATATTACATGATTATGGAGGAAGAAAGAGGTTATTTAAGAAATAGCTGAAATGGCAGTTCTTTTTAAATTGTCATGGGGATGCTTTTAAAATGCAATGACAATGGCAGCTATTCTTTAAGGCTTTTTCCTTATATTCTGCTCCTGAGCCGAGGGAAAAAGTGTTTGTGGAGCAAATCACTTCAAATTCCAGGTAGAATTTTTTTTCCTGCCTCTGGATTAATTTTCTCAATTCATCCCTTTAACAATACTTAATAATAACTCTTATGGCCACCTGACTCATCTACACTGAAAACAGCTGACAGGAATAAATGTCAAAGTTTGGTCATCGACATCCCAGAAATGATTTCTCATTACATTAATAACATGTTACAGAAGAGGAGCCGTAATGTAAACTTAGAAAACAACAGAACACCCCCACCCCCACCCCACCCCCCCAGCCTTGTTTTTAAAGAAACTGTCGGGACTGATCCAAAGCTCATTGCATTGATTGAAAATGCTTTTGCTAGCTTTGCTGGATTTGGAGCTGATGCATTGTTTATAGGGATTATAACCTCTGCTGTTCTCATTGTCTGCATCAAAAATTTAATAATGTACAAAGCTAACAAAAATCAGCTTTCTTTTTGTTAATGGTGATTTCTGTGAGGGATGATTAGGGAATAGTTATTCTGATGGACCAATGCTCTAGTTAAACAAGTTAAAAACTGAAGTTTAAAAACAAAAAATATGCCACCAGATAGTTAGAAAATGCATCTGTAATTCTAGGGAAATTAGTTCTTATTGCAATTAGTGGCCATTGTGTTTGAGCATTAATAGCCTCGGGCAAACATAATAAACCAGTTCTTAACTGTTGGTAATGACAGATTTCTCAGGGATTATTACTTAATTAACAATAATTTGAAAGAGTGGTTCGGCTGAGATGAAGCATTCATTTATATGACATATCTAAACAACATCAGATCAAAAGAACATGTAGCCTGCTAAAATTTCTCTTGGTCCTTTGGTTTCATTTGTCTATGTCTGCCTGCTTGCCTATATAAAAAATGATTTTTGCACCCAGGCTTCTTTTTTTTGGGGTCCATATAATGGTAACTGCTTCCCCCTTGTATAGTTGCACATTGTTTTCTCATCATACAATGTCTTCTGAGTCTATGCAGATGACGATTTTAATTAGAAATGCTAAGTTGATCAGGAAAGTACCTCCCACACCCACCATTTCCACCCCCTCCACACCAGAATGGGGCAACTGTTTCCCCAACACATGCATTATTCATGGATCATTCACCTCAACATGAAATGTTTGCTATTGTTCCCACCATCCACCCATGTAGCTTATGTTCTCCTGGCATCCTTTCTGGTGAACGGCATCTGTATACTTCACCTCGTGGATTACCGGACCCATTCACATACTGGTGCATCAGTTGAGAAAGAGGCTAAAGCGTCAGACAAAGTGTGTTCTGACTGGTTTGGGACGATGTCTTTTCCTTTTCCTGAAAGTTGCTGCATACTAGGACACAAACGAAACTTTTTTCTTTAGAGCAGGTTGTGCGAAAAGAGGGCAGAGCTGCTGGAGCGCCTGTTGCACATACTGCCCTGAAGCACACAAGAGAAAGGCAGTACGTAAACTGAGCTGCTGTAGCGAGTGACAGAACAGAGAAGGGCAAATGTAGTGCAAGGTATGTTCTAATGATAGTATTTATTTTTCTCAGTAGCATAAAGTATATTTTCTCTATTCCTTCTCGATGAATACAGTAAAGTGCTCAAAACCAGGAAAGATTTGGAACGCGTCATATTTTTGTGTTGGTAAGAAACATGAATACACTGTGTTCTCTAGGATGTGGACAAGCTGTTTGAAACGGTGCTTCAGAAATATTAGGTAGCCGCCTGTTGCAGTCTTTGGTATCTATATAAAAGGCTCAGGAATGATTCCATTATTTGCTCCTCAAAGTCTGTTCAAGGAGACTGTAAGTTTAAACCCATGCATTACTTGAGAGTGGCAGTGACATGGACGTGTTATTCTTAAACAAGTCGTGAAACTCTTCTAATTGAAAAGTTGGTTTGTAAAATAGACATTAGGCACATACATCTATGTGCCTATGCACATTTCTATGTACATTTATGCTTTCAGAAAATTCCTGTTCAAAGAGCTAATCCATGTGCCTTGACTGTCTAGTTTGGAAACTTATATTTGGAAGTAGATTAGAATGGCATTTGTGCAGAGCCCAGACTTCTACAGTGGATCAAGATTGATTACAGTGACACAGAATTTCACTTCTATTTCAGTAGAATTTAAAGATTTCTTTAGTTTGAACAACATCAAAGGTGTCCTTCTAAATAAATATCTGTGCAGTGCTCTATCTTAGGGCACATCTTATTATGTATGATATAATCAGATTGATATGTTATTGCATCAGAAACAGCACATGTTGTTTTGAAATGCGCCTTGTGGGAAAACAAAATGGGGGGATATATAACAATGTACGTGTTTCTTTGAGGAGAAAGACGACTTACAGTGAATGAAGCTCATGCTAATTAATAACATTGGACAGACGCTATAGCTTTTCTTGAAATACCGAATGAATGTTAAACCAGAAATCAAAAGTTTTATTGTCCTTGACATACCACTTTCCAATTCACTGTTCACGTTTTTCTAGTTTATTCATTTTTATTTCATAGCAAAATGACTAGGAACTACTGCTCCAGTGTCCACCCTCTGAAACTCATGGGGTGTGTGTATTATCATTAAAGAAAAACCTCACACGTTTTTTAATGAAAGCTGAATGCCCATTAACAGGTGAATGCCTGTTAAAACCCTCTGCAAGTGGAGCAGTCTGGCTTCTGTGCATGGGGAAATTTTCACTTTCCTCTTCCCACCTCTGGCACAGCGTGAGGAGCAGCGATTTATTTTGCTGCTCCATCCGGGCCATCCCTGCAGCTTCCCAGCCAGCTACATTCCCCACTTGGTGGGGTGGCACTGTCACAGGTGGGCTGTCCGACCTACCTGGACCAGAACAGGTAGGGACCCTCAGCCCTTGGGTCAGCTCCTGGAAAGGAAGGGTTTCCTCTGTCCAAATTTTACGTTTACAAACTCCTCAGGCTTCTGCCCAGGGCAACCATGAGAGGGTCTCTTATCTCCTTTTCAAAATGGCTGGAGAAGGTGGTAACCCAGGCACCCACTGATTGCCCACAGCCATTTATAGGCGCATCTCAGTGCTTGGGGTGCCACATACTGTCTCTGCCAACTGAGACAGGTGGGAGATGCAGGCTGGCAGAGCAGGTCTAGTGGACAAACCACCAGACAAGAGGAAGACCTCATTCCAGCCTTGGCCGGTGATGCTTGAGGCTGTCTCCGTGCAGAACCAGGACAGCCCTCCATATCACCACATCAATCCAGCAACCTGCAATGCTCTCCCTGTAAGAGTTTTGCAAGATACCGCTTCCCTGTTTACACCCTCCTGAAAATGCAGCTGTTCGCTGGGGCTTTCTGAGTCAGTCACATTCACTGGTTTATTACTCTACCTTCAATATTTATCTAGAAATTAGCAGTAACTGACTTTAATCAAATCTGATCGTTTCTTCAGTGCATCTCAAACAGTGGACTCATACACCCCCCACCTTAGAGCGGTCCAAGTAGTTACAGATGTGAGCTGCATGTGTGTTCGGTTTGCCCTTCCTGGTACTATCAAATAATGCATATTCATGAGGATGTCACGTCTTCTGGGGAAAATGGACACCATGCTTTCCATATGTGTCATATTATATTGCATTATATTATATCACTTTATAGTATATTATATTACATTATATTACACTATTTTATTTTAGGTGAGCGAAATATTGATTAAGAAACCCAGTCCCCTTGTATTATGCAAGTGGAGATCATTCTGACATTAAAAAGTAGAAAATTTCATTTAAGCTGTATTTTGCTTATTATCATGTGATTGGCAGGAAAAATATTTCTTGAAGGAAAGATATTCCAGTGGCTGGAGAAGAGGTGATAGATTTTTGACAGGTAATACTATGAATTTATATTGCACTTCCATCCGAAGGAATGTCACAGTAATATAAATAGTATCTGAATAAAATTTTAGTTTCTTCAGACATATTTTGTGCCTGCAGTTATTCCTTGTTGCTAATGAGACAATTAATGGGCTGCTGGGCATAAATGATATAAAATAGGCATTTAATTCTACCATCTGAATGACAAAGCTACATTTGAACCTATGAAGTCTGTAGTTAGGTGTTGTAATTCTTTTATGTGTCTTTTATGTGCCTCTGCAGAACTGCGGGTCATATCTTCATGGCTCTGTTCACCTGAATATTCTTACTGAAGTCAACTGGAAGGTGTAAATGAGCAAAGCAAGTAAGATTTGTGCTGTGCAAAATGTGTGCAAATCTAGAGACTAGGTCAGAAGCCTTTTTGGGAAGATTTGGTCTTACGCACATCAAAACACTTCTCTTCACATTGAACCATGGCAAATCCAAGATCAAATGCAATAATGTAGAGCATTGCTGTAAGACTGTGTTGGCCAACAGTGAGAGAATCAATGCCAGCTTTAAGTGGATTTAGATAAACAGAAAAGGGAGTTTACAGGACATGAAAAAGAACACTTCTACTCTTACAGTAAGTGTCGATCAATTTTTGAAAGGCAGAAATAGCTAGGATCTGTTTTATATTTTAACTGGCTAATGCAAAGAGGGGTGTCTTACTGTGCCCCATGATGCACTGTGATGGAGTCACTGGGGCTCAAACTTTGTTTTATTGAAAATGCGTTTTGTACTTAATAGGATGGGTCAGTTAATTATTTCTACTTGGATACATGGACTGTGAACCTATACTCTGAGGCAGGAATCAATGAGAAAAGTGGGTGGGTAGTCCTTATCTTCTTCTATAGGGATTTGAAAGGTAGTGGGGAATAACCATCTTCTACAAAGCTGCAGGGAGTTTGGCCTACTTAGCACTTTTGTGTGCTAAGTTAGACTTTAATAAGGTATCAATTAGACATGCAGAAACAGAAGCCGCTTCTGAATCAATAGAACATTGATGGTCATTTTATGAAGTAAGGCAACAGTTCAGTGTGGTTAGGTACATTACAAAGTAGTTTGCACCACAAAAGTCTTTATGCTGAGCTGGAGTGAATGCTTTATCCCCAGTTAGCCCTACAGGACAACCACAGCCAAGCACCTTCTGAACATCTCTTTCCTGGAAAGACCAATTTAGTATGATGGTCAAGAAAAGCACGAGTTTTATTCTTCATGTATTTTCCCAATTGTCATGCGAGGAACTGATCATCCTAGGATTCATTTGATATATTCACATAGACTTAAAATTATTATCCATGCCTGGTAAGGTTTCTCTCTACTATTTAGTAAAACTGACTGGTTTATTCCAATATTTACACAGTAGAAGTAATTCAGTCTAACAGAGGAGGAGGGGAAGAGGTGAATAACCTAAAGAAATGATAGAGGAAGACTAGACATAATGAGCACTCAATCCTTTTGTTTTGCATTATAAGATGTGATTTTATATGCCTTTCAGTGCCATAGAAATGTATGACGTTTCTAAATTCCTTGTTTTATTTCTCATACAAGATCAGAGGTCAGCTAACCAACTACCAATAGACTACTCCCTAGCTTTTTCTTAAAAGCTAAAAAAATTGAGATTTCACGGTTTCTATGAGACACCTGTTCCAACACTTTACTTCCCTGTTTGGTGGGTTTGATTTGCTTGTAAGCTACATTCCTCTTCCTTCAAATTAGGTTTATTGCACCTTCACCTGCTCCTAGAAACAAAGAAAAGTAGACCACTGCCCTTCTTGTTATACCTGTTAGTATGTATTGGACTTTTTTAAAGTCTGTTTTTATACCCTCCCCCATAACTCATTTTTTCCAGACTCAACAAATAAAATTTTATTAACCTTTTCATAAGTCCTGTTTCACCAGATCTCTGCTGAAATTCTTACTGTCTTCCTAACAGCAGTTTGGGAATCTGCCCATGTCTTCTTTAAGCTACGATGCGCTGCCTTTCTGCGCCGAGGATGCCAGTATAAGTGCTTTACATAACCAACATGAGCAACTTGCCCAACATCCTGTTGATACACCACAGAGCAGCATTTTGCTCCTTTTGCAGCAACCCATGCATCAACATGTTGGCTTCTATTCAGTTTGTGGTCAGTTCCTTCCCTGCAGTGCTGACTCCCAGGCAGTTACACACCTCTGTATGCCTGGGCGTTTGATTTTGCCTTTCAAGGCTTGTGCTTCCACTTGTCCTTATTGAATTTTCTGGTATTGATTTCCTACCATTTCTCAATTCATCAAGATCATTTTGAATTCTAGCCCTGTCTTCCCAAGTGCTTACAACACCTCCGAGCCTGATGTCATCCTGAGATTTTGTAACTATACTGCATCATCCAGACTGATAGCATAAACAATGAATAGTACTGGTTATGAAGCAAAATCTTGCAGCAGTACTTGATGTTGACTCCCTGTTTGACGCTGAGCTGCTACTAGCGGTTCTCTGAGTTGTTTTCCAGTCTGTCTTGCTCTCATTTCACCTGGGCCATATTCTTCTATCTTGCCTTTGACAATGAGTTGTGGAGTTGGTTGTTTTACGAAGGTCAAGATGTATTGCATTTTTCTTATCTCCCTTCTGCTAGGCCAGTTATCTTACCAAAGAGAGGAAAATCAGGCTGTTTTGTTGTGAACTTGTTCTTCAGAAATCCATGCTGGCTGTTCCTTAGCACCTCATTATCCCCTCGATGCTGAAAAATTGGTAGTTTGTTCCGGTAACTATCCGAGTATTGAAGTCGGAATGAAGGGTCTGTAATTCACTGGTTCCTCTTCCCCACTGCCTCCTCCCCCTTTAAATACAGATATAATGGTTTTCCTCTGCCAATCCTCTAGGAACTCCCTCACCTTCTATAAGCTTGTGAGGATAATCACTGATGTTTTGGCTATTGCTTTAGATGGTTTCTGAAGTACCTGAGGGTAAATTCTGTGCGGACTGATTGATTTGGCAAGAGATTTTTTAAATGTAGATTATACAGCCTGAGAGAAGGCAGAACATAATATCTACATATACCATCAGTTTTCACTGGGTGCCAGATTAGGCTTTTGACTGAAATCAAGCTAAGTTGATGGAGTAAAAATGGATCCATCTTCTTTCTTCATGCTTACTCCAAATTTAAAAAGAGAAGTAGTAAAAGACTGAAAATCTGGGAGAAACTGAAGCTGATATTTATACTGCTAGATTCTTTTAAAGACACAAAATGATTCCTCAGTCAAAAGCAAGAAATCAACACTGATGCGCAGTGCATAAACTGATCGCAAGGGTCAGTGAGGAATTCTTCTCACCATTTTGAGCATCTAATGACATTACAGTCATCTTTTTTATTATTAAATAAAGATTATGTATCAAGCAGTATCACAGTATTGACCTCAACAGTGAGCACTGGAGCTTAGTCCCATTTTCCACTTCTCCTTCCCCTCTCTGAAACTTCAAATACAAAAAATTTTATTAATTAAATTTGTCCCACAAAGAGAAAGAAAGATGACGTCAAGGCTGGATTTTTCAGCTTCACCTGGAAGCAAAGTTTCCTTGCGCAATCAATTTCCAGGCACATTATTTAAGTTTGCATGCACATGTCTTTCAAGTATCATACGTTTTCCCTGCAACCCATAGCTCAATCTCTCAGAAAAATATCACTTTTTCTCCTTTCCTTATACCTTCTCTGGTTAGGATTTAACTTGTGTCAGACTAGAAGCCCACTCCATTTCCACTTGGGAAACACTATCTTTCCAATTTCTTGGTATAATCCTCTTTGCTGCTCTTAATCACAGCTATTCTGATGTCACATTTCTTTTGTCAGAATTTCCTTCATTTCTGAACTATCACCTCCAAAGCATACTGAGAGGGAGTTTAACTATACAGAAGTAGCAGTTATTGACAATTTCCAAAGACAAAAATCTCGTTGGAGCAGAGATCTAGTTTGGCAGGGCAACCCTGATATCTTGAAAAGGTGCAGTGCAGAACTTGCTAATAAAAATACAGATCCACAAGTAAGAAATAATAGATTTATCAGGTATGTAAGAAAAATCTTTTTGCTGCAATACACACAGGTGGGCTAACAGCAAAGCTGCAGTCTCATTTGAGAAGTTCTTCTGCAGTGTATTTTAATTTACTTTCCTTTAAGCCCTTCTGCATTTTCTGCGTTTCTTTGCTCTCTTTTGATAGCATATTTGCAATTCTGTGTCTGAATTCTTGAGAATTAAGAAAGTATCTTCAAACTGTTTGAGGGATTACATGAAGTGACTACCAACAGTGGGAGAAATGGGCCTTGATGTCCCATGCAGTTGCCGTCAGTAGGGTCTTCTTGTGTTTATGCGCTGTGGTCAGTCATTAATTCTTCGTACACTTGCTGATGTCTCCCTATCTAAACGCAAGGTATGCTTAGATTTTAAAAAGACCCCATATGACCTGCTGGTGACAAGCAGTGAGGAACAGTGAATGGAAGCCATACCTTATTCTCAAGTCCATACTTAGAGTTTGCACTGGTGTGCACCACTGGATCACTAAGAAAGCTTTCAGCAGTGGAGGGGTCCCTGGGATTTTTATATGGATAAAATTTTCCTGTAAGGCTGTTAACAAACAAGCAAAGAGGAGCAGAACTACCAGTTTATTAGGGTTATTTCTCTTCCCCATAAGTCTTCCTTCAGGCACACAATAATTCCAGGTCCTTCCAGCTCCCTTACCATACCAGCTAATACACCTCTCGAACTGCATGCAAAGTGATTGCTTGGTCAAAGAGACTGTTTAACTGTCCATCCTTTTCTTAGTGGGGACACTGATCTGGGTCTGTCTTCCATACTGTACCTGCTAATTCCCAAGTAGCAGACAGAAATACAGTAATCCTTGGGATCTCTATCCATCTTTCACAACACTAATGGAATATCACTGCAATTATATCACTGCAAAAACTTATTTCCTTGGGAAATCAGGCTCAAAACAGCTGCAAAGGATCCTCCCCTATGAAGAACAACAACCAGATGGCTCACAGCAGATAATGGAAGGATGGGAATTTTGGCCAAGAATACCTCAGCTCTTAGAAAAGCTGCTATAACATCACCATTACATACTGAATACTAAGACAGATGGAGCACTGGGTTTTGGAGTCTCCTCTGAAAGAGTCAGCTGTAACAAATTGCCAAGCCAACAGTTTGCCAGCAAGATGAAGCCTAAGAAAAATTTTATATTCTAGTAAATGTTAGTTCTTCTTCTTAGCCATTAAGTAATCCAGGCAGAGGAATGGCTTCATCTAGAATACTCACCTTCTGAAAGGGGATGGGGCTGGGAAAACTGGGAAAATGTACCAGCAGTGGATTATAAAGAAGATGGAAAATAGATGATGGAGTCCTCTTCATGAGGGTCACACTTATAGAGGACAATTAGATAATACCTCATATACACTCCCTGTGGAGACCGGAACAAATCAGTTCAATCTAAAAATCCAAAATCTAGAGGTTGACATGCAAAGCATTTGAGGTTGTTTTTTGGGCTGTACGAACCTTATTCTTGCTGTATTAGAACAGTTCTAGCACAAATGAGGTCAGCACATCTTTATTCCTTCTTACTTTATTCTTTCAGCTTGAAAGTATCCTGTGAAGGCCAGGCACTCATATTCTGTATTTCTAGAAACACTTTGAAGCTAGGTGATAAGAACAAGGTAGACTGTAAGAGTTCAGATAGAGAAAGAGGCTTCTGTTTCTTTTGCTGGTTTGATTTCATAGGTAGCAGCTTGAAGTTGGCTTGAAAATGCTCATCCTGTTGGTTAGTAGCATGTCTTCATGCTCAGACAAGGCAATCAGCGAGGTCAAGACAAGGTACAGATACAAATATTGTACAGCTGACTCAATGTCAGTCTCAAGAAATATGAATTAGAGGAAATATTTTCACCTCTTAGGGCACCTACACCTACAGCTTTCTCCTTTCTCTATGAATACAGACAAAACCTTAACCAAAAAAAAAAAAAATAAAAAAAGAAGAGAAAAAAAAGAAAACCACTATGTGCCAGTGGGTGTAGACTATTATGACAGTGGGTGTATATTATTCTGAGAGATGGCCAAAAATCTTTTTATGGTTGGAAAAAGAAATTACCCAGGAACACAGTCATAACGAATCTGAGAAGTTGTCTTGAACAGTGACAGTATATAGGCTCTTACCTATCACTATTTTTGATCTTCAACATGGGAAGAAATATTACCTATTTTACCAGGCAAACAGCTGCTTCTCATATCTGTCTCCAAAATGCGATAACACTTTTTCCATTTTTTGGCATTTCGGGGGTATCAGAGAGCCTTATCGTCTATCCAGCAGCCGTGGGATAAGAAAGATTCCCCTTTTCACTGCTACATGGAAATATGTCATATTCTGGGGAGCAGCATGCCCAAAACATGATGTTTAATAGCTAAAGAACATGATTTGCCACCACGCAGCACAGACAGGAACAGCTCAGGTTCAAAATGCTTCCCAGGCGTGCAACAGGAATGGGGTTTATCCCGTTGCAGGGGAATGCCAGATGAGGCAAGGCATCTGCTCAGGACCTGGAGGAGAAGAGGGATGTGGGCAGAAAGAAGAAAATGAGAGAGGGAAGGGATTAGTACATTTTTCTCTAAGAGGATTGTCACAGTTGCGTGTAAGTCCTGTTCAGGGCAAAAGTACTCCAGTGCCTGGGGCAGCAGGCTGCATCCCTGAGCTTTAACCCTGTTGGCCTCTCAGCTTGCAGAGTTTGGGTGGTCACAGCAGTATTCACCATCTCATCTTCTCATTGTCTTCCCAGAAACCTTGGTTCTCTGACAGGCACCAGCTCATCACCCCACACCGGATCCATCCTTCTCCTTCCTCCTTTTTCACAGCACCGGAAATTCCACCTTTCTGACCCAGCCCTCTCATTCTTGTCAGGAAACTACAGGTTTTGCCTATACTGCTTAGGAGCCTTGAGGCAGGGCTGAGCAAAGGCTCCTGGTACAGCTGCAGAGCAAGCAAGAAGGGTCACGCTTTCGGGCAGAGGAGGGACTTTATGTTTTTAAAAAAAGATGCATGGAAGGGTTATCACAGTTTACATGAACATCAAGTCACGATTTAGGGTCACTTGTACAGTGTTTTTTCTCGACAGCATGGAAAAAGTAGTCAGAAGACTGTGAGAACTAAAAGAAATTTTTCCTTAATAGTGAAAGCTTAATTAGTATGATTTTCATATGTATTACATATTTTTGCAGATTCTTTATTGAAGAGGGGTTGTTTTATCTGGCATTTTCCAATGTACTTGCAATGCCTCACTGAGCTCCTATTGAGGTTGACTTCAGCAGAGTGAGTTAGACCAGCATGGAGCTTTTGAAGCCCTCTTCTGCTTCTGTCCTGCTCTTTTACAGTAGCATTTGCACTACCTCACACTGAGTAAAAGTTCAGATCCTCCCCTGATGTAAGTTATCAGCATCATTTTATTTGGAAATGTTTACTTTGTGATTGTGTGTGTTTCATTCTTTTTGATCTTTTTTTTGTGTGTATAACCATAGGGCTGGGATTTATAGGATGGGACTCCCTCTGTCGTTCTGTGGGATTTTTCACTCAGCAGGCAGTCTGTAGCTTTGAAGGACTTCAGATCTTGAGCAAAATGAGTTCACTGATGTGTCCCAGGAGAGATTGTTGGCTGGTCTGTAGATGTAATTTTATGACAATGAATTGTATTCTGAGTTAATGTTTACGCACCATATGGTATGTTGTCAAGTTTCATTGTATTTATGAAGATCTCAATAAAATGAAGTAAAAATAAAAATACATGTTCAGGCCCAGTTTATTTTCAAGAAAAGTAACAAATGCCTCTAGATTTTTCCTTTTAATTTAAGCTTGCCCAGTAAGTATAACAACAGGTAATAACAGTAGGACTGGCCTGGGCCAGAGACAAAACACATGAAGTTCTGGAAGCAGTACAAAACCATTTAGGACGGTATCAGACAGCCTGTTTACAGATACCTAACTTAGGTACTGCAAGCATTAAGATTTCTAAAATGAGATAAGTATTACATAAACTGTAATTTATGATATTTCAGATCCTGGCTCAGTGGACCCTCCATCCCTGGGGGCTGGTGTTAGGCACCTATTGCGGGTGCTCTGCCTCGTGCAGAATACAGCCTACACTTTCCTACTGACTGGCGCTCCAGCCGGGTTCCTGCAAAGGCATTTTATGACAAAGCTGTGAGCAACTGAGGGTATGGGAAACTTCAGAAGTAATCTGTGAAAACATAAAAGAACAATCCATTTAATGTGGGGGTAAAAAACCCTGCGCAATACTCACACCCCCACCTTGGGTTTAAAATACCGCAATAAATTCAAGGCACAGAGTAAATAGCTCACTTGGAGAATTCTTTTCACTCAAAATTAATTTCTTCCTACTGTGGTCATTACCAATTTGTTTGGTTTCTTTTGGCAAAATAGGGGAAGAAACTCTTTAAATGTGTCATTAAACACAGAAATAAATTTCCATGAACATATTCCCAGTGCAGTATATGTATTGCTAAGGAAGATTTACATATATATATTAGAAATGTCACATGTATTTGTGTATTTCTGTACAAAGAAAGTGGAGGAGGAAGCTTTAAAGTGGTTGCCTCTTTCTTCCCCACTTTCTCAGTGTAATGTGTCTCCTGCAAATTAATTTCCTCCGCTCAGACTGTGTGCCTGCATGGGATCTGCTAAGGTCTGTAGCATTCTACAGAAGTGCTGGGTCCACACAGCTAAATCCATTGGAAAGACTAGACATAAAAGATATAACCATGTAATTAATTTTATGAATGCAAATAGTCCACTAACTTTCTGGGAGACTACTTGCTCAACATGATGAATACACTAAGCCTGTGTATAAACCTTTTCAAGTCTGAGATTTTTTACTATAAAACCCTTGGCATTTATGTAAATATGTATTGAGCAGAATACATTTCAATCCCAGTGGAACTCTCTGGATGCCCATATGGTCGTCCAAACTATTAATACTTTTATCCTTTCTTTGGAAGTGCTGTTCTCTTCAGAATTAATAAGATAAATGGGTTACTTGCAAGAAATGCTACATGTTGGCTCTGGCAGATATTTCTTTTTCCTTTTCATCTTTGGCCAGAATTAGATATTCAATTAAGAATAATGTAATTACAGTACAAATATATGTAGCGAGGGATGTCTTTAAAATTGGAGCATGAAGAGTAGCTCACAGTTGGAATACATCTACTTTAATTCATAATATGGGCTAAAAGAAAAATTTGTCGCTGCATTGGTGGAAAGTGCATTATTGTGACTCTTTCGTGTAGAACAATTAGGTAGTTCCTTTGTACCATGTATAGACCACCAGTTACACAGAGTTCAGTCAGATCTTCACAGGTCTTTGTGAAGCCAAAAGCCGTATTTGTAACTGTCGAGTGACAAGAAAAAGGATTTTCAGCAATGTTTGCAAGCCAAGAACAGAGCTGATAATCAAATATTCATCACAAAAGCAGGGGCAAGAAAGGCATTCACTTTGGGTCAGGGATCTAAACTGCACAGATGCAGCTAAACCTACTACAGTGGAGTACTCAGCTCTGGGTAACAAACTGGGTTCTGAAACATTTAAATTGTTCTTGAAAAATAAAATACCCTCTGCAGAATATCCACAGGTTTTGGGCATGTGGTCTTCCTGGGCTCAATAATTTTTTGCGTGTGAGCAAGGAAAACAAAATTTTCCTCCCTTTATTGCCTTCACATCCTTTGCACATTCCCATGCTGAGCCATGAAATGTGTTTCTGTAATGTGTTTCATATGACAAGCAGAGGCTCATTGATTCTATCTTCACAGATGTCCTTAAGAACCCATTTCGCAGGGCTCCAGGAAACAACTTGCATTAAAAGAACATGAAAGGTTCAGTTCTGCCTCACTCAGTCATGCCAACAATCACCTTCCTGTATGAGTGGTCCCCCCTATCTCCCTGCAAGGAACTACCCATCCTGAGGTAGAACAGACTCTGCCTTACAGCCTGTGTCATCCGTCTGCAGCAAAAACCACTAACGTCCACTTAAGGCTAGAGATCCCACCAAGGTAGCACACTCAAAGCATATGGCTATCATCCTGACCAACTGTCGTGTCTACAGTCTGACCCCATGCTCATCCATCACACTCAGCTGGCGAAGAAGCCTTATGCGTGAGTCCTCTGAAAGACTCAGTCAACCATGACCCTAGCTGTATCTCAGCCATCACTTGTGCTACCGTGCAACAGAAACCCTAAATGTATATGAGTGCTGCTGAGAAATGGTTCACTTGACCAGTAGACCCTGCAGATCCAGAGGCCAATAGTACACACCTGGAGTTGGTGAAACTGTGGGAAAATAGCCCCAGAGAGATCAGCAGCACCTCAGGCCAGAAGTTAACAAAGGTCTTTTTTGTTCTTTTAATACCAGCTGAGGACCTGAGACAGGAAAAAAAAAAAAAATCTCATTCTACTTCAGCCTCAAAGATAGAGGAACCGTACTTGATTAAACACTGTTATAAATAGGAGTACTTTGCCTTTAAGCAAGAGGCAAAATGTGATGAGTTTGAGCCTGCTTGCTCACGGTTTTGGAAAGGCATGAGATACCAGAAACTCTGATATTAACAAAAAAAAAAATTCTGTGCCACCTCAACACTAGAGCTTTCTTCCATTCCTACAAAAATATATCACCATGTCACCGTGGGCTGGCATTAAATGGAAAAATTACTGGTACTCAGGGAAGGAACATCCTCTTACAAGTCTTTACGTTATTTAATGGCAAGTTTACTGATAGTTGCCATACCCCAGAACGAGATTGCATTGGGAATAGGAAATGCTCTTAGGGATGTTGCACCTGGGGGCCACAGGGTTGCACACTGTTTTCAACAAAGGTTCCTCACAGAACTGCACTGTGATGCTGACTGACATTCGTATGACAAAAGCTGTTATCACAGAGAGCCTGAAGCATTTATGTCCCTACTCTTGACCTTTATCTCACTGCTTCTACTTACTTTGCTTTCTGCTGATATAATGCACATGTGCAGAAAAAAGCGTCCTGATCAGATTTCTTTTGGTGTTGCTTCATTACAGGTATACTCTGCAAGTATGTTTAACTGTGTCTTGATACTACCTTGCCTGAGCGTTGTTGATCCTTGTTGGCTGAACTTAATTGCAGGAGACATCTGGCACCATTAGTTTTGAATTCATGGTTTGGGAGTTCACCTGCAAACACAATTCTTATTGCCACAGGAATTGGTCCATCGTGTTGTATCACCTCTTTTGTCACAATGAACAAAAATGTAGCTGACTTGTACAGTAGATGGAATTTCTTAAAGCAAAAACTTCAAGCAAGATCTTAGCTGCTGGATCGTAGCCTGCCTCCACTTTCCCTTCCTGTTACACCACAGAGGCAGTGCTGGGTTCCCCCAAATCATGTTGGGGGTGGTGGGACGCCTTTCCCCGCATTTACTCACCAGCAAAACATGGTTTGTCAATAATGTCCCCCTGACTTTGCTGAGAAAAACTTGCTGTAGACAACGGTGGATGTACCTATTACATGAAGAGGACTTCAGCCTCCTTTGCCCAGTGTAAATGTGTATTGGCTAGTGGGAGCTCGGGACTCGCAGGGCAGAGAGGCAAGCACTGCACACACAGCTCTTGGACTCCTTTCGCCGTGGGTATCCAGCAAGCTGAGCCTCGTCCCTGCCTCTCACAAACGGCTGCCAGCCTCTTCATGAAGTGACAGGCACACAGAGATTACCGTGGTCCTTCTGGGCTTGTACTGCTTACATAAATCCCTATTCTTTGGCTTTGCAGACAATAAGCCCTAGCACGTTACGCAGCCAATGCCTAAACAACCAGCAGTTCTGTACATTGCTCTGCTTAGAAGAGATTTACCATGTTCTGTGCTTACAGTTTGTCCTTTCTTTGTTGTATCTGTTGAGCCTTAGGTTGTAAACTTTTCAAGGTAAAGGACCTGTTAGCTGTTTGCTACACTTCACAGCTTTATAGACTAGCAGCACTGTGCAGCCATATTCCGTCTGGGCTTTATACTTGGAAACATTATTTTCTGTAGAAATTAGTCTAAGATAGATAGTTATTTTGTCTTTACTTCCCCTGAGGACATCTATTCCAGACTTAAGCTGCCTTTTTCAGATTTCAGCCAACTTTTGGATTAAATTTTGAATTTCTGTTTCGGTGGATTTCTAAGTGTACCCAGTCCTGTGGCTGTACCAGCTTGGATGCTGGGGATTTTTCAAACACTCTCTTCTTCTCTGTTGAAAACATTGCATTGTCTTAGTCTTCACTTCAAAATATTATCATGCAACTCTTTAAAATACTTTTTATGATTTTGAAATCTTGCAAGGATTTCAATTAGGATATTTGACAGATATCTCCTGCTACATTTTATTTCCACAGGATAAAACAATTAATTAAGCCTAAAGTCTGGAGTATAACACAGCAGTAGAATGAAGTGTAAACAACTTGCTTAGGCCTCAGAGCCCCGTACACCTTTCCTCATGAGTCTGTTTGTCCTGCAAAGAGAGAGAATAGTTACTAAAAAGAACAGCAAAAATACTAGGCCTACAGAGGATGCTTGGAGTGTTTTGACAGAGTAACTTGAGTGCAGCACCACATCATTGAAGTCAGCAAAATGGTGAAGAAAAGGTTTGCTACAAACCATAGCCTGGAGTGAGGTCACCAGCTAAACTGACTTCATGACAACAAAAGATCCTTGACTGATGAGAAAGTGTCCTCTAACAGAGGTCAGCATTCCTCTGCCTAAACAGGTCTTTCAGGCTTGTGGAGGAAAATATGTGTTAGCTTGACTTGCCTGGACATATCACACAATAGCATGTGACCATCAGCACTGTGAAACCTTTTGTGGGTTATAAAATGATTAACTGACCATTCAAATTCTAGAAATGTTGCATCTGTAGCAGCAATCAGCTCCTCAGAGAGGAGGCAGCAGAGTGTGAAACCTGAATGCAAGCAATGGCAAGGTTGAAAGAATAACTAAAATTAGGAATAACTTAGAGCTCCTATATTATATTATATTCAAGGTTTACAATATAGCAGTAATATCTGTATTTATCTAGTGCGTGTGCATGCACGTGTGTGCAATGACAATGACATAGCTTCCAAACAGAAAGAGAAAGACGGTTGCCAAAAAGTGTTCACCAGCTACTATAATTTTCCGGAGTGAACTGTAAGTATTCTCTAAGGACTTTTGGTCATAAATATTTCTAAAGAGTATGCACTTAACTCATGCCAATCAATACCATAAAGCAACACTACAGCTAAGTTAGCAAAGTAGAGAACTCTAACTTATTGGCTAAGCCCTGAAGATTCTTGTGTCTAAGGCTCCAAGCTTATACGATAATAGTATTCCTAGTTTCAGACGGTGTGCATCCTGATATTATATTTTTATATACAAGACTAAATATTTTATAGCATATTTGCCTATTGAGGAAACTTTTTTACCTTGGGGAAAAAAATATCCTCCTATGAATTTCCTTTAACTTTGCAGGAGCCCGCCTTTCTCAGAACCAGGATCTCTCTTGGACATTTCAAAGGACTACACATAGGACCTACTTTCTTCTCAAGGGACCTAAGATACTGTGTTTGACTTTTAAGTCAGCTCTAGTACACGGATGTGGACTTCAGGTAGAATGAGCAATGCAAAGAACTTGCTCGGACTTGGCGTCTCCTTATATTTTTGGGGACTGATGGACCTTACTACAACTGTGCTGTCAGGAAGTGCCAGGCCCCTCACTGAAGGACAAGAAGACAACCTGTCAGACAAGCTGCATCAGCGTATGAAGCGGAGCTGGGTGTGGAATCAGTTCTTTGTTCTGGAAGAGTACACTGGAACTGACCCTCTCTACGTCGGGAAGGTAAGACTCACACCAGGAGGATATCTGGCAGAGTGTATACACCTGTGTATCTGCAGACCGTGGTGAAACATGGGAAGTTTCCCTGAGTGCCTTTATCTTCTTGCTGGCAGTAAATTTATCCACATTAATTTCACCTCTTACTTCCAAGAGCTTTTGACCAGTGTCACCTTTGTTTGGGAAGAATTTCTGTTCCAAGGGTTGTCAATATTTTTGCCTATTTCAAAGAGATCTGCTGCATCAATCATCATCTGTAATTGAGTTAGTGTTAGAAAATCTGCAGTGATCTTTACAGGGACTCCTACAATGTCAAGGCAAAGCAAGGTTATATTGACATATGAGGATTAGGAAAGAAAGGAAGAGTTTGTGATCATGTTTCTGTCTGTGATCAAGTCAGCTGGAAGCTGAAACTCACAATCAAATTAAATAGCCAGTTTCTCTTTAAAACTAACATTTCAATTTTTGTTCTCTGCAAATCTCTAGGGTCAGAGCATCTTCTTGCTTATCACAGCTTGACTGCAGGTTGATTTTGTGGACTACAGAGAAGTTGCTCCAGCTCATTAAAACCAACCATAAAGGGTCCTATTTTTGAATCCCTTATACCCCAATAACCTACATATCAGTAGATATGTGTAAAATGGATCTCTGAGCTCACTCCATCTACTTGGTAGTATTTTGCATTCACTTTTCTGTAGGGCCATGATGGACAAGCTGATGGAAATAAGACCAGTCATGTCTGCTATCAGAATCTGCCTCACTATAACCATTCTCCTTCCCCTGTTTTCTGACTGTTTCTAAAGACTCTGAATTGTTTCAAGTATTGAGCCTGTTAATCAAAGGTTTATGATCAGCACCAACTTTTCTTCTAGTCTACACTAAGGCGTCAAATCTGGAAAAAGTGAGGAGGGGGAGAGTTCATGTGTTTAAGTGTTTGAACAATACAATTCAGATTTTACATGCCTAGAATATCAGATACCGCTATGATAAGTGCAGACTACATATAGGTAGATATGAAAAATTAAGAATGAAGAAAGAATGTCAGAAAACAGTTCCTTCCGGTTTCATTGCTTATGTTTACATGATCAAGACTCCTCCTTTCCTTCCAAGCTTTCCATCTGCAGAAAAAAAAATAATACATATCCAAAGGCCTGCTTTGGACTTGTATTTATCATTCTACAACCTCATAGAGCTAAACTGTGTCGCCAGGCACACCAGTATAAATCAAAATGAATCCATGGGCTTCAAAAGACCTCCTCCTGATTTTCCCTGTGTGATTGACAGTAAGATGTGCTCTCCTTCCTTCAACAGCAATGGCACTACTAGTGATTGCTGCCAAATGAGACCTCATTAGTCTTCATTCATCTCTGCACCTAGCTTTTCAGCTCTTTATATCTCTATTGACTAAAGAAATTAATATTTGTTTGTATGCAATTCTGAGCTTTGGAACAAGGGCCAGACATATTATTTCACATACTTGGCTTCGTCTGAAACAACTCCAGGCTTGCACTGTGAGCTGAATGTTAGCTAAAACAAGTGCTGGAAGAAACCAGCTCGTCTTTGTTGTAGATTTGATTGTATCATTAGGAGCACAAAAACTTGGCACGGTCAGCAGTACTCTTGAGCTCGCTACCACTCAGCTCTGCTGAACAGGGGGAATCAGAGGTGACTCTTCATGGTCTGTATCCACCACACAAAGGCCCAGGCTGCCATGAGTGAGCTCTCTCCAGGACCGCCTATGCCACGGCTGTGTTAGCATAGGGGTGCGCACGGGCTAGTTAGTTCCCACAGTTAATAGGGCCAATTAGCCCCACACACTGCTGAACTGACATGGCTAGACATCTCTGAAGGCTTCGTAACTCTGCACTGCTCTGTGTGGACCAGACGCCAGGAAACTCTGCTGCCAAAAAGGGTCTCTGGGGGTCAAACATTTCATCTTTTCCCATCCCTGAACTGGGTGCAGAGCAGCCAGCCAAGCAGTGGGATGAATACAGTGGTGGCTGCTGTGAGGGAAAGGCTTCCCCTCATCTCATACAGTCGAAGGCACAGGCCCTCAAAAGAAGCTGCAGCGCACCAAGATTCATCACCCTGCCTGCATTTATGCTGCCTGTGTCTCAGGCATCCTTAGGAAAGGGGTCAGCAGAGAATAAACTGTGGGCTGAATTAATTGTTCTGGCAGGCCAGAAATTTTTCAGCCCAAGTCACCCCAGGCTGACTCAGAAATAGCTCTGGAAGGACTTGCGGAGAGCAGGGCGGAGGTGCAGAAGGACTCCCAGCCTCCTGCTCACTGCTAGCATCAGCCCTCCAACAGCCCTGGGCCACACACCAGGCCAGGCAGTGCCTCTTCTGACTGATACCACCCACGACACCCTGAAACATCCAGCTAGGCAGGCCTTGCTTTTATCCATCTACTGTCTCCAAGGCCGTATCAGAAAATGCACAGCATAGATCCAGTTGTATTTACTTTTACTCTAAAGGCTTTCCATAAGAGAGGGGCTTTTCTGATGCTCTTGTACAGCTGTTTCTGGCTAGCTATCTATGGCTGAAGCAACCCAAAAACACCTGACTTGAACCATAGGTCCAGGCTTGCCAAATATTATTTTCAAGGCTGCTATGAAAAATGTATTTTGCTATGTAGCTGTGAGGCAAGGTGCAAAATACCTTCTGGACAGGGAAATGAAAGAAAACTTCCTGAGGTGAAGTCAATACAATTTTTGCTTTTCTCCAGTGTTCATGATCCTAATTTAAAGCATTTTAGCTTCAGAGGGTTCCTGGTAGTGTCACAGATAAATAAGAGGCTTTAGCTACCCTAGAGGTTGCCATTATTGGCTAATAGGATGAACGAGGGAAACCAAAGCCCCCACATTTGCTACAGCAGGTATTCTCCAAATTCATCCAGCAGCCTAGAAGTGTCGGTAATTGAACCGGGGACAGGCTTCACCACTCTGCTGTTTTGGAGACTTCCTAACCCTGTTCCACTGGAAAGAGGCATTTGAACGACAGCAGCTGAATGAGTGAATAAAATGCGTCCTTTCTACCAACTACCACTGCAGATCAACCAAACTCACTCAGGCATCCTCACAAAAATCCCCTGCAGGTGCTGCCTGCCTGGAGGCAGAGAAGGGAGAGCACGTCAAGGATGGAGTCACAGCCTGGTTAGCAGAGCTGTGTGAGTCCTCCCCTGAGCTGCCCTCAGCAACACCACTCTCTCCCACCTGCCCTTTGCTGGGAAATGTGTCATTCAGATGCAGACGTAGCCTCCTTAATCTTTTGTACGATCATCCTCAAGCAACACAGTTTGACACAGTTAACAATTTCTCAGGAGTTATTGGCTTTATTCCTCCCATAATCCATTCTTTAATATGGAGGAGAAAGTACAAATGAATTCTTCCTACTTCTGTGTCAGCCGCACGGCAGCGCAATTTATTGCACCACCCATAGAACAGAGCCAACTTAAAGCTCAATCACCTCTCCACCACAGTGACTTCTACATACACCCCAAACCACAGCATCCCAGTACTGGGTCTGGTGGGAGCAATGGTGGGAGCTTCAGTCCCTTCAGACACCGAATACTTTCAGATTTATTGCAGTCTGGAAGTCTTAGGTCTTTTATGCTGTTTTGCTTTGTCTAGAAAGAGGAGGTTATACAAGACGCTGCAAAAGTGCCGCTAGCATTTCTTACTGCCTAGCCTTGGTTGAGACCCAATTTTTTTAACAAATCACAGTGAGACAGAGATCCTCTTGTACTCCCAAATTCTTATTAGCGTGCCATGTTCATTCTTTGTTTGCTCTCTGCACAACTGCATCCATTCCAAATAGGGCTTTGGACAGAAGGTGTAATTTAACCCGTGAGTTTGATTCTGTATCTTCTTCTACATCTTTTGAACTTTCCCAAACACCTTCTACTGTTTTAATATATGCTTTATTTTTACATTTTTATTTTTATTTTGTTCTTTTTCTTTTTTCTTTTGCTCCTTTTTCTTTTCCTTTTTCTTTTTCTCTTTTTCTTTTCCTTTTTCTTTTTCTTTTTCATTTTGTTTTTCTTTCTTTCTCTTTCTTTCTTTCTTTCTTTCTTTCTTTCTTTCTTTCTTTCTTTCTTTCTTTCTTTCTTTCTTTCTTTCTTTCTTTTCTTTCTTTTCTTTCTTTTCTTTCTTTTCTTTCTTTTCTTTCTTTCTTCTTTCCCCTATTCTATTCCTTTTTAATTTTTCTTTGCCTTTGCTTTTTCTTTGACTTTGAATTTGAATTTGACTTCTTCTTTCTTTCTCTTTCCTTTTTCTTATTTAACAAGAACTTATTGATGTTCCAAAACACATTTTCTTCCATCAGGTCCAGCTCTAATTCCCCAATCACATCTAACATCTGTATCTGTCTCAGCAGCTGCATTCTCTCACTGATGCACTGATGCACTAAAACAAATGCCCGAGATGTAGCTCAGTGGTTCTGAATCAATTTGAAAGGCTATAATAGTGTCCTCCTTCTGGAAGCATCGTGTTTACTAGCTCCTACAATGATAATCTCTGAGTTATGGGTGTTTAGGGTAAATAATGACAACCACTGTCCTTTTTTAAACTAATCACAAAATGGTGTTTCCTGAAGATAAGCCATTTTGCAGTCCTGGCACCTGCATGTGAATTAGTACACATGGCAGTCATCTAAATTTAACTGTTTGCCACTGCCAAATGTTTCTGAGCTTGTTCTTTCTCCATTTAGCTGATACATCACCTGAGAGCTGCCACCATTCCTCCAAAAGACCGATGTCTCTCAGACGCAGTAGCCACTGGAGAGACCAGTAGCAAAGCGATGAAATGAAGTATCAATGACCTGACATGGCAGTTGTCGCAATCTGCACCTTCAGCTCTTGCAGACACTTTGCAGTGCTGCTGCCCTTAACACTCAGTGCCCCAGCAGTCATTAGGAGTGGATGGGCCACCTACATACAGATCTGTCTGAAGGGTGGGATGTGCCTTAGAAAATCATATAGATCCCACCTCAGCTGAAATCAGTCTTACCCTAAAAACAGGAATTTTTTGCGCAGGTCACGCGCTGTGCTTTGAGAGGCTAGTAAGGAAAACAACCTCCAGAGAATGAGTATCTTCCAACCAGACCTTTCACTGGGGAAAATGGTCTTTCAGTTCTCAGTTCAACGGCCTGGTGTGCCCTAAAGCAGCTGAAGAGCTGGTCCACTGGCATTAGAAAGCCTTAGGTCAGATAAGCCAATTTGTCCACATCCCTATAAAACTTCTCCCTATGTGGTAAGTTATTGTACGTTTTTCAGTGTGCTTTCAAATAGCTCAGAGAGGAGATTTCTTCCTTCTTCCTTCCTTCCTTTCTCTTTCTTTCTTTCTTTCTTTCCTTCTTTCCTTCTTTCCTTCTTTCCTTCTTTCCTTCTTTCCTTCTTTCCTTCTTTCCTTCTTTCCTTCTTTCCTTCTTTCCTTCTTTCCTTCTTTCCTTCTTTCCTTCTTTCCTTCTTTCCTTCTTTCCTTCTTTCCTTCTTTCCTTCTTTCCTTCTTTCCTTCTTTCCTTCTTTCCTTCTTTCCTTCTTTCCTTCTTTCCTTCTTTCCTTCTTTCCTTCTTTCCTTCTTTCCTTCTTTCCTTCTTTCTTTCTCTTTCCTTCTTTCTTTCCTTCCTTCTTGAGGGAATAGCCTGTAATCAAATGCCTCAAGTTAGATTTCTGCTTTTCCACACAAATTATCCATTTCTATTTGATTTTATTTCTTCAAATCCTACCAATCCTGTGTTCATATATTCAGGTTATTATTCCAAGATTTTTACCTCCAGTACAAATATTTACCTATGTTTGGCCCCATCCTCCACAATTATTCCCATATGTCCTTTGAGCTCACCAAACCATTAAACACACATTTAATTCTGACCATATTTCTTGAGATAATTAGCTCATATATGCATTTTAAAATGCACTTAACTGAATCCAGCCCACTTTGACCCTGGGGCTTTTATTATTTACTTATTTTTTTATTCATGCCTGAAAATGATAATCACACTGGAAAACAGTATTCACTTCTGAATCATTCTCAAAAATCCCATTTTGATTATTGCATCTCAAGTCTATCGCCTTCCTATCTTTTGGGATTGAACCAATACCATCTCTGGGCATTGGTCTTTATGCTCTGTTCCTCAAAAGCATGGAAGTATGAACATACTGTTACTTTTCTTTGTAGTGTGAGTGAAATGAAGTGATTTGTTTGTCTTTTGATAGTCATTCCAATATTTCGTGGGAACCAGGTGTTTAACAGAATGATAGTCCCCAGGATGATTTGCTTCTCTGTTTTAGGTGATAATTAGCACTGCATTTACTTTTCTTCTGTTCTGTTGCATTCACAGCTATCTGTGGCTGCTCAGAACTAATTAGCAGTCATGCAATAAATCCATTTCCTAATTCCCTAGAAAATCTGAGATGCCTCTCATCTCTATAGCCTGCCATGGCTTACCTTACCTACAGTTTCACAATAATTCTTTCCTGAAAATGTAAGGATCCAGCCTAATTTTTATGCAGGGGGAGTGGGGGAAACATTTCTGAATCATGACAGTTACTGAGTAGCTCTCCCATCCTGCTTTCCCCCTGATCCCAAACAGATTTGCCTTATCTGCCCCACCGTTATGCTACCCCTGAAATATATGACTCCTCCTAAGCCATGTGAGCAAGCACAGTCTGCGGCATTGCTGACCTCACCTTATGCCAAGCCTGGCAGTGAGTTCTTCTCAACAGTCATTGCAACCAGGCAAAAGATAATTATTGTGTTGAGTGAGATTTCAAAAAGGCACAGAGCGTGTTCCTGTTTGGGTGTCTCTGCCTTTTCTTCTGGCACAGCTGTGGGTGCAGAAAGGGGAAGACAGGAGAGGGTTTTTAATTGCAGTTCTGTGATACAGACTTTACTGAGTATCTGCCTCTTTCAGCAAAACCAGTTCATTAAAACCAGCTTGTGAGTCCCAACAGTGAGACCAAATTGCTCAGGATGCTCACGTGCTTAGTGTCTCTCAGCAGCTGCTTGCCCAGCTCATGGTCTAATTGAATCCCTTTCCTTTCTGCAGCTCCACTCTGACATGGACAGGGGCGATGGTTCAATCAAATATATCCTCTCAGGAGAGGGAGCTGGCATTGTGTTTACCATTGATGATACCACAGGGGACATTCATGCCATTCAGCGACTGGACCGGGAAGAAAGGTCGCAGTACACCCTGAGGGCACAGGCTCTGGACAGACGGACAGGACGGCCGATGGAACCAGAGTCAGAGTTCATCATCAAAATCCAAGACATCAACGACAATGAACCCAAGTTCCTGGATGGACCTTACATAGCCTCTGTTCCAGAAATGTCACCTGTGGGTAAGGCAGATTTTGTGGCATCCCTTCCCCCAATACGCAAATTGGAGATGGTCATAAAAAAAAAAAAAACATAAACTGAAACATAAATTCCCTGACTTCTTGAACTCAGCTTTTGCATCTTGCGCAGGAGCTGCAGGGCAGGAGAGCTTCCCACAGGGTGCCTGACTGCTGCAGAAGAAGGATAGCGGGCTTTACAGCACAGTCAGCTGGGCCCCTCTGAAAGAAAACATGCCAAGGGAAGCAAGCAGGAGAGCTGAAAAAAGGTGTAACTCAAACGTGCCACATTCAACCGACTTGCAGTGATGTAGTGCCCCTTCTCCCCTCCCATCAGATGGCAGCAACAGTGATGCCCATTAGACATCCATTACCATCCAGAAAGTAACACAAGTTTAGGAACCTGTTCTGGTTTGTACTAAGAGCTGAAATACTGTCCAGGAGCCATTGAAATCATGGCGACATGACAGCAATTATTAGCAGCTTTGCTCCTTCCAATCTGTTAAAGTCTGCACCAAGTGCAGTTCACTGGATCCCAAAGTTCTGGTACCATTTGCTCTCCACTTCTAGAGAGAACTGTCAAAGACAGTTCTGTTACTGCAACGGAGACACAAGGCAAACAGCAGCTTTCCTACATAGACAAGTCAGGAGAAACCATGTCCGTATAACTAATCTAACAGTCAGATAAAATACTGTTTTCCTGGACTTCTGTATTTCTTTTGGAGGTGCTTATTGCTTTGTGTGTCTGTGACATCATTACAGAAATAATACCATATAAATCACATGTCCTGAAGTTACAGATATGCTTCTGCTCCTCATTCTTCAATATTATATTGACATAAAGCTAGGGACAAGCATCAAATACAAAAGTTCTGTTAAGAAATAATGTTTCCTAATGGTAATGGCTAGCTTGAATTCGGATTTATTTTCCAGTGCGTAACCAGTAACACTACATTTGTTTCTAAGACAAAACATTATGTAGAAAGCTAGGTACATTCATAAAGGCATTGCCTGACATTTTAAGGAGTCAAAACTCACATATATTTCAAACAGTTATGCCTTACCTTCTCCTTGTTCTTGATAAATTACATCACCTGCAAGCCATTATTAGCTTCAGAGGAAGCAGACCTTGAAAACCGATTGAAGAAAAGAAATATATACACATCTGTGCAGGTTCCAAAAGGCACTTGAGCAGGGTATAATCTGTAGGCCATGCAATGTAAATTGTAACCCCACAGAGAGATTACCTCAGACATACAACCCTTTGTGCTCGCTATTTGTGTACAGTTTTCATCCCTTAGTCAACATACAGTATCCGTGGGCCCACTGCAGCAATTCGTGGTTTATGTCAGCGTAGCTACAGATCTTACTTAAGCTGCCTTTAAATATCATTTAAAATCAAGAAAAGGAGAAAAGAAGCAAGTAGTATATAACTACCAGCTCTCTGCAAACCATAACGAAGTACTGTTAGATCAGCAGTTCTGTAACTCTGGTCCATAGAGTACTTGCTCTTTTTTATCTTCTTATAGACGCATGATGAATTTATGCCTATTAGTTCTTTTAGTGCTAATGAGATACAAGCATGAGCAGTAAGTACAACCACTGTGTGCATCAAATGAAGAAGTTCAGTGTGGGAAAGCTCCTTAGGCACTTCTATTTATTTTGAACTGTGTACTTCTCATGCCAGCTCTTTATCCCACAAGGTCTTACCTGATGGGTTTTTTTGTCAGGCACCTCTGTTATCCAGGTGACAGCAACAGATGCTGATGACCCAACCTATGGGAACAGCGCGAGAGTAGTGTACAGTATTCTCCAAGGACAACCATATTTCTCTGTGGACTCTCGGACAGGTATGTTATTTCATCAGGGAATGAGGCAGTGTGAAAACCGAAAGAAAGTTTTATGCAGAAAGAAAAGGCAGTGCATCATGGATGTGGCCAGAGAAATGTATTTATATGGCTTGGAGCCAAGATAGAGCAGCACTATGTGCGGGTTGAAGCAAGGCTGTGGTAATGAGGTCCAGAAGAAGAACATGCTTTCTGCAGTCATACATTCATCTGAATGACCATATTCTGCAGCTCAGGAGCTCAGTGGGTTTGGTGCTGTAAATATTCTTGTTGGCTTCTATCATTGCAATAATCTCTGCAGCAGATCTAGTTGGTAACAAGGCTTAGTGGGGAAAAAAAAAAAAGCAATCTGTGAATAAACAAGGGCTGGAAAGTGTAGGCTAAAGGAGGAAGTTATCTGGAGTAGTTTTACCTAAGGGTGTTCTTGTTAATAACCTTAAATTTATCTATAGGACACCCTCCCTGTTTTGCTTGCTTTCTCTCTGCCTTTTCTGTGTATATCCAAGGTTTATATCCAAAAGAGGAATCTGACAGGTTTTGACAGTTTCTAAAGGGCATCTGTAGTTCTAAGGTCAGAAACTCATGAGACAATAGTCACTGCTGAGCCCTAGGCGACAAAATAGAGAAAACACTGCATAATCTACTTCCGAAAGTTAGCAGTTTGTGGAGTAGGTGCTCTAGCCAAAGACAAACTTGCATGTGGCATGTTATTTCCTCTGCTCTTTACAATATAAATAAAACAGTAATGTTCATTTTGTAATCAGGTTATCAACCACAGACAAATAAGGACATAATTATAGATTTGCTAAGTGCTAAATGATTTCTAAGAAAGCAAAACAGCAATATTCAGGGTCAGTCCCAGTACAGATTTAGTTGCTAGAGTGCAACTTAGACAGAAGATAGACCCTCAAATTCAAAACCATATACTTGATTGGTATTTAAACAAGTAAAGGTCTTTTTCTCCACTTACTATTTTCTTAGTCACTTAGACCTGCATCTCTGGACATGCCCAGAGCAATCTCAGCCTTCACAAGGCTGAGCCTTCACATTTAGGGTAAGCACAGGTGTGAGCCAGAAGCCGCTTCCCCATCACAGGCGCAGGACTCTATGCAGCTGCGGCTCTCGTTCTTCTAAATCAGAGCTAAAGCATAAACAGTCACCAGCTCCTTTATATTGATGGGTAGTGATTAAAGCCCCTGATAATGGGCAACTCATTTCAATACACTCCTCTGCTAGAAACATTTGAGGTCCTCATCCTTCACCTCGTGACACAACCTCTTGGTTGCAGAAGCATGCTGCTGGTCCTCTTCTGACACTGGCCTCAAAGGTGTTGAACAAATGTATATGTGAAGGCACAACTTCAAAGGAATACTGAGAGCCTTCTCCTCCCTTTTTCCAAAATACTTTCACAGCCTGTCCATGATCATATTCCCCTAGAAGGTAAAAAATGTGGATTTAAATCCCCTCATGCAGGGTTGGAAAAGGTCCCTGAGTCTCTCACTTCCCAAGAAACCATCTGGCTGTGATAGAAAAGAAAGGACATCACCTCTGCTCTTTAATATTTTTTTAAGAGAGCGAACATCACACAGTTTGGTGAAAGAAATGGTACCAACATTTTTATTTTGGAAGTTCTGAGGATCTGAGCCTTTCCCATAGCCCTAAGGCACATTTAAGGTTCATCACCACCCTCAGCATTTCCTTGCTGACCAGTTGTGTGCAGCAGCACCGGAGGCCCCATGCTCAGCATGGCTGCTCCTCTGAGTCCCATTTGGAGGACTATGAACCTCAACCTGCATCTGAGTCCTGGACTGGCCCTCCTCTAGGACCAAAGGCCCCAAACATAGGCACAGCAGAGCTCAGCTTCTAGGCACTGATGTCTTTTTTTAGATCTAGCCTGTTCTGTATTAAGGACAAACCAACAGTGGAAATTCCCTACAATGTATTCATATATTGAGAAAATAGTCCCCCAAATGCTAAGCATTTTCACATCTTCTTTATATCTGTGGGAGTTGAGGAGCTATAGCACTTCACGGGAGAAGAGACTCTTAAGGATTCCATGTAGCAAGATTAAAATAGTGCACTGTGAATTGTTCAGTACCGGTCACTATTTCTTTCCTTCTGCATACAGTGATAATTGCCAACGCAATATCTTTTTACTGCTTTTTTATTAAACCCATACATTGTCTTTCTGCTAAAAATAAAGACTAAATGCAGATCACTCAAGTTAATAGTGTCCTGATGTGCAAGTATTGCATGTTCAGCCATGCGACGGGGATGGTCCCTGGGGCTGACACGTTTGCCCCCACACAGGAGGGCACCCCAAATGTGTCACAGTCCACATCTCGCAGGGGCCATTAGTGCTCTAGAAAGTGTCCCCTGGCAGTACATCCCCTGGGCTGCATCACCAGCCACTGCTTCTCTCCCGCTCAGGGACCCTCGTGCGGCCAAGTAGCCTGTCGAGCAGCCAGGGTGGGCAGGCGTGTTGCAAAGGAGCAGGCTGCGGGCACACTGTGGGCGAGGGGATGCTGGAGGCGAGACGAATGGGTCGCACTAGGAGGACTGGAGGTTTGACAGCTCTGAAACATAAGCCTCTGCACCTCGGCCGTGGCAGACAGGCACAGGGAAGGGCAGGATTCAGCGGGGGCAGCCGGGTGAAAAGGAAAGGAGTGCATTCATCGACAGAAAGGAAGAAGGAAGAGGAGCATCCAAACCCCGAGGCNGGAGCCGGCGGCAGCGCCCGGCAGCGCGGCAGCCCCGGCGGCAGGAGCCGCTTCCCCGGGCGGGCCGGCTGCTGGCAGCCTCCGTCAGAGAAGTGTTGCTGCCACCTCATGTCCTCTCGCAGTAGTGTTACCCCTAAGGAAAGGGACCCTCTGCGGGGTGACCATCCCCCGCCTCCCGCCGCCCCTTCCCGAACCAGCGGTGTCTCCCCACATTCGGGTCTCGTAGCGCCCCAGCGTGGGTCCCGAAGGACCCGAGCAAAGCTCGTGGGCTTATGTCAGGTTGTCCCCAGGACTGCGTGTGTAGGGACACTGGAAATCTCATCCTGATGTGTCGTTTGAGTCATGGCATCACTCCCGCCTTTTGTGCGGACATACTTACCCTTAATTCAGCGTAGCACGCTTCCCACTCCCTTGGAAGGCAACATTTTAATTCTGAACAGCCAGCCTGCCCCACAGCTGATGCATTTTAACTGGGCTTCTTTAAAATTCACACCTTCTGTTAACCTAGATTTAATTTGGGTGAGCTTTACTCTGCCAGGAAAGGTGAAATTAAATATGGAGTCTGGTCTCCTTCTTGACCTAGGGGAGTACGATGCAGGAGCAAGACCACCACACCTTGTTTGTGTAGTCTTTAACCACCATTTCTTTTGTTCTCTATCTCCCTTTGCCCCTTCTATCTCCCAGGCTTAATTAGGACCGCTCTAATGAACATGGACAGAGAAGCGAAAGAATATTACGAAGTGATTATCCAGGCCAAGGATATGGGTGGACAGCTGGGAGGATTAGCTGGAACAACCACCGTTAACATCACCCTCTCTGACGTCAATGACAATCCACCCAGATTTCCACAGAGTGAGTACCCTCTGCATCGGGACGGGCAAATAAGGGGTGACCGAGTTGTACAGCTGCTGTTTGTTCTCATTCCACTCATTTTTCAAGCTCAGGATAGTGACAATTAGAGATGGGCAGAATTTCAGATCAATGAAGGAACTTTCCTTCAGAAAAACGTCAAAATGGAACATTCACCTGCTTGTCTTTCAGAAAAGGTTTCCGACCTCCAACATCATAAAAAACCAACACTTTTCTAGAAGGGTGGAAAATTAATTTATGGAAAAAGGAAAGAAGATCTTTTGTGTTCCTAGACTGCCCATAGCCATTGCCTTAGGCTGCTAATTGCTGCCCCGCTTCTGTTTTCATCCTATCTCCAAAAGGATGTCTGTCAAACCAGGGACATGTGGCAGTGCTGGAAGTTGAAAGATAATTTATTCAATACTCCAACCAGGCCGCTGCAGGGAAGGGTCTGGTAGCTGTGCTGCCAGCGTGGAGTGCGTTGTCATACAGGCAGCTCTCCAGTAAAGGTTCTCTAAACCTTGGCAACATACAGTTAAACACTAAGACATGTAACAGTTAATAGACTGCAAAAATAAGCAACTCCACTCCTACCAGAAATGTTATTTTGCGTTTATAAAAGTGAAGCTCAAAGAAAGATTTGCAATATTTTACTCTTTCTTTTTAATCCTGTTTCTAGATCAAATTTACCTGCATATTTCTCTATTACTATTGAAAATCGGACAGAAACTTTCTCAGGTTCAATTGAACTAAATCTTTCAAGCGATATACTTTTTTTTTTTAAAAAGCAAGCTGATTCTTTTGGTGGTGTAAATCAGTCTCAAGCCATTTTGGTTCTGACATTTTTCTCATCTAGCTGAGAAATGAAATCTCCTGCAGTTCTTTGTGTTGCTGTTCTTCTCCATCTGTTTCTGCATGTTGCACTGCTAAATCAAAGCATTCCACTAAGATCAGCAAGAAGCCTCAACTTCCATTTTACTTCTTCTGTCACAGCAACTTGTTGAACATATCAATGCCAATCCTGTTTTGAAAGTGGCATGAGTTGTAACTGTTTGATATCAAAATCTTGATTATGAAAAATGAGAACAGGTCAAACCTAATCCTTGGTGTTATTCTGCCTTATAAAGCTCAATAATTGATGTAGTCAACAGAATGCAGCAAGGAGGATTTGAACATAACGTATGACGGCAGAGAAATATTTTAGATACAACATTTATGTTTTTTAAACATGTTTTTAAAAAAAAACTCTCTTTTTTCCCCAGGCTTGCTACTAAGCAAATTAGTGATGTACCAAATACGCTTATCGGGTTGGTAGGAAGAGGTAGTATGCTTTAAGAGTAACTGGTAACTTTGGAAGAAACAGGCAAGCTTCTGAGCTCTCAAAGCCTTATTCAGGGATGAAAAGAAGTTTGTAGACTTGAGAAAGGATTTGTGGTGCTCAAAACGTTTGTGTTTATTCCCGCTGTACAAGCCGATCCAATAAAAGATGCCTGTCCAATTTAATCTGTTTCATATCCTGCTTTTTATCATGGCTGCAACAGTGCTGGTGTTAATTGCCCTGTTTTTCTAGTTGAAGTTCCTGTTTTCAGGCATGTTGCTGTTCCGTAAAGAACCTGTTGAACAAACCTGCTGATATGAAAAACACCTAAATAAAACTTTCCCAGGCAGCTCAGTCAGGCTGTGGGTTTTTAAAAGAAATCACAATGCTGTTGCAGCTTTGGGAAAGGTACCAGAGACTCCCTGCAGGCTACGCAGTATTGTGGCCCGCCCTGATCTGCTGTTTGCATCGCTGTGCGGTTTTCCATTCCTTTTCACAGCCTGTTTTTTTGCTCCCCTCTCCCTCTCTGCTGCTTTTGCCAGAGCATTATCAGATGAGTGTGCTGGAGTCCGCTCCCGTCAGCTCCACTGTGGGCCGCGTGGTTGCTAAAGACCTGGACGAAGGCATTAATGCGGAGATGAAATACAGCCTTGTGGACGGAGATGGACTGGATGTATTTGATATTAACACCGATCCTAATTACCAAGTTGGCATCATAACCGTGAGAAAGGTAGTAAAGTTTCCTTCTTATAGTAATTTATACACCTAACAGTCCCGGTTACATTTTATGTGTGCAATATTCCCTTACGCTTGTAGTAACTTGGTTCCCATTACATGACACTAGCCCCTTTCCTGCTATAAAACACAATTTCTTTAACATTCATTGCTAAAATATGAAAGCAGACTGCATTCCTAGGAGCAACCTTTAAAAAGTGGGGACAGCATTAGCATAAACTTGTCTTTTCCCACTGAAGGAATGTTCTGATTGACTATTTATCTATTTAAATATTCTCTGTAGCTTAATTATCCTACAATGCAAGAAATTGGATCAATATTTGCATTTGAACTGTACTCATTTTTCACTCCGGTGTCCCACAAACAATAATAAAGCATGCCTTAGAATTATTTATAAACCAATAAAACCCAGGCAGTTGGTTTTTTTAATTGCTGCTTGAAGATCCATAAATGCTAATTAGGCTAGAAGAAGCTGTCTCTAAAATGGCAGCTGCGAAATTGCTAGGACTCTGTACCGGAGGCTATGCAGAAAGGAACAGAGTATTTTGCTTAGACTCCCTGCTATAGGATATTTATTCTACAATCTTACATAAATGCTAGAAGTTCAACTCTGCTTCTAGGTTATGAAATTGTAACCATATTTCTGCCTAAGCATATCTAGTGTACTAATAAGGAAGTATAGTCTCCATTTAAATAGCCCGGAACTAAATTGTGCAGTAAAAAGGAACAACACATGAGACAGATTTGACCCTGCAAGCCTCTATACCCTACAGCAAAGCATTTAAGCATGTATTTATGGTCACCTTACTCCAACTCATGTTCATGCACAGTAGTTCCTAAAGTTAAGTGTGTGCTTAAATGCTCTGCTGGAATGAAGTAGATGTTGAATGCAAACTCTAATGTAATTTTTTACTCATTTATTAATGAAAGAAAATAGTTTCTTTGGATTAAATGTGTCGATAAGCTTGACTTTTGTTGTTATGAATACAGTTTTACTAGATGTTCATGTATGTCAGGAGGAAGAGTTATAAAAATTTGTGGCATCAGTCATACCAGATATGTACTGGCATCAGATACATACTGCTGAATCCACCTACTGTGCATAAATGTTCGTAAAATTCTATATATCCCTGTAGCTTTTTGTAATGTTATGATTATAAATAGTCAAAACATTGGAAAAGTTGTCCTTTGGATGCACTCAAGAAAAAAAAATTTCCACTGGTGTCGAATTCAACTGGATCAAAAAAGATATCAAAATGGGGGAGTGAGGAGAAAGAAAGAGAAAATTTCTAAACCCAGAATGAAATCTTCTTTGAAAGAAAGCAAAACTTTCCCTTTCATTTTTCTAGACAGATTTCCCAAACAAATTAACTAACACTTCTATCATCGGCATCAAAAGGACAGAATTTACAGTTAAAGATGAGACCACTACCTGTGGGCTTGTGACCATTTATCTCAGCCAACTAATCCCAGAAAATGCTGAGTGCTTCCTGAAGAGTTACAGCTCCTTCAGAGCTCCCCGCCTGGGATGCTGATACTCGCCCCAATCAGCCTTTCCCTTCTCCCTGCCTCCACTTCTGCGCTGCCCAGGGGAGGCAGGGTGGTAGGTAACCCAGCCAGCACGGACCTCAGTGCCTGGGGAGCCCTGTTCTGCCCTCCTACCCGGCCGCTGCCCGGTCAATCCTTCTCACGGCGGTTCCCACTAAATCCTGCCCATGAAGTGCACCTCTTGGTGCAGTTCTCAGCATCAGGAGGAGGACAAGGACAAGGCAGGGTGTTCGTGGGATGCCTCTCCTCTCAGCTGTATTTTGCAGCATGCTTGGTTCACAGAAGGCAATCTGCTTGACCTCCCACAGGACTAGAGTTGGAAAGAGGTTTGAACACACCCATGGAACACAAGCCTGATGAGGGGGGCAGTGGTGTTGAGGCATTGGCACGTGACAGGATGAGGAGGGAAAGCCATGGTTGATAATGACAGAGTCCAGAGCAAACTATCTGAATTCAGGAGCATCAAAAATGTGATGGCCTTGCACACTTGTTTGATTTTCTCACTTTTTCTAACTAGGTGATTAAGTCTTTTCCTAATGCAGTTCGGTTTTATAGTCATTAACTGTTTCTGTGATTTAACTGCTCTTTTTATAACTTAGCATTTTAATGTACACGCAGTGTTTCTCACAGAGATTTCTTCACATGAGAAACCATGAGATATAATGGCCTCTTTCTTAGTATATGTTCAGGCAGCTTTGCATTGCACATTCCTTGCCAGATGGACAATAAGTGTTGCTTGGTCGTGTGAATATATTGGATTGCTATTTTTACAATGCATAAATATGGTAGACCATAATGACTTTGCAGTAACGGGTAATATGTTTGTAGATCTAGCTAAATCCTTGCTGACAAGTGCTATGCCTGCAGTAGTCACTGATTTACCAGGTGGAACTAAGGGGAGCAGGAGTTAAGTTTTAATCATCTGTTTGCACCTCCTGCCACAGGTTGCACAGTTCATACTGTACCAGTGCACAGCATCTCCAGTTTTATTAACCATCATCTCCCCCAGCACAAGAAAGTCCAGTCTTCATTCCTTCCTCCCATGTGCTAAATGCTGAGTTAGTTTTAGTTTTATAATTTGAAGAACTCCAGTCTTACATCAGGCATTCCTATGCAGGACATCAGTGCTGGTAATTTTACTGTGAAAGCTTGAGCTTTTGTATGTCACTGCAATGTTTCCACTTCTGAAGAAAGAAGCTGTTGTGGCAGTAGACAAGTACGGAAGCCTTTTCTGAATTCAGAGATTGTTTTGAGGCCTGTAATATATCCTCCTGCCATGTCTGAGCATGTGGAACTTCTGCTAATGTTGCTCACGCTAATACACATCTCATGGCTGCAGAATTGGCTGGCTGCACTATTGAGCAAGGCAGAAAAGAGGTGGGTTATGACTGGTCAAGGAGTATTTTACTGTTTCATTAATGATCTTCACGCCTTTGGCTTCCAGTTGCTTTGGCATTCTCCTCCTCTATTTCCCTGCCCATCTCCTTGCCCCAGTCTGGTGGTAGGTCTTCAAAAAGAAAGAGCTGAATAGGGAAAGCAAAGCCGTGGGCTGGGAACAGCAGTGATCTTGCTGGAGTCTGAATGAACAAAGGCTGTGTGTGATAGTTTCACACACGGCGCTGAAATCCCTGTGTACGTGGGCCATACATTTTGAAAGCCATTCATGTAACAAGAAGGAGTATCTCCCACTGGGTGAGAATTGGGCCATTTCTTTTCTGGTACAAAGTTTGTCTTGCTCAGGATCCGTGCCAGCTAAGGGGCTCCAGTTGTGCTGGTTTTCAGCATTAAAACTCCCCAGATGATACAAGTGAAGGGCTGTGACCATTTAACCACAGCAGGATTGCTTCTAACTTCTAACTGCAACTTGGGAAGTATGATTGTGTCCTCTCTAAGGTGTACTTCATCTGGTGAAAAATTTTTGTATGTATTGGAATGATCCTTCCATACTGTCATTCTGGTTGTCAGATGCTTTTAGCTGTGTCTTATCAAGACTGGTAAATTGCATGTTAAATACAGAACTCTCCATTTAGGTCTAAGCAGGTTTTGGAGAGGCCCTATTCTCTTTAGGGATCTGTGAAAAGAAGCGGGTATGTAGGAGAAAAAAAATATTGAAAAGTGCAGTGCCAGTATCACTTATTTCTACATCTATGTTCACCAAATAAGTAGTTTTATACCAAAAGGAAATCAAATTCACGAAACTGCTAACAGAGGAAGCTGCCTGCCCTTTATGCATTATCCCTGTGTGAATCACCATGCAATGGTAGTGTGGCCACTTCTATTTTCATTTCAGCAAGAAGAATGAAAGAATATGTATTCTGAAGTGATCTGCAAATATTTCTCCTGGCTTTTTCAGTTCCACTGTCAAATTAAAAAATAAAAAAATTTAGACTGCCATTTCTCATAGTACTGTCACTCAATGCTTTATCTCCAATCTGCAAATATTTATCTTTGTTATCCTTATGATTAAAAATCATAGTAAATACTTATTTTTAAAAAGAAGCATCAGTTTATATTAGAGGGCATCTTTTACTTCTGAAAATTAAAATTATATGGTCTAAATCATATGGCTCAGCATGCCTAATGCCAGATACATTTTTTTCTCCTCAGCCTTTAAGTTTTGAGAGCAAGAAAAGCTACACCTTGAAAGTAGAGGGTGCCAACCCCCACCTGGAAATGCGGTTCCTGAACCTGGGTCCTTTCCGTGACACAACCACAGTCCACATCAGCGTAGAGGATGTGGACGAACCTCCTGTGTTCGAGCCTAGCTTCTACTTTGTGGAAGTGCCTGAGGACGTGGAGATTGGAACCACCATACAGATAATTTCTGCCAAGGACCCAGATGTGACCAACAACTCTGTCAGGTCTGTCCTCTCTTTGTGTGTTCGCCCAGGAGCACTCCCTGGTACTTTTGGTTGGTGGGGCACTGACAGGGCTGAAACAGGAGGAACTCTCTCTTTTCAGCCAGTGGGTTTAGTCAAACCAGATCTCACATACTAGGGGGCTCTGCTATGACTACCAAAGCAATGCAGGAGCTCACCCTTGCCTTTTCTATGGTATAGAGAATATCTGCAATGTATTGCGATGGTCAGGCACGTCCAGATAGCACACATTAAAAACTCTCATTGCCTCCTCTGGCACAAAACCTGGCAGCATTACTGAGAATCTGCTGCCATATTAAGGAGAAGGTAATCAACTGAATTCTCCTCTCTCACCCTTCTGTTTCAAAGCCTGCCTTGGTCAACAGTCTAAATACACAGGCACTATTGGAGTAAATAGAATGCATGCTAATAAATACTCATGAACCACTAAATCATATCAGCAGTCCTGGCTAACCGGGGAGGTCCCAGTTGGCTGGAGGTTAGTAAATGTGACACCCATCCACAAGGAGGACCAGAAGGAAGATCCAGGGAACTGCAGGCCTGCGAGTCTGACCTCGGTGCCAGGGAAAGTTGTGGAGCCAATCATCTTGACTGCCATCACATGGCACGTACAGGACAATCAGGGGATCAGGCCCAGTCAACACGGATTTATGAACGGTAGGTCCTGCTTGACTAACCTGATCTCCTTCTATGACAAAGTGACCCGTTTTGCGGATGAGGGAAAGGCTGTGAATGTTGTCTACCTGAACTTTAGTAAAGTCTTTGACACCCTTTCCCACAGCATTCTCCTGGAGAAACTCGCTGCTCACGGCTTGGACAGGTGTATGCTTTGCTGGGTTACAAACTGTCTGGATGGCTGGGCCCAAAGAGTTGTGGTGAATGGAGCTAAATCTAGTTGGCGGTCAGTCACAAGTGGTGTTCCCCAGGGCTCGGTATTGGAGCCAGTTCTCTTTAATATCTTTATCAATGATCTGGATGAGAGGATAGAGTACATCCTCAGTCAGTTTGCAGATGACACCAAGCTGGGTGGGAATGTTGATCTGCTTGAGGGTAGGAAAGGTCTACAGAGGGATCTGGACAGGCTGGATCAATGGGCCCAGGACAACTGTATGAGGTTTGACAAGGCTGAGTGCCGGGTCCTGCACTTGGGTCACAACAACCCCAGGCAGCGCTACAGGCTTGGGGAAGAGTGGCTGGAGAGCTGCCCAGCAGAAAAATACCTGGAGGTGTTGGTCGACAGCCAGCTGAATATGAGCCAGCACTGTGCCCAGGTGGCCAAGAAGGCCAACAGCGTCCTGGCTTGTATAGGAGTAGTGAGGCCAGCAGGACTAAGGATGTGATTATCTCCCTGTATTCAGCTCTGGTGAGGCCACACCTCAAGTACTGTGTTCAGTTTTGGGCCTCTCACTATAAGAAGGACATTGAGGTGCTGGAGCGTGTCCAGAGAAGGGCAACAAAGCTGGTGAAGGATCTGGAGCACAAGTCTTATGAGGAGCGGCTGAGGGAACTGGGGTTGTTTAGCCTGGAGAAGAGGAGGCTGAGGGGAGACCTTATCGCTCTCTATAACTCCCTGAAAGGAAGTTGTAGCCAGGTGGGTGTTGGTCTCTTCTCTCAAGTAACAAGCAATAGGACAAGATGAAATGGCCTCAAGTTCACCAAAGGAGGTTTATATTGGGTATTAGAAAAGATTTCTTCACCAAAAGGTTTGTCAAGCACTGGAACAGGCTGCTCAGGGAAATGGTTGAGTCACCACCCCCAAAGATAATTAAAAGATGTGTAGATGTGGTGCTTAGGAACATGGTTTTGTGGTGGACTTGTCAGTGCTAGGTTGGACTTGATGATCTGAAAGGTCTTTTCCAACAGAAACTATTCTATGATTCTATACAGTGTCTGGTCAAAGCTGCAGAGATAGATATTCCCAGAAGGACTAAAGAAAGGTAAAGGTGTATTTACAGCCACGGGAGCTTCATAGCTGCAACTCAGCAAGGAGCCAAGGGAGCAGATTTGTGTGATCACAGCTCTCTTTTCCATAGTGGCTGCCAAGTCAGCCCAGTTTATCAGAGAAGACTGTTTTTCTTTGAGGCCAGCCCACACACTAATTTCCACAACCTGCGGAAGATCTGGGTGACTGCAGGTCAACAATCTCAGCAGGTCGGCTGCTTCTCTCCTCTGAATAAACACTTTGGGTGTTGAGCTGCTGTTTGCCTAAGCTTCTGTCAGTCCAGGTTCTGAATTGTCTGCGTTCAGCAACAGTCCTGGGAAATACAGGAGGGAGTAAAAGCAATGAGTATTTGGAGATTTTGAAGAAAGTGAAATCCATGTGAGCAACTCTGTGGACTTCACCTAGGAGATCTGAGCAGACACGAAACCTGTTCTTCATAATGATATTGCTTTCTGTGTTGCTGCTTTAGGTATTTTTTTCATCTCTGCTACCTTAATATAGCTATCTTTTCTACCTACATTATAAGGTTATCCTATTCCTCATGACACTGTCTCAAATTCTTCAATAAAACTAAGTGTTATACTGTCTGCATCACAATTTCATTACCCTAAACTTTTTTCCGCCCACATCCTATTTTGCTGATTACTGTCTAGCATTATCCAAACACTGCAGTGCAAACAGCTTTGTGCTAATCTGCTTAAAATAGTATAAGAATAATTCAGCAGTCTATCAAAGGGTAGAAGTGTTCATTGTTATTTTTAATGAGGTTTTTCTTAGTTTTCTTCAGAGCTTTCCAGTGACTACCCTTGATGAAACAGCAATCCATAAAGCATGGAATGCATCACCAAACATGTATTTTTAAAAAAAAAAAAAACAGTTGTAAATACACAGATTCCTTTGTAACGCTGCTCCTTCCCAACTTCCTTCCTCCTTTTCTTCCCATCTTCCTCCCTTCCCACTTTCCTTCCTCCCTTCCCTCCTTCCTTGCACATAACAATGTAAATGATTGGGGTAGAGGAAACGGGGAGGGGGGAGCGGGAAGAGTAAATACCAGTTGTAATGCTTTCTAAAATGCAAATGTTAGGAAATGGTTCTCTTTGCCTTTTATCTGGTCTCCTTCTTCCATGCCAGCTCTGTGCAGTATCAGTCTGGCAATGTTTCCAGCTTCTTCTGTATTCACGTTGCAAAATCCCAGACACATATTTTGTTACACAAGATTAAATCCATCTGAAATTTAAACTGTGTGACCTGACGCCTCCTTTTGCCATTTTTTCAAGTATGGAAAAACCAGGACAAATTTCTGAAAGGCTTACTTCGCATGGGGGAACTCTCAAATCCTCATTTTTCCAATGTCCAGTATGTGAACTCCCACACCGTGAAATTCTGATTGTTGGGAATATGCCATGATTTTTGTTAAGTGATTCAGGAAGGTAACCTAAAGAGTACAGCAGAAGCAATTGTGAAGGAGCAGGTATTATCAAGAGGAGAACTTACATGGAGAATCCAGACAAAGACTCCACCTGTGCCTCTTGACACCAGTGATTGACACCGCACCACTAATCATAAGGCCATGTTCAATTTCAGATATTTGTTGGCCTTAAACTGTCATAGAGAAATCCTTTTTATAGCCCTCATACAAGAATAACTATTATAGCAAAATATAGCAATATTCGTACTTATTTCCTAAATAAATCAAATGTCTCAGAAATCTCTTTATTTAAGAATAAAATAAAGAATCTCTTTGATTTTTCTGGGGGAAAAAAAGTGTAAAAGAATTTCCCAACAACATAGCTCAATAATATTTTACATCCCAGTTTAGTAAGTGCCTATATAAAGATCAGGCTGGCGTGCCTGTATCAGCAAATGCATTTGTGCTGAAAGAAGAAAATTCAGAAGAACAAGCCCTGTTCAGCATCTGTTATGACTAATGCTTTCAATTCCCAGTGACTTTGAAGAAAGAACCAACAAAACCGACAATAAATCTGGGCTCTGTTCTAGGCTGTGGCATTTACACAGGCACGTGCGTGGCTGTTGCCAAAAGATCTCTTGCCATGCTAACCTAGCTGGCTGGGAAGGCAACTCGTACAAACTGCTGTTAAGAGCAAGGTGATGCGTATGAAGGGTACGGAGTATTTTATGCACCCTGCGAAACAGTCCCTCTGACTGAGTGCAGCAGCAACCGCTGTCAGTCGGCGGCCTCCCGGCCCCGGTTATCTGGCCTGCAGGTACCGCCACACTCCCCTGCTCGCAGGTGCAAGAAGCTTGTTCCCAGCATTAAACTGACACGATGCTGGCCAGGCAGGTTCGCTAATTATGATCAATCAGCCTCACAGAGGGAGCTGGTTTTCTGGCTGGACGACATGAGAAAGCCAGTCATCATCCCCCTTGTGTTGACATGGCTCAGTCAGTAGGATGGTCCAGGATGCAGGCAGAGTTATTCCCCTCAAGGAGGAGAGAATACAAAAGCACGAGGAAGGGAGTGGTTCCTCCCCATCAGCCTAGGTGCACAGAGAATGAGCTGATGTAAAGTAATTTTCCTCCTGTCTGAATTGTGCCCAAGGAAAGGACATAATTATTTTGCTTAGAAAAAGAAATCACACTCCTCACTGACAGATTTTCTCTGTAAAGCAGATGTTTCTATGCTGAGCTGTGCCTTGCTTTGAGGCTTTTTCTCTAAATCTTCCTGTCTTCCAGCTCCATCAAGGTACTACTCACTACTAAATGCCTTTAGCCACATGAACGCCTAGATTTTTGAGCATCTCAGTCTGTACCTATACAGGACAATGAAGCACACAACTAGGTTGTGGAAGAACGTGGATCTGCTTCATATGGCATTCCTGCTGGGGCACTTCACTGGCTACAACACACAGTTTTCACAAGGGTTGCATAACATTTTTTGTATGTACTCTTGCAGATACTCGATTGACAGGAGCAGCGATCCGGGGCGGTTTTTTTATGTCGACATTACATCAGGAGCACTGATGACTGCGAGACCTCTTGACCGGGAAGATGTTTCTTGGCACAACATCACTGTGATGGCCGTGGAGCTGAGTAAGGAAAATGCAGACTGTGCATAGGTTAAAGAGATACAATAGAGAAAGCAGGCTGAGAGTCCTGAATTCAGTAATTCACATGTTCTTGTGCACTGACTGGGAAGCTGTATTAACTGAATTACCCTTCTGACATCAACAAGCGAATACTGCATTTTATTTATTTTTTATGCTCCTTTTCACAGGGTGGTGGGAGGAGTAGAAGCTGGCAGTTAAATGCAGAGTGCTACTTTTTCAATTCATTAGTATTCAAGAGATTTATTTAAAACTCTTCCTGATGTGTTTCTGCAAGAGCTCTATCTCCCCAGAAGCACTGGGCAGCTAAAGCAGGCGCTGCAAAGGATCGAGTGCTACAAGGGCTGGTAGGCAGCAATGATTCTACACTGCTAGGTCAATAGTTGAAACCTGCTCTGGTTCAGTGGCAAGTAAATGTCATCACCATCTGCTTTCTGCATAAGTAATTTGGTCAAGAGTGCTTTGGGATTTGCTAGTAAGCTGAACTCGTTATGCTTTTGGGTTTTACAATGAGCTAAAACTCAGCTCAGGATTTAACCGTGCCAGGTATTTGCCGAGGCTATAAGAACAAGAAGATGCTGATCGTTTCATAGTGTCAGTACAAAAAATTTAGCTGAGTTTGAAATACAGATATGAGCTCCATAGAGGAGTTTGGGATATATAAGCAAATAAAAAAAAAGTTTCACCCAGTCTTCACCTGAAATCTCTTTTGTCCACATAGCTTTAGTTCAGGGTCTCAGTTCATCTACGGAGGGGCTGCAGCTTTTCAGAAGCTTGCTGCTAATAGCAGAGTCATTCATCATGTCTGAGAGAGCTCCCTGCACATCCAGACTGTGCCAGAGACATGGGGCTGTTTGAAAGGAAAAAAAGTTTCAAGAAGCTTGCCCAAAATGCTGTTAGCCAACTTAAGTTAGCAGAGGGAATATTTCACAAGAGTCAGGGGTGATTCTGCCATGTATTTGCAGGCTGCTCTAGCACACGATGATTTTCTGACCTCTTTTTAGTAGTGAGAGGCATTGGTGATGTGATAGGATCTCACCTACGTCTATTCCAATACTGGTTTTATTTTCAGCCACCAATGGCCATTGTAAGTCCATGTAAATCCACACACATGCACAAGTCTGTAAAAGCTGCCCCCATACCCTGTAGCAGCCCTTGAGGGTGAGAGCAATATGAAGGCATGTCTTCCTTTGACTAATCCTCCATCAGTCCTGTGAGTTTTGCTCTGTACATGTGCAGCACAATATTTTAATTTAGTGAATAGTTTCAAAAACATTGTTATTGTGCACTGCTGAATAAAGCTCCGAGTTTTAAAAGTCAGATCAATATTACTAAGAGTGTAAATGCAGACATCCATCTGCTACAATGACAGGTGTGTTAGAGACATAGGTATGGATAGGTGGGAAGCTGAAAGATGAAATTATAAATTAGGGAGAAACAACATAGTTTAAGAGCATTATCTCAGTGATACAATGTGACACATTATGGATACAGTATACTGAACATTTAAGAAAAATTTGGAGCGTAGGAATATTATTGTTTACATGAACATATCATTTCTTGCTATAAAGAGAGATATATTTGGAGATAAATGCACAAAGTGGTATGGGGAAAAAGATGAGAATACTAATTTTTAAGAACTTTCTGGATTTTTGCACCTTTTCTGACCTCAGTAATTATTTTTTTCTTTCTGCTTAGAGTTTCATTTTATCATTAAGTAAGGGAAAAAAGATGTTTCGAGACAGAAAAACACAGTAAGAAAAAATATTATGTGGCCACTTGGTTTGGAAATTGTGAAGATATGTGAAATGATGTATGGATTTACTGGCAAAGAAAGCTAATGAACCAGTGGGACAGAAATATCACAAATGATGTCATGCAGAATGTAAAATTTTCATTGCAATTTTAAGCTTCACTGAAAGCTTTTCTGTACAATTTCATGTGTTATTAAATTTTAAACCCCGCTGTACAAAGTATCAAAGACTTGACACTATTTTTGAGTTCAAGGAACATAAATTCTGAGCGAAAACATATCTGAACTGCAGAATTACCACTTACAACAAGCTCTAAATAACAAGGCTGTCCTTAAAAAGAGTCCCTTCCTAATTCATGCCACTAGTACCAAGGCTCAGTAAACAGTATTAGCCACTGAAAGAGCAATAATAAAAAATACGGAGCATTGTTTAAATCTTTTGTTGCAGAAATAGTCCCATTGGACTGAACCAGGTTGAAGTCTCTCCTGGAATTTTTTTGAAAAAGCTGTGATTAGATGGGAAGGCAGGACAGATAGAGAGCAGCATTTACAACTTCACTCCGAGTCACGCAACCCACAAGCCACCACAGTTCCCAATGGGACAATGTCATTTAACGCGAGTCAGTAGCAAAAAAGGTGCTTTACCTCTTGAGCAGAGTGAGGAGCAGCCCCTTTCCCTTCCTGTACATCACCTTTCCTTATGTTGTGCCTCCTCCTTCCAGACAACCCCTCGCAGGTGGGCAGCGTCTCTGTGACGGTGAAAGTCCTGGACGTGAACGACAACGCGCCAGAGTTTGCAAGGTTTTATGAAGCTTTTGTTTGTGAAAACGCCAAAGCGGGGCAGGTGAGAAATGCTGGTGATGCCGGGGTTGGGGAGGGGATGCTGTCCTAAACGGAGACAGCGTGCCAGAAAGGGTAAGCATTGGAAAGAGGGCTCAGCTAACCACACGTTTCACCTGAACTCTCGTCAGTCCATGGCGCTTTCCAAAGGCCAGCACATCGCACCAGGATTAGCATCCTATGTAGCACACCTGTCTCCTCCCGCAGTAGTTTCCAGGCTCACTGCACAATACACCTCATGGCTGAAATAAAGCCTTCCCTCGGGCAGGCACCAGCAGGAAGGCACCCAGTGTGACCCATAGCAACAACACAGAGAGGAAAAGTGTTATGAGAAGTACCACAGAGTCAGCCCAGCCCACACGTGACAGACAAGACTTGCTGTTAAAAGACCACATTTGTAAGAGCCTTAAGCACCCCTGGACTTAGGGGAGCTGGACGTAACATGCTACATCAGCTTCAAAGGGGTGTCAAACCAAATCTGTTGTGCTGTGAACTGGAGATGACAGAGTCGTAGACAACACAGGACTTCCTGCTCCACGCAGCATAGGCCAGCACCTCCAAGCAAGCAGTGAAGCTTCTTTGCTCCTCTCCTTTCCAAAATGACAAGGTCTGCCTGTGTCACAGATGGACGAGCTCTCCCTCGCTGGAGCTGGTGCAAGCTCTACTGCTGATTGCTTGGTGGGGAGGCGACCTGGTGGGGACTTGTGTCTCCTAAAGCAAAGCTGACTAGCATAGTTTAAACACAAAGACGTACCACTTATGATTTGTGAAGGAAAAATTATGCTAGTAATATCACTGCGTGTCTCCTGATGCTTCTCCCAGCTTGCTGTGAAGTAGAAAGAAATAGTTACTCACTGCTAGGACAACTGTCCTCACAACTATTATATATGGGATAATTTCATCTCACTAATTTACAGAAGTCCTGAATAATACAGGGAATAGAAATCATTGCCTAGCCTTCTTCTGAGTTTTGAAAGGTGAGTGTCCTAAATAATAAGCTTTCTGAGAAATGCACACTAATTTGGATTGCTTCCTTCAGTGGAGAAAGCCAAATTCTGGTGCTGCATTTTGAAAAGTTCTGAAATCAGTTTTGAGGTGGTGAATAAGACTTCATGGGTCTCTCATTTTCCTCTGAATCCAAAAATAACTTTTGAATGCAAAAATCCAGGTGAAGATTTATTCCTTGTCTAAAAAGATGTCAGAATGTTTATTCAGGCAGAGCTATAGCTCACTGTGCTTCAAGCTGTTAGACCTACTTTACTTAGTCTCTACAGGTGAGGTGACAAATCTCTTTCTGGATTTAGCATTGTCTTAGTTTCTTTCCATGGTGTTATTTATTGCAGATGCAGAGTGTCTGCATGGTTGCCTTTTCTCTCTTTCTTTTCCACTGGCACCTTGGGAAGAATTTAATTGATTTAAAATTAAGAGAGTGATAAAATTATCAACCTGAAGTCCTTTTCTACCTGCAAAATGAAGCTGAAAATAAGTATGGGCTTTGTCACAAGCTCTCTGATGCACAATGAATCTTCTGAACACCCTCGGCCCTCAAAAGAAAAAAGAAACATGCAGCAGAAGATAGGGATGCATGAGAGAAAAATGTCTGTTGTTTGAAGCCAACCGAGTATCTCCTCCTTTGTTTAAAAGTGATTTGCTAAATAAATGAAGCCTGCAAGGTTTGGAGTCACTTCTTGATTTATCTATTGTACCTCTGCAAGACAGTTTTATTCAAATGCTCCAGTTGCTTACATTTTTATACATATATAAATGTATATATATATATGTTATCTGTTTGTTTACTTATATTACATACATTTTGCTTCTCACTTATTTCTGCTTTGTTCTCATACTCTGTAGCTGATCCAGACAGTGAGCGCCATCGACAGGGATGACCCACAGGAGGGTCAGCACTTCTACTACAGCCTGGCTCCGGAGGCAGCCAACAACCCCAACTTTACTCTAAGGGACAATCAAGGTAATCAGAGTGGACACGGACAGTTAGCTACTCTAATTTCTAATGCCTGAGCTGGACTTGAGAGGCTGTGAGTTACAGCGTGTGATAAGACTGCCATTTCAAATAATACCAAGTGACACCTGCTCCTTAAAGGCAGTGATAAAATGACATATTACTTAATACACTTGAAGGTTATATGATATTTTCTTCTCTATAAATATTCTCTAGCAATAGACCCCTTTTTCTTCTTCGAGGAAATGTGCCAGTGTTTTGTGCAAATGCAGGTCTTGTGGTCAGGCTGCAGGCATCTTGGGTTACCGGAGTGGAAACTGCATTCGTTCAAAAGGAGATGCTTAAAGGTAGGATAGCAACTGGAACTAGGAGACAAATCTGAAGGGAATTACATTGCTCTTTTTTGTACTCTTCATGTTTTCTCCCAGGCACAGAAAGGGAAGGTTCTTGTACTGTTCCAGTCTTTTCCCCCAAGCACTTTTTTTTTCTTCCTTTTTGCACATCCTCGCTTCTCTTGGAAAGGGAGGGAGGCAGGGAAGAGATGCAGAGCCTTGGGGGGGTAACTTGGCATACAGCTAAAAGTCCATGTAAGATGCGCTAAGTAGAAACTGAAACACCAGTGGGAAGACTCATGGCAAAGCACTGGCATCTGAGTATCCTAACCAGTGGAATTTGCTTCTTTTGGGGAAGCTTTGGCAGTTTTGGAGCCTGCAGGAAAGCCCCGCCGTGGCAGGCCTTCACACGACTGCTGGTGACAGTGGAACTCCATGGGTAGACAACGGAGGTCAGGTCACACCAGCCTTCATCAGGAAAGAGGGACGACTTGAGTGACATGGTGCAGAGCTTTGAAACTCCATATGAAGGGGCTGGATTTCAGTAGGAGTTTGGTGTGTAAAGTACCACAAATCAGCAACCAATTCCCAAATAAATGGGGAGAAAGTCCTACCACCTGCAGCATCCATGGCCACTCTCCGAGCGGAGTGTCTGCCCCTGCTCCCTTGTGACACCTGCCTGTCACACTCACTTCTGTAAGCCCCTTTCTGTGTCTCTGCAGGCATATCAGAGGGCAACATAGAGGCCAATAAAGAAGCCCCTGCCCCTAAACAAATATATCTTAAAGCATGCTACTTGCAGAGTCTGGAGCCCTCCTTTACAGCATGCTAATGCTTTTTCATCTCAAAAGCAAATTTTTTCTAGAGTGTCCCTCAAGCCTCCCCACACAATTTCTTGCATTTTTATCCCCTTTTCTCTCCCATTGTCTCCTTTATATTTTTGAATACATATTGCCAAAATAAGTGAGCAAATAAAGCACAACTATTGCTAAACATTTGGCAAACCAGGCTCATTTCATCCTCAAGGCATTGTTCTAAAAAAAAACACCTCACAAAATTCCCAGCAACAGATGCACTTTTTCTGTCTGAGGCTATACTTGCGATAATTTATAGTGACAGCAGTGACTGAATGGCTGTGCCTCTCGCTTTCTGTAAAATACCAGTTTTCCAGAGATATATATCACAAGCAGCTTAGAGTACCATTGGTTACAAATTTGAAATAAAAACATTAAGTATCAAACCACTGACTATTTGAAATATACACATTAAGGATTAATTTACTGTCTCAGCAATTTGGAGTGCAGTAGTTGTTTCAGCAACAATAATTTATATTTATATTTTCATTTAGGGACCACTAAAGATTGTATAAATTAAATGACTTAGTCACAGAGGGCGTACCTATACTGTATGTCACCGAGTGGCAAGACAAGAAACAGAACCCACCTTGCTAGTCACAGCCTGCGCACGTAAACACGAGACAGCAACGCTTCCCAGGCTGTGGAAGACACTATTAAGATTAGCAATTGTGCTGATTACTTGGTTGTCCAATATAGCAGTAAGAGAAACTGCAAGACATGCAGCCTTCCTGGCAACAATTAAAACGTTGATTTATACTGAGTAACAGATAGATCACAGTCTGCATTCTGATGAGCTGTTTTACATATTTCTTTGGCCCTTGTCATTTTAGTCTCTGAGAACTTCTTCGGTCTATTCATTCTCCACATATCTCTGGCAGACAGAGAAATCCCATTGTTCTCCACTTTATAGACAGGGATCCGGGGCAAGAAGAAGTTAAGCTACTTACACGCATGGTTTCCTCTGAGTTCAGTGAAGTCAGTGGGAGATAGACATGTAAGCATCTGCAGAGATCTGGGCCTAAATGACTTCCCAAGGCTGTATTGGATATATATGATGAAGCAGGGAATTGAGCTGGGATCTCCCATCCCTTTGGTTACTGACGTAGGGTATTGGCAAGCCATCTTCTGCTGCTTCTAAATTCAGGTGACATTATGCCAGGGAAAAGTTGGCAAAAGAGGCTTGCTGTACAAATGGGATGAACAATGAAATAAACTTACTGCATTTGCAGATTAAACTCTGAGCTGATCTTCTGTTAACTGCTGTCTGTCTTTGGGTACCAGGCATTGATGAAGACAGTAGCCGTTTTAATAGGTGCAGGCATCATTGTCATACCACCATCAGGCCTGTCATTGGAAACCTCTAGCAATCCTCTCCATTGCATTTACATTTGTCCTAGGAAAATTTTTAGCTATTTCTTCCTTCCCTAAAACTGTGGTCTACCTCATGTTTTGGCAGAGTGCAAAAGCAGTGAGCTGAAACCCCCCAAGAATAAATGTGATCCCTTCCTCGAGCTGCTGGTGTCAGTAATACCCGCTTCTTTATGCTCTTTCTCCCACATCTGGTGAAATATTTCTTTATATTATTTCTAACTATTCATAATAATTACAATTAGTTTTTAAAAACTAACAGAAGTTCTGGGCTAATCATCCCCAGTTCTTGTACAAACGCATGCAGGAGGAAACCAAGCCTTTCTCGTGAGAGGAGCAGTGGTTAGCTCTGATCTCAGGGTTTGGACTTACACAGTGCTTAATTGGTCACTTCCAGTGGGGCAGAAAACTGCAGGAAGGAGATGCTCCATGGCTTGCTCACAACCACATGAAGACACCACCCTGCATGCCTGCCTGAAGTACAGCTTCCACCTCCTGCTGATCACACAGGCGCGGAACCCGCCATGCTGCAATTTTCAGTATCTCTGCTCAGCCGTGTAGCTAAGTGCTACCATCTAGCCCTCTGCATGCCAAAGACACTGTGTTGGAAGCTGTAGTGGAAAAATATTGTGCATTCTCATCATGCTTCCTTTTTCTTTTTTTTTTTAAATATAATGGTGCTTTCATGTCCTCACAAGCCCTCTTCTCTTGATGGCTGGGGCTTAGCAGATATCAAATCTGGAAGAAAATAATGTATTCCAGTTTCTGCCATGCTGCATCACACTCCAGCACGTCCTTTGCGCTGCAGCAGCATGTCAAATCACATTGGCTTTTGATGAGTCACACAACAAGCTTTGGCACCAACGTATTGCAGTGGCAGAGTAACAGGTAGAGCGATTCTTTAGGGATGATTTGGATGCCTGCCTGGTACAAAGCAAAGCAAAACAAAAGACCAGAACGTAATGCCAAGAGTCACCAAGAGAATTTTATCACCAAGAACATTTAAGGCATGGGTGATATGGTCAGCACATCACAGCTGAATATATATATATGCACATATGTATCTTCAATATTTGATTATAGAAACTTGACTTTGCCCTGAAAAAAATTGTGGTTAAAAACACTTGAGATGTCTGCATAGCTTCAGTCAGGTTCACCGCCTGTGACTTCTTTTACAGGCAAAGTATGACCAGTCCAGAAAAATGTAGTCTTTCCCTCACAAAGAGCAATTTTACATAAAATGAAGATTTGCTGTCACCTGGATAGAATCTGTGACTTCTATTGAAAGTCAGTTTAAAGAAAGTGAGTCTTTCACCTGTGAAAGAGGAATGTGGTCAAATTACTCCACTGTTAAGATGACTCAGACATTTCCATTGACACAGCATAAATTCAGGCACTTTGCCATTTTCTGCCCTTTGGGCTGCTTCTTCTGATGCTAAAACAGGCCCAGCGATGAAAAGATGTGGTATTAATAGGAAGGGAGCACATACTAGAGGGCACATAAACAGCCCGAGGGAGAGAAAGCACTTGCGTGTGCCCCAGGAGAGAGGAGGGGGAGGTTTGCAGAAGACTCTTGAGGGCTCCTGCCTGCAGCACGCCCCTTGCCCAGGAGCCATGGGAGCTGCAGGGTGCTGCTCTCTGCTGGGGTTTGGGACACATTCCTGAAATTTATGTATGACTGTCCACACCCACTGCACATCCTCAGGGCTGCATGGCATATAAAGGGTAGTCAGATCAGTAACCGCTGACACGTAATCAGTTTTAAGCAACTTTGGGCATTTCATCTTGCACCTGGTGGTTTTTCCTCAAAGCTCCAGCTCTTGGGATCATATGATTTCATGATACACTACAGTTTCACTGTATACTCACATACAGGCATTCACACATCTTTCAGAACTATATGCTTAAAAAAGTAAAAGCTTCAGATGTCATTGACATGCAAGAAAGCAAAAACCTTGAGATTCCTTTTAAAAAACATGCCACAAATTCAAACCAATCTCATGAACAGTGGAGCCTGATGTCTCAATACTTATGTGCGCCAGTACTGCCTGATGTCATAAGATTTGAGGCACAAAGTATGGAACTTGGAGCATAATTTAAGTCTAGCAGGCAAGTCTAGTGAGTCTAGCTTGAGTTTGCATATATTTTGTAGCTGATTGTATATAACACTCCTGATTTCACTCCTAAAAGCCATCAAATCGTGTCTGTCATTCAGGCTACAGCAGATAATACAGCTGATTTACGTGCATGCAGCCTGAAGAAAATCACCCAAGATTTAAATTTTAGCAGTCATTTGACAGGCAAATAATAAAGAAACTGAACCATCCCTTGTTGGTATTTTGGGGGTTTTCACAGTCTACTTGCGATCAGGTTTCTTGCTATTCCCAGGCAGTAATTCCTGGAAAATTCCATTGTGCCAATCCACCTGGGAACAGCTGATTGGCATCCTGCATTTCCCAGCATAGCAGATGTACACTGGAGGTGCAAACGGCCAGACTGTGACCTCTTTTGAATCAAGGGAACAGGAAACAAAACTAAGTACTAAAAGAAACCACATGAAGCTCAGCTCCCCAAAATCCCACAGCATCGCTGCATGGGGTCAGGGCTTGTAGGTCTGCCGAAGAGAAAAAGTACCTGTGTTCCCCATTTATCTTAGCTGGCCCAAGATTTGCAGACAAGTTTATAAGAAGGGAAAATTTTCCTGCAGGTACCTTTAGACTCCTTGGCAGCCCAGATCACATCGGAGACATTCAGCCTTATGCTTTACAAAAGTCTCTGAGGCCAAAAAACTTGACGGTCAGCACTGACAAAATCATCACTGATCTCCAAAGATTTTGCCTTGGTATTTCTGAGATGAGAATTAAGAACAAATTCCTGAATCTAATTTCTTTCTGATTAGGAAACTTGGTACACAGTCTGAGGAATGTGAGGGAGGGGGCAGACAGGAATTCAAATGCCACTGGGAAATTCTGACATTTAAAAAAAACATGCTGAATATGGACTAAAAAGTGCCAAAGGTAGGAATTTCCCTTGAAATGACCAACAGCAATTGGCTGTTAGGTCACTTTCTTACTATTTTGCTTCAGCAGCATCATTTTGATTCTTTTTGATTTAAGTTCTTATAACAAACAGGCAGTTACACTAAATGAAGCGGAATGGTCAAATCAGAGCAGAATAATTCTGACAATGATGACATGAAGCATTCTGACTTTTCTCAGTGGCGAAAGTGCCAATGAAGTTGCATGTATTTCACTGAAAAATGTTTAGTTGCACATTTTCAACTCACAGCTGCTTTAGGATAGCAAGCTGTTTTTCTCCTTTGTGTTCTTGTTGCCTCAAGCAGATGGCCTGCCACGTATCAAAAACATAAAGAGAACCTTAACATGTCCACAATGGTTATACACTCACATCTCCAAAATGGTGGCAGCGCTAAAGAGTGAGGTCTAGAAAAGCTGCTGAGCATGAGCAAACAAGAGACAACAAGTTGCCTTCGACTGTTCATTTCTGTCTTGCCTTTTGAAAGTTCTTTTAGCTAAATCTGAAGGCTGTGACTTTGCTGCAGGCACTTTACATCAGAAAGGGTAACGGCAACTCATAAGGTGTGTATGCCTTGCAGGTTTGGAGCTACGGCCTGAGAAGATACTGGAATAGGGGAGGCAGAGGCAAAATGCTGATTAGTAACAAACTGATAAAAAACAAAGAAAATAAGAGAGAAAACAAATGGATGTGGTTCTAGGGCTGTTTTTTTTAACCTTCCTTCTCTGCTGCATATATTTGCTCTGCACATAAGCTCTTCTCTCCGTTTATTTTCTACCCCTAGACAATACGGCGTGGATTCTGACAAGGCGCTCTGGCTTCAGACAACATGAGCAGAACATTTTTTACCTCCCCATCCTGATCAGCGACAATGGCCGCCCCGTGCTGAGCAGCACAGGCACGCTGACTGTGCACGTGTGCAGCTGCGATGATGACGGCATGGTGATGTCCTGCAACGCGGAGGCCTACGTCCTCCCCGTCAGCCTGAGCAGAGGGGCACTCATTGCGATCCTTGCCTGCATCTTTGTCCTGCTAGGTAAACCCTTGGCTTCTTCTTGGGAGAAGACAAACTCTTCAGTTCTGGACAGGGGGTTGCTGATCCACCAAAAGTGAAGGACACGAACACACACACGTCTATGTACATGTATATGTTATACGTAGACACACACATACTTAAAGGGCCAAATCAAGGACCAATAATGGTGTAGTCGGCTGCATATGGCTTCAGACCCTGGAGTGTAGGAATGAGAATAAAAATACAGCCTGAAAACATTGCTGCCAGATTCTCAAAGTGCTAGGGTGTCTGGCATGGCCTTGCTTTCCTGGAAGGGGTATACCAGAAGGAAGTAGTGAGAGCTGTGGCTGTGAGACAGGTTACTTTCTCATCCTCGGCAGTTTCTGGCCATATACTCCCTCAGAAAACAGGAGGGGTAAGTCCAGTTCTACCTTTTGTCTTTTGGCAGGAGATATCCCCACCTCCCTCCTTTTTCCTCGAGATGCTCCATTTAAATGGTGCCTGTGCTGCTACAAAGGTGCTGAGCATCTTGTATGTGTTTTACCTCCACAAATAAATTTCATCCTTTCCTTGCCCAGACCTTCTAGGTTCCCTGTTAGCCGTTTGTATCAAAAGAATTTCAGTTCCTTCATTCACTGTCTTGAGTCATGAGATATTAATTCAAAATACATATTCACTGAAATTTCAGAGGATCCAGTTTGAGGAGCAGTGGAGTAGAATATAGAAAAAAAACCTTTAGATGTGTCTCAATACTGGCTCTGCAAAGGACCCTAGATACCTTAGTCCAAAATTTCAGTATTCAAAACCCTTGCTGATTTCTAGTCCTGGAAATACAGTCACCAGGTGACATATTTTTACGGACAACCAACACTTCTCATGCTTGTATGACCACTTCTCACCATGCTAAGCATCTGCATCTCATTAGAACCAAGCAACTGACAGTAGGTCTACCTAGCCCAAGGCAATGTCTTGCGGATAAACAAAAAAAAAAACTTTGGAGCAGACTAAGGAGCTAGCTCTGCATTTTGCCGTGTAGGCAGACATATCACCACAATTCCTCAGCATCATCCATCTATGTCACGTGCAGCACCAAGCCCAAGAGGTATCCCCAAAGCAGGCTGCAAAACCCAGCTACACATCAGGAGAACATTATCTCTACGGAGCTGCGTGCCTTGCAGACAGACCGTTGCTGATACATGATCTGGCTAGCTTAAAATTAGCTCAGCTATTGCTACAGTACAATGGCAACCACTGCTGGATGACATCTTGAGTGTCATCAAGCATTAAGAATTAAGGTGAGAAAAGGGACAGATTAGAGCAGGATCTCAAGCTACTAAGTTTGATGGGAGGCATGGAGGGTGGTGGCGTGGATTTCTGCACCCCTCCACCTGTAAACACCACAGCTCTTTAAATCCAAGGGGCTGGCTGGGCTCACTGAGGGGAAAACAGGGCAGCAGACAGTCTGAAGTCCTTGCAAGATCTGCCCCCCTCTCTGACTTCCCTGTGTCTCCATTGCCTTTCGCAGTGCTGGTGCTCCTCATCCTCTCCATGCGGCGCCAGAGAAAGCAGCCGTACATCATCGACGAGGAAGAGAACATCCACGAGAACATCGTCAGGTATGACGACGAGGGCGGCGGAGAGGAGGACACAGAGGCCTTCGATATTGCAGCCATGTGGAACCCACGGGAGGCCCAGCTGGTGGTGAAAAACCGTCAGGACATGGTCCCTGAAATAGAGAGCCTCTCCCGTTACGTGCCTCAGGCGTGCATCATGGACAACAATGTCCACAACTACGTGCTTGCCAAGCTGTACGAAGCTGACATGGACCTGTGGGCGCCTCCCTTCGACTCCCTCCAGACGTACATGTTTGAAGGGAACGGCTCGGTGGCGGAGTCACTCAGCTCCCTACAGTCGGTGACGACAGACTCAGACCAGAGCTACGACTACCTGACGGACTGGGGGCCGCGCTTCAAAAAGCTGGCCGAGATGTACGGTGCCACGGACAGCAGCGGAGCTCTCTGGTAACAGACGAGGAACAGCAGAGGGGTTTCCATGGGAAACAGTGCCCGGCTAGGTCCATTCTCATCAGATGCTTCCATGGACATGGGCGAGGCCTCCTAAAAAAATAGCAATACGGTGCTTGGGTGAGAATGGGAAGAAGGGTGTGAATGAAGGTCTCTCTGGATCAGCTTTACTCAGTTAAATTAAGTCATGTTTTTGAAACAGTGAGAAGCAGAAGAAAGGAAGTTTTTTCCTGGTTTTTACAGCAAAATTGGAAAGCTCCACGACTGGAATATAATGACATTACTCTCTCTCTCCCTCCCTCTTTCTCCCTTGTACACGGCAGCTTACTGAGCTCTATACATCTGGGTTCAAAGATTTGTAAACTTCAACTGTAATCTCTGACTCACCGAGAAATTGCCAGCATAGAAAAGTGGTTCCCCACCAGTTATTTTTCCCCCCATTAAAAAGGAAAAAAAAAAAATTTGCTTGCTAACAAGAGGGAAAAAAAAATCTCACAAAGCAGAAAATTGAAACTGGAATCTCAGAGGGCTCTTCGTAAACTAAACTTCCTCTCTCTGTTGCTAACAGAGTCCTTTTTTAATCCTTTAGAAACAAGGCTGAGGTTTCTTTTTTTTCTACCTGGCCGAGTGGGCTGGGGAAGAGGCTTTGAATTTCTGCTCTAGTTTAATGGCTGATCTATGAGCGTTAACACTAATCCATCTCCTATCAAGTTTGTGTAAATTTATTCTCAGCTCTTTAAACCATGACTCCGCTAAACTGCTCAGAACAGAACCAGAAAATCTGCCTCTTTTGCACTGTAGATGTCTCTTCCATGTGCCAAATGTGAAGATTAGATTCTACCAATGAAAGCCAAATAAATTTTAAAAAAAGAAAAAGCTATATTTGGTAACTACATGGGTTAGATGGGCTTTCCTAATCTGTGTGAGGTCAATCCAAGGGATGTTTACATACTGTAGATAACCTACTTGAACAAATGCAGTATTATAGACCAATAAATGGATGTAAGAAAATTACATGTATAAGTTTTGTATATTTGTTAATTTTGGTAATAAATATGATGTACTGCATACAGTACAATACCTTAGCACCTCTTTTAATAAAAGTTAAACAGAAGGGAGTGTCTGACAGCCATTTATTGACTACTTTGCACACAGCAGTTATTGCTTATTTGTGGCTTTACATGCCTCAAGCATCAAGAAAAAATGGTTCATCAGCATTGTGTCAAGGAGACAAGCCTTCAGTGTGCAGGTTCGAGCAGTTTGTCTGCTTCTTTCATCGGTGCTCACTTGGACATTGTCCTTAGCAGTGAATCAACCCAAGTGCAGCCCACCCAATCAGTTACTTTTCTATTCCAACCATGCTGAAGCCAAAAGAAAGTCCTGGCTGCTTTTTTTGATACATTATGGCTGGGGCATCGAGAAGCTTGGAAACCAGTTACACAGCCCTGACAGGATCTCATGCCTTCAGAGACATGACTGACTGTAACATGCAATATCCATTTATGGTCATTCTTACTCTGCAGTTCAAGTTTTGAGCCCAGATCTTATCTTGTTTGCATGTGGGAAAGGCCAGAGAAATTACTCTAACACAGTTTTCATGGAAGGTGGTGAAAGGCTTCTGAAAGCAGAACAGTCTGCAATGACATTTGCAGGTTTCTTTCTAGCTAAGGACTCTCTCCATCTCAAATTGCCCAGAAAATAGATGTGCAGACATAACCACCCAGTTACCACACTTTCACCATGTGCATACCGTGCTTAGTTTCTGCTGCAGATGTGCACAAAACACTGCTGTCACTGCCTAATCTTAGGCTGTACCAATTTAAGACAGGAACTTTGTTTCCACAGACTCAGACAAAGCTGTGCACCCCTAAAAGCCAGGCAGCCAGGAAGGAAAAAAGTTTTAGTGACTTCTCAAACATTTGCTTATCTGCCGTGATGAGAATCTGTGCCTTCACAAACATAATGTGCCATTCGTTCTGCTTATCACCTGAACCTGCTTTACACCACTGCAGAAAGAGCATTGAAAATTATGTGATAATGATTCTTTTACTCATCCTGTAGCACTTACCCTCACATATCATATTGGTTCTATAACACCAGACAAAAACTATGTACTTTCGGTACTTTACAGCACCTAAAGGGGGTCAACAGGAAAGTTGGAGAGGCGCTTTACCAGGGAGTATAGTGACAGGACAAGGAGTAATGGGTTTAAACTAAAAAAGGGGAGATTTAGGTTACGTATTAGAAAGAAATTCTTTACTGTGAGGGTGGTGAGGCACTGGAACAGGTTGCCCAGAGAAGCTGTGGAGGCCCCCTCCCTGGAAGTGTTCAAGGCCAGGTTGGATGGGGCTTTGGGCAACCTGGTCTAGTGTAGGGTGTCCCTGCCCATGGCAGGGGGGTTGGAACTAGATGATCTTTGAGGTTTTTTCCAACCCAAACCATTCTACAATTCTACGGTAACTGCAACCACCATGATCAAGGAAGTGGCGTACAGCAGACAAAACTGGTGTGAAGACTTCTGAGAGCTTCCTCACCTCCTGATGCAACAGGAATCACAGAATAAAGGGCAGGAATGAAGATAGACAGGACATCTATTCCACCAGTTCCCTGTATGAATCAATTATCAGTTTTATACATTTTAAGCAGATCCCTGTTTATTCTTAAAACCCCCAACTGCTAAGGCTCTGTAACCTTTCTAGGCAATCTTCTACTGCATCAATATATTTAGTGCTGAAAGCCTTACCTGGGACATATATGGCAAGTATCCCTTGCTGCCATACAAAACTGCAATGCACATAGATGACTTTGTCCCTCTGTAGAGCTACAGTTCGGTATTTTCAGACCATTACTCTCTCTCCCTTTAGTCACAGTCTACGGTAACAAAAAGTTCATGTCCTGATACCACAATGGTTTGCTTCTCCCATTGCAGGCAGAGTGGGAGGGAAGAGGGTAGAAATGCTTGTCCAGCATCATTTTGCCTTCAACTTGAAGATACTTACTGTATTTACTGAAGTTTTTCCCATGACAAGCTGCTCCAAGGTCTCTTTTTGCTCCACAGAAGCCCTGATCAGCAGCCTCTGCAACACAGGCTATGCAGCAGCTGAAACCAGCTTCCAGGGTTGTGTATCACCCGGTGGGGAAGGACCAGAGGCACTTGTGTTGGGTACTTGCACTCACACCGCAGGGGAGCGTGCAGAGAGAGCAGGCTCTGAACCCTCCTTCCTAAGCTGCACGTCACTGTTAGTCCATCTGATTATGCTCAGGTTTGCCTCAGCTTGTGAGCACAGTCGATAGCGGGACGGCTTGATGCTGTGACACTTACCAGCTGGTGTTCAGTAGGCATTTGGCAGCCTGGTTTTCTTTTTTTAATTCTTCCATTTTATGGAACAGGTGACAGTGTTTTTGCAGTCTGTGAAATTTCTATGCAAACAACCAACAGTTGTATCTATCACCCTCCCACAAACCAAACCGAGGAACACTCTGGTTTTACTGATGAGATATAAAAAGGATCCATTTACGGACACATCAGGGCTCAGCAGACCTGGCCCAAAATAGAAGAGGAGAGAAGACTCTACGCCCAAAGGAAATGTATGATGCCACAGGCTGGCAGTAAATGCTGATCGTGCTGGTCCTCAGTCATCTGACCTGGGGCGCCTCAAGGCCAGGCCTGGCAGCGTGCGTAAACATTTGCACCATTACATAAAACCTGCTAGTTGTTCAAAGCCAGGGAGCTCAGCCTGCCATGGTGGAGGGTCCAGGCTTTGCCACACCAGCAGACATCTCCCAGTGGTAGCTCCAGTCCGCCATGGGACCCACAGTCTACTCACTGCCCCGGTGTAAGGGCAGAAATGTCAGAGGGCTGGGACAAGATCCCATATACCATCACCAGCATCCCCAGTGCCCTGTGCTCCAAGGCAGGCTGAGTGCATAGAGCTTTTATCACTATTCATTTCATTTGGTTCCTCTGATAACCTTTTTTTTTTTTTTCCCACAGCTGCCAGTGCTCAGGAAAAAACAAAAGGACTTACCAGCCAGGAACAAGCCCCTAGTCTCAGCTGTGGCTGAAAATAACTGGTTCTGAGAAGAAAATAACAGAGGGTGTAAGTCATTTTGCTAATTCCAGACATTTAAAAATTGAGCACATGGCCTAAGCAACCCATCTAAGTTCTCTAACTAACAGAGATAGACAAAGAGTGATTCATTGTCCCTATTTTGGCCATCTGTACAATGCTATGGCCCTCCAGAGCCACTTCTCTCTCAGCCTGGCCTCTGCGGATTTATCCATGCAGTTCAGAGGATGGGCCTAGCTGTGGCATTCCTAAGCCCCCTGCTCTACATTTGGTTTTATGAGTGACCATGGGCAAATACTCCAGCCCCTGATGTTTTTCCTTTTTCCCTTCCTACCATCCATCTCTGTCTTGTCTAGGTAGATTGCGTGACTTGCCATCTCTTATATGGCATTGGTCATCACATCTAGGCTCTGAATAGCAACTCTCTTTAAGTTGTCTGTCAAGAGCATAGATCTCTTCAGAGCAAAATGCAGAACTCAAGAAAGCATAAAAAGAGTTAACATCATTCTTTCTGGCATAAATTTTCTTGCAACGCTGCGTTTCGTTTGCTGCTGCATTGCCCATTTATTCAGCTTTATTAGCTCCCTCTTGATTTTGTCATTTCTCCTCCAGCTTTTATTGCTTTTAATCATTTTATGCCATCATCACATTTGCTGCCTATGATCCCCTTTTAGACCATTCATTAAAACTAATAGTGACACAGATCCTTGGGGGACCCAAAAGTTATATTTTGGTCACCTTGAAATAGGATTTATTAGCCCGTGCCTGCGTTTTGCTTGGTGCAACTGTCATACAGCACAAACTAGAACCTGCTTCATAGCCTGCTGCCTAACCACAGCTCCCAGGAACCATCAAACCAGAGGGATAGATGGGACCCAAATGTCTGCCCTGCATATACACCACATCTTACCTGTCCCAGCCATGAGCACGAGCCATGAGGCTTGTAGAAGAGGCACAAACGATGCCTGTCAGACTCCAGAAAAGTTCTGACCTGGACAAATCCAAAGTTGACAAGATTCAGTTGATTTTGCCTGTGTGTTGCCAGGGTCTTATTACTAAGGTGCTGTCAGACGTGATCACTTTGGTTTATGCCAGCTAGCCCAGGAGAGGCTGCTGCACCTCAGGAGAAAAACTGGGTTCAATAACAAGTGAGGATGGCACATGAGGAAATCCATAAATATCCAAAATATTTAAGCTAAATATCTTGCTGCTCTGCTGCCTCCTCTGTGTCAGGGTGCGAAGCAGCCCATTGCATCCTGCCCAAGAAATAGCCCTTTTTGTATTCTCTTCACATGCTGCTGGTGTAAGCAGGGGGTGGGTCTGTCCAAGACATCCTAATTGGTGTCTGCAGAGCTCTGTAGCACTCAGAAGAGGAGGAGCTGCCTTTCACGCATAGTGCCCTGTCTCTCTCAGGGCAAGGCATATGCCAGCAGAGTGCTTCAAGATAGCCACTGCTACAAAACAGCTCTATCACCTGAGGGATTCCTTCTCACGCGCAGAGGTCAGTGATTTGCCTCTCGTTTGGACCGTAATGCAGTAATAATCTGTATCAGTGCATCCTCTTTAAACAGACAGAGGAAAATTTGCAGGGGCAGCAGTGAACCTGAGGTGGAGTCAGAACTATGATCCAAGGAAAGCAGTAAGGGCTGGAGAGTCTTGCTGCCAAATCAAAACTTTAGGGACAAATTTTCAGGTTTGCTTTCCTATATCAACGTTCTAAAGATCTTGCCCCCACAGACATGCAATATATTTTACTGTTGGCCTCAGAGGTGGCAAATCAGGCCACCTGCACTACTGACTCTGAGCAGAAGCAGCAAGTGCAATGCTGATACTGTATGTCCCAAGAGACATTAGAGTAACATGATAGAGGAGGAGGAAGAAAGTCACTTAAAATAACTTTAAAGAATCATGTGAGGGTTTTTTTAAGAGCTGATGTAGAAGACAGTACACTGGTTGAACACCATTTTCAGATCTCACTTGTTATTAAGTTCACCATTAAGGAATGGGCCTTTTGGGGAATATGAATTTTCAAACTAGCATCTTAATATCTATAAGCCGGTCCTATGATGACTGATCCTGTAATTTTTTCTGACAGGTGCATGAGCTACAACATTTAATACTGAGGCAGAAGTGCTTGCCATGCTATATAACAAAAATTAATGACAACGTCTATCACAACGGGGCAGGGGGGCAGATTTTGGTCCTGGTTTTTGGGAAGGATCAAAGTTCCCAGGGTTATCATGGGACTCAGGAAGTTAAAAGCTTATTATTTCCAGGCGTTCATCCTGCCAAGCAAACATGGGTAAGTCAGAGTACAACATGATCCTCCTCGGCACCAGAGTACCGCGATGAATGTAGAATAGGAGATTTTGCTTTTCCCACCAAGTCCAGTAAAGAAAAATCTGGAGAATGGACTCCACTGACACCAGTTCTTCAGCACCAGGACCACTCGTCCCAGGTGGGAAGGACAAAGAAAGGGAAAGAGAGATCATCTTGAAATCAGTAGTAAAGATAGCCCATGACCAAGGGAACCTGTCCACCTTCTTTGCCTCCACTCTCCTTGCTGCCACTCTTGTACAGTGAAACTTCTGTGCAACTCTTCTTCCCCTCTTACAATGGGAAGATGGTTCACTGCCATGATCACTATAGGGCATCAGAGCCACTGCTGGTGCCCAGTGGATCTCTAAGTGTCCCAGATTACCTTAGCCTGGTCCTCATTCAAATCAGTTACGATCGAGAAATCAGGGAACACAAGAATCCTCTTTTTCCTTCAGGTGTGAAGGTATTTGCTCCTGGATCATCCGGATGTAATTCAGAACACAAATATTTACAGCTTCATAACCTTCATGTCACCTTCCTGAAGCATAACAAGTATCACCATGAAAAGTGTTTCGAAGCTCAGAGGAGAAAAGCTGATCATCTGCTCAGGATGGGTTGTTTGGGCTTATTTCTTTTTACATGCATTCTTCTTGGAGCAGTCAAAGACAGACAACCTGTCTAGAAAGCCCATTTCTTTTTGAAGGACCTCAACCAACTATTCTGTAAGCTCATACAGCTGGATTGAAAAGGTGGGGAAAAAAAAAATAGGTAGAAAGCAATCAAGTGACTTTTTAATGGTAACAGAAACGGGGCCCCAGCCTGTGTATGAGCTTTTCCAACCTTGGAGCAACCTTTTGATTTAGAAAACTCTTGTTTACTTTCCGTTTGGAGCCATGTTGCCAGAAAGAAAACTAATTGAGGTGTGTACTTTCAAGAGCCTCAGTCTTGTGCCTGCTGTCCATGGAGAAGTGTCTTGCATTTAAGATGTCCCCTAGAAATAAGGAAAAACATGCACATTCTGCCTTTAGACTGTATGTTCTTGTTCTGAGATTGCGAAGCGTTTTGCAAATCTCAGTTAAGTAAGGCCCTCATATCTGGTACAGAATAGTGACAGGGGTTTTTTACAGACTAGTAAATGGAAGCAGACAGAAGTTAAAAAAAATGACTAAAATTTCAGAGGAAATAATTCTAAAAATGGTAATCTGTCCCAGCAGTCTGTTGATCTAAGCAGGCCTCCTCTTATGACTTTGTAAAATATGCCTATGGCATTTGTGGCAGGTGGACGATGGAATTTTGAGTTTTAGCTCAGATGTAAAGTTATTTTTTAATTGATAATATAAACATGTCCATGGGTTAAATGAGAAATATGGTCCTGCAACAGAAAATTACCTCTGCTACTAATTCAGGGAAGCTTCATTTCATGATTCCTATATATTTGAAACTCTCAACTACTACTCAGCCAGCTGTCCAACCACTAAAGAATTCAAAAGTCAATATTGCATTTAAAACCCAAAACAGATGAGTAAGATAAAAATGCGTGAAAACTCTCATTAAATCTTACCATCCAGAGTTAATTGTAAAGTGTTTTCCTAAACTGTTAGAGTAGTGAATAACCACAACATAAATTATGTGTGATTTTGACAAATTAGAGATGATGTTAGCATTTTAGAAACATCACTCCCAGCGAGAACACCAAACTGACCGATTTATAAGATACTGAGCCTCCTTCATCTTCCCTGAAAAGTTTCAGTCATCTCATGGATCTGCTTGATAAATGAACAGCACATTCAAAGATGTGGAAAACTATTGGCTTTGCTTAGAACAAGACCAAATAAAACAAGCATTTTCTGTCAGCATTTTCTGATGGGGGCTAGGCTCAGTGCCTTGCCAGCCCTGACTTCATTTGCAAGTTGGCGCAGGAGAAACTAATGTCAGTAAGGAAAATGGCTCCATCCCACAGACAGAGTTAGACTGTATAAAACAGTGCGGCAGCCACCCCAATAACATGTCTGGTGAAGGACAAGGGAAGGCTGGAAACCTTCCTCAACTGTCCCAGTATCATATTTTTATATCTGGGCTCACAGAAAGCAAGGCACCTCTCACCAACACTTTGGTGAACAGCCATAAACCTTTATAAACCACATATTGCTAAGTGTACTTTCCTAGCTCATCCCTAACAAGAACATCAAGGCACTATGAGACTTGGGGTCTGGTTTTGACTCTGATGTTGATATTACATGTGAGTACGACAAATTTTCAAGGTCTCTCGGTGCTGTGGCTTTCCACCCGGCATACCGCAGGGATAACCATCTTTGCTACCCACTCTAAAGTAGCATAACAATGTAAAGAGTTTTAGTATTTATTTAAGCAGACTGCTAAGCATTTTAGGGCCGCAGGCAAATGCTAGCTAGGATATAAAAGCTGCATAATTCTTTTCAAAAAGCACATACTCTTCTAGCTCTGGGAAATGAGGAAAATAAGGATGACTCACAAGTAGCAGATGTTGGTAGCATCTCTCAATGCGCTACTGGAAGGCATTCAGAGATTGTAGTGATGCAGGCTCCCTTAAAGCCTACCTGGAATAGACTTGAGCAAAATGCTGTAGCAAGCCAGATCCTAATCCATTCCCTTTGTCTCACTTTATCAGCTATAGTCACAATATTTTGCTGCTTTGTCAGACCTTCTCTCCAAAAACATCAAAGCAAACAGCAAATATGAATTACTGAAGCAGCACAGCATCCTTGATGTGTATGGTGACTCTGTTATCAGTAGCCCTAGGAGAATATTACATGTTAATACTATTGCTAAAAGAATCAGTGTCTCGGTGCAGCCCAGCAGGATTTGAGACCAGTAATATGGCAGATCCCATTTTTCCAGAAAAATGTAGAACAGATCTAAAAATTAGTTTTCAAAGCTCTTTCTATAGACAATAGAGACAGAGGTGGATTCCCCAGCAAGAAAACCATATTGCCTTAAACACCCTTCTCAGGAATGGAAGAGTTGGCCCCTGGAAGAGTGTTTCTCTCTCCCCAGACCATTGGCTGCTGGCCACACAGGAGGTGTCCACAAGGGCCAGAGATGTCCAGGGGACTGCGCCCTGACTTCTGTCTGCCCATCTCCAACAGGGATGAAGAGGGGTTTCACTGAAACATTAGTGCAAGAGACATTAGTGAAAAGTAAAATCTCAGAGGAAGCCGAATTGCCAGGTTGGGTACCTGCAATACTGCGCACGCTGCTTCACAAGGGTGTGCAGACCAGAAAGGAGGTGAGTGCGACCTGCCACTGCCAGTGGATATACCTGCTGTCAGCATCAATCACCACCACCTCTGCTGCTGGAACTGACGTGTGGCAAAAACAAGTTGGCCAACTTCTCTTTTAAATAGAATACATTTGTACTGAAGACAAGATGCAAGAACAGAACATTGGTCTCGTACACAGTTGTGGTAAAGACTTTCTTTAGACCTGTAGCAAGTCATTTATTCTGTTAGTATCAGATCCCTCTCCACAAAAAAAGAGATAATGGTCTCCTCCACCTCAGCTACTCTGTCTGTAATGCCAGGGGAGCATCTCTCATTTTGTGCATGGATAATGGCTACTGCAATGTATCAGAACTATAACGAGAAAAATTACACTATTTAGCTACTTTCGCTGTAGCACCCTCCCTACCAGCCTCTGCTTGCAACTCATTGTCCTGTCTCTGAAAGTAAATACTGTGATAGCGTCTAAAAGCAAAACACAGCTGTAGTGAAACACCCGATCAGTTTGCAGCCATTAAACAAACAGAATGCCAGCTCTTTCCTTTTGTTTAAAATATCATTACTGGGAACAAGTCATCTCTCTTGCTGCCTTTGCACTTCAGTGCACACATTAGGCTTTTAAACCTGACCTAGTTTTGGCTGGAAAATTTTGCACAGAGAGCCTAGAGACTGCATTGCCACGCACCTTATTTTCCCTGGTAATCAATACATTATAAAAGCTTGAGTTTCTCCCTTTGCTGAAAATGAGGCAAGGGATCAGGAGCCGCAGAATGGTCAGGCTCTAACGCAACTCTTGCGAGCCAGCTGCACCATTGCACCTGCTGGCCTCCTGCCTCCCCGCATCCCTTTTGACTTCCCTGATGCTCCACGTAGCTAGTAAAGTCCACTCCAACCCTACAACGGCTCCAACAGCATCCCTCTGAAAACGGGAAAAGCTTTGCCTCCCCTGCAACAAGCAACCAGGGTTGACACAGTGCAGCAGTGTGTGTGGAGCCCGGTGACGTTTTTAAGGTGTTTGGACAAGCTGAGTTTATAACTGAAGCCTTCCGTGGCTGGAAGCTCCTGCCTTCAGGGCTCATTTGAATCAGGCAGAGGAGAGAAGCTGGAGGACAGGCAAGGCAGAGTTCACAGTGGATAATAACCACTTTGCATCCACAGCAGCCCGGGCAAAGCGTAATTAATTCCTGAGGCTTGTGCTGGAGTGGGTGGGCTCCATCTAGAAACGCCAACACCGGAGAGGGTCAAAGTGCGTCTGATGATCACGAACCGAGAGCCCGTGGAGGCTGCATAAATCCCAAAATGCCATCGGGTCCAACCGGCCTCTCCCTGTCGCTTCACGCAGGCCCCTGGGACCCAGGGGTCAGCCAAGGCACAGGAGCACACGACTAGAGATGTGGGACTGGACTCGTACTAAGGGGCAGTGCAGCTCCCATGGAAAGGGAGGATGTAGCATCTCAGGGCTGGGAAGTGTGCAGACCCAAGAGCAGCAGGAAGCAGGAGGAAAGCAGCTGTGTGCCCATGGGATTAGGGGCACACTGGACAGAAAGCACCACTGAAAAGGGCTGGGAATCAGGCAAAGGAGAGAAGCTGGAGGTATTCGGCTGTGAGGATGTTCAGTTTATCCCTGCAAAGAGCACATTCAGAACATGAGGGCAGGACAACAATAATAGGAAAGCATTGATCCCACTTCACATCCCTGTAGCTGAAGAGGAAAAGGGCTTGACAGTGAAGTAATGACCACGTTAGAAACGCCTGAAGAAAGATCTGAGGTTGAACAGAAAGCGATGGCTGCAGCAGCTACTTCATGCTGGAATTTCTGATGCAGGTGAGGAGGTTACACACTCATGCAAAGCTGTGGACTCTGAGAAAAAGAACCCTCTATTCTTATACCGATGCTGGCTATATGAACATTTCCAGAAGCCGTTCTCTGGTAAGAGTTCAATAATGAAGCTAAAAGTTGCACCCAAAAAACCCCAAAAAAACAACAACAACAAAAATCACACCAAAACAACAACAAAAAAAAACCCCATCAATTTCTATTTCTTGTGTCATTAATACCAAGTATCCAGACACAGCGTAAATCATACTGGAATTAGAAGGAGACATGGAGAATAGTTGATCCTTCTGCACCCCTATTGTTGTTGTTGTAGGAGGGAACAGTTACAGCAGTTACAAGCATTAAAAAAACCACAGGTCAGCTATCCCCAAATTATTCAAACTTTCTTTGCTTCACTGTAATACATTTTGAGAAAAAAAATTGCTTTTTGTTTTTAATAATTTGCCACTAACACTTTGGCAGCTTTGGATCTCATGTCCCAGATCTCCCAGTCATGACAACTCACCTCTCTAAATAATTGAAAATCTGAACTTCTTTTTCAGGAGACTGCTTTTTTTAATGAAAACACACAAATTGCTAGAATTTTGTGATGAAATTCCCAAAGCAATACTGACCAGGACTTCTGGAGTCAGGTTTCTGTTATAAAAGAAGGGACTAATTTTCTTAGTATCTCATACTTAAAGTTAATCCCTTGACGGGAGGAAGGGCACGTGGAAAGAGAAACAAGACAAGCACAGGCTCATCACACACTTCGTGGTGCTGATGCATCCTGAGAGGCGATGGGTTTCACGGGCATAGCGCCAGGACGTCCAGGCTGAGTCAGCGTCACCTCCAGACAGCTGCATGACATCACAACACCCCACTGCACTAACAGAACACAGAAAGAAATTGGCATCGTTTGTAGGACCAGTGTTCTGATGTCCAGCCTTCATGACATGTCCTGAGGCATAATGTAGTATATGCCATAACGAGACACGTTTCATTTGAGACTCAATTGTTCTGCAAGTGAGCGAGGTCTCCAGGACATGGGACAAACCTACGTGAATAACCTCCTGAAAGATGTATCAGACATGAGGCACTCCAGCAGCTATAAACATCTTCGGCACACAGCACAGAGACTTGCATGGAATTACTTAGGGTCTGTAGACTTCGTTGTCTGGCACCAGCTGTTTATTGGCAAGCCACATCTGGGCTAGAGCAGCGCAGAGGTACTTAGGGAATGCAGCCCGTGCTCATACCACCTGCAGTGTCCTTGCTTTTCTGTCTGTGTCTGGAGTCTGCAAAGCCTTTCTGCAAAATGTATTAACATCCTCCCCGTCTCCATACAGCACAGTTTGTTTCTTTGCTTGTTTCATTTCGGGAACTCACAGGCTGCTTCTAAAAAGCAGTCAGCAAATGCTCGAGCAACGTAAA